>JANRGV010000084.1:10846458-10890913 GCA_024734035.1 Alethe castanea
TGCAGGGTTTTTCCTTGGCCTGTGTTTGTCTTTAGCAAAATGGGAATGTCTGTGCAAGAAACAATGATAGAATCACAGAATGGTCTGGGCTGGAGGAGATCTTACACTCCATCTCAATCCAACCCCTCTGCCATGGGCAGGGACACTAGACCAGGTTGCTCAGACCCCCATCCAACCTGGTCTGGAACACCCCCAGGGATGGGGCATCCACAATTTCTTTGGGCAACCTGTTCCAGTGCCTCGCCACCCTCAGAGCAGAGAATTTCCTCCTAGTATTGAATCTAAACCTTCTCTGTCTCAGTTTGAAATCATCCCCCCTTGTCTTGTCACTACATGCCCTTGTAAGAAATCTCCCTCCCTCTTTCTTGCAGGCTCCCTTCAGGTTTGATGGGATTGTCTCTTCTGTGCCACTCCTCTCCAAGCACACAGTGAGGTCAGGAGCTTGATTGCGTTTCTCTGCCCTTTTCAGTGGGGAGGAAAAACCTCTGACGGAATCACTGAGGCCATCAATCTGAACAAAAGCAATATCTCAGACGTGGGAAAAGAGTGTTTGACCTCAGTGAAGCCCCAAAATGTTACAAACCTTTTGAATGCTTGAAGGAAATTTTTCTTCCAGCTCCCTTTATTGCCGTGCACTTTGATGGCAAATAACTTTCTAATTCCTGGCTCAGCCGTGTCCTGGGAGTTTTGTGGTCACCCCAGCATTGCCCCAAGAAGCCAGGCACCACAGGATGGTACAAGTAAAGTGCAAGTGTTAGCACCCACCTGTACTGCATCCCCCCAACTCATGGTGGAAACCTTAAATCCTCTCATACTGCACTCCCCAAACTCCTGATGGAAACCTTAAAGCTGCAGAGTGAGCAAGTGGATGCAGTTCAGTTTTTTCCTGTTTTCACACCCTGAAATGCAGAGCTGCAAAGAGCTGCTGTATTTTAGCAGAAGGCATCAGGTTACTGACCACAGCGGGTGAACCTGCACCTGGGGGGCAGAGGCAGCACCTGCCCTTTCTGTCCTAGACCTGTTGTTGTTTCACCTGCAGAGCAAAAAGTAGTTCCATGACAGTGTGAAAACTTCCAAAGCCACTTTAAAAAAAAAATAAAATGAGTACCTGAGTGTTAAGGTACTTTTTGCAGAAGACACGTACTTCTCTATGTATTTAGGCCAGTTTGGATGGGGCTTTGAGCAACCTCGTCAACTGGGAGGTGTACCAGGTCCCAGACTTGGTACCTTTCTCTGGCTGATGAGGTGTTTCTTGTTCCTGAAAAAGAGAAAAACAAACACACAAACTGAGGAGATCCAACACATAGATATTGCTCCAACGTGTTAGGGCCTGGGTGGTGGCAAGTCTGGGATTTGTGATAAAGCTGTGACCTAGCCTCAGTGATTTGGATTTTGTTTCCAGAGTTCAGGGTGCTACAAAGTGCTCACATTACAGAGCATTTTGTAATGGCCTGCATTTTGCCAAGCTTGTAAATAGAATTAATTTCCTTTTTCTGGTTTCTGCTCAGAGAAAAAGGAAAAACTGCAGAGGGCCAATATATGAAGGCTGTGTACTGATAATGGAGACTGATACAAAGTGCATTTTAGACATTCTCCCCCCACACTTTTATTCTCAAATTGAATGCTGACAAAAGAATAATGAGCCATGTGTGCAGCTGATGCTGGTTTGCGTTTGTGTTTCTGCTCTGAGAGGTAAGAGGAAATAGAGGTATTCCTTATTCCTATGCTGTTGCTCCCTCTTCTTGTTCCACATTTTTTCCCCAGCTGGTGGCTGTGGCACACACACTCCTGTCCCTGACAGCACATGGTGAGAGGTGGCAGCCAGGGCAAGCTCTGCCTCCGGTGAACCCCGTATATATTATACCCCCTACATATTGGGGATGCCCTGGCTGCTGAGTTGGAAGACGGGGTGCCCCTTTCCCTGGCTGCAGCAGCACCTTAGTCTCTTCCCATCATGCTCAAAGTGTCCTTCTGGTTTTATTTTCTTTACTTATTTTTGGCCCTGAGGTTTCCTTTCAGAATAGCTGCAGGGTGTGGAAAAAGGACGGTGTGGCCCGGGCAGGACAGGAGCGCTCTGCTCTGCTCATTTACCGCCCTGCAAAAATAATAACTAAATTGGGACTTGGGAGCCATGTCAGCCTGAGCCAGACAGGGACACTCTGACCCTGAGGTCCCCTGAGGGGCTCAGGCAAGCACACCCAAACCATACAGGATGCTCTTGCTAGGTGCAAGCTGCAGCTCAAAGAAGCTGCCAGTGGTTGGTGCAAATCCCACCTTTCACTGGAACACGTTGGTTAAAACCCCATCCTCTGCAAGCAGATAAGCTGTTCCATTTTTTGTTTCCAGCTAGGTGAGATCATTTTCATAAAGCTTTCAAAACCTGCAATCACTCTTAGTAACAGATTCCTTTCAGGGTGATCCCTCCAAGCCCTGCCACCTTGGAGAGAAGGGTTTCTTGCAAAAGCATTAAGAGACCAAGACCAGTGCTCCAAGCCTGCCTTGTGATGCTTTTTAAAGCAATAATAATAAAAAAATTTCAAATGGGAACGTTTTGGATGTGCTGGTCGAGTTCCCTGCTGGTGTCCTGCCATGGTGCCGGTGAGGTTGCTGCTGCTGGTGGCCTGCCCAGGCAGAAACCTCTCCAGGAGCTAAACATAGGTGCTGGCTGCACAAGGCACTTGGGCACACGTTAATTATCCTGGTGCTTTTTAGGGATCTTGGGTGAAATATGTGTTTTTATAGTCAGTTTTCCATATATTTTTTTAAGCGGCCTAGAGCAGAAGCCCTTTAATTACATTAAAAATTGCCTCCCACCAGGACTCTCTGTTCCCAAGCCCTGATGAAATTTTAAGCTCAAAGCCAGGCACATGCTCACTGCTGTCCTAGGCCAGGCAGCTTGGGACAGCAGGGGACAATGGGAAGCAGGGCTGTCTCTGCCCTGAATGCCCTGCATTAGCCCTGTTAGGGCAGCCCCTCCAGCTGCTCTAGCCCCATGGAGATGGGGGGAGAGGGGAATCCTCACAATGCTGATCTCTTTATCAGAGGCTGCTGTGCTGGCACTGAAAAACTGCATCGCTGGGTTTTGTTTTCTTTTTCCTTTTTTTTTTTTTTCTTTTTGTGTGTGGGTTTTCCTGGCACAAGGCGTCAGCTGAAAGCCACAGCCAGCTCCAGGCCTCCCTTATAATTAGGACTCTTCACAGTGCCACAGGGGGCTTTGAAGCCCTTGGGGCAGCTGTGCCCTGCAGCCCCAGGGGTTGCATGGTGGGCATGTGGCATGGCTTACTGCCAGGGCTGCTGGACCCTCGGGGGGCTGTGGGAAAACTCTCCCTCCCCAGAAACAATTTATGTGTTCCATCAGCAATTATTAACTGTCCATCATGTACCTGTCAATTCTGAGCTCCCCTGCATGTTGGTGAGGCTGTTTGTTCCCCGAGTTTTGAGAAGAAACATTCGGATCTTTCATAGTAAAGTGGATTTCTCTGTCCTAAATAACCATAGTTTTACCACTGGCCAAGCTGACCATCACAGGCCTGCCTGAAAGCATTTATTTTTCAGCACCTCTGTTCCCTCTCCTAGGGCTGTAGGGCTGAAAGCACCAAGTGGGATTTGCCAGTTCTCCTTGCCACTGTGGGAAGCAAAGCTGCATTTGGTGAGGAGTCATTCCCTGAATTGCTGCAGCCCAGATGTGAGGAGCCTTTGCTGAGGAGTGCAAGAAGAATCTGGGAAAGAAGGAGCAGAGGTGCACTGAGCTGGGTGGCTGAAATCCAAGCAGGAAATGATAAATATAGGTAAAGGAGAAAAGATGTCCCTGCAGAGGTGGGTGCTGGGGGCAGCATCCGCTTGCTGTATCCTGCCATCAAGGTCCTCAGTGTGATTTGAGTGCACATGTGGGTGGGATTTTTACATTTCCTCCCTACCCCCAGGCAGTTATTCTGCTTTGCTGGAATACACAGATTTCAGCTGAGCAATGCCTGATTTCTGAGAGCAGGGGACTGGGCTGGCCCCTGTGTGGGTCTGTGTAGTTTGCAGGGCACTAGAAACAAAGCAGACATGCATTTTGTAGGAACACCGTGGTGGAAATGGCTCTCAAAGGGAGTGACACCTGTATCTGAGTCCCCTTTTCTTTCCCTGCCCTTACCAAGGCCTCTGCACGCATCCTGGTGAGGGATTTGTTTGGATTTAGCTTTTTTTTTGTCTTAACAGCTCTGCCCAAGTGGCTGTAGAGCTGGGCCTTTGAGGTTGGGCTTTTTGTCTACTCGAAAAAACAGTGACAGAAATTCCCAAAAAGGGAGGTGGACACCCCCCAGGAACAGATTTCCCAATATTTATTTTAATTAAAACCCAGAGTGTTATTATACCCTCGGCCTCCCAGCCGCTCCTCTGAGGCCAGACCCTCAATTAGGCGGCGCGGTGCAAACCTCGCTGGGTTTGGCAGCGGCGCGGGGCGCTATGTTTGTGCACCAAATCTGCCAGCCTTGAAGTTTTGGAGGGTTTTTGGTGCATGCTGGAGGGCTGGCGTCACTCTGGGCAGGGCGGTGACTGGCTTGAAGGGGGGGCAAAGCCAGACCTTATATCCCAGCAGGGCAGGAGCAGGGAAATCTGTGCCGGCTGACTCCGTGGGTAGCTCTCGCTGCTGGGGCAGGGTAAGCTCGCTGCTGCTTTTCCCAGCTGGGTTGTGCGTTGATGGCTGCTCTTTGCAGGGAGATGGAGGGCCTCAGCTTGCTGACCTTTAGTCCTTTCCTGGGTCTGTGGCTTTGTGAAGTGCTTGGGTGGAGGGGATGAGCATCCAGAGCCTTGCTGCGAGGTCAGGGAGGCTTGTGGTCATTTGTTTTCTAGCCTGAGTTAAGCAAAAATAGGGCAACTTCACAAAGAGATAAATGCAATTTGTCAATTACACAAATCCCTATGAGCACAGCTGATACTGGGTTTGGGCAGAGGAAGGGGAGGAATAAAGGAAGGTTAGTGGGCCTGACTGAGCTCAGGGGGATGCTGGGAGCATTGCTCCCTAGGGAAAGGCTGGGGTGCTGCTGGAAGGATTGGGTGTGCTCCTTGATAGAGGAGGGCAGGCTGTGTTTTGGTGCTTTGGGTGTGCAGCTCAGACCTGGCCAGAGCCCCCTCCTGCTATGCCTGTGTGGGGGCTCTTTGCACTGGTGCCTTGGTGTTGCTATTTTTGCAAATGGCAGGCTGTAGAAGCCAATTATGTCCATTATTTATTTGCTTTTCCTCAGTGAGGTTAAACTGTCAGTGGTGTAATTCCCAGGAGCACTGCTCCCTGGGCAGAGCCCAAGCAGGTCTTGGAGCTATGGGAGTGGCAGTGCTCCCAGTCACTCCTCTTGCATCTCCAGTGGGGCTTGGCTTTCTCCCCTCCCTCAAAAGCAGTGGGGAAGCAGGAATAAGTTGTCCTGCTCCAGAAAAGCTTTGAGTCCACTGCATGGTGAAACTTGTTTCTCTGGTATTTTGCTGCTTCTAGAAAAAACCAAAATGTATTCATGGAAGTCGAGGCAGATCTAAAAAAAAAAAAAAAAACAAAAAACAACAAGAATTGGGTCTATGGAGGGGTTGGGTGACCCCACCAAGAAGTGGCTGGAGGTCAGCCTTTCTTCTCCCCACTCACCCACGTGGACACAGACATGTGGATGATTTGGAGTGGTGCTGGTGCTTTCTAGCTGAAAAGTGAGCCGTAGACGTGTTTTGGTGTTCCTAGAGACGGCAGCCATGAGGAGTGTCCTGGTGCTGGTCTGCCTGCTGGGGATGGCGTGCGCCTTCTCGGTGAGTGCCAACAAGGGGGGAGCACCCAGGGCTGCTGTGGGGCTCACACCAACCCACCCCTTCCCCCAGGGCTGCTGTGGGGCTCACACCAACCCACCCTTTCCCCCAGGCATGCTGTGGGGCTCACACCAACCCACCCTTTCCCCCAGGCATGCTGTGGGACTCACACCAACCCACCCTTTCCCCCAGGTCAAGAGCTGGCTGCGGCGACCCAAGTGGGACGACTCGGAAGAGAACGCGGTAGGGTCTCCCCTACCCCACGTGCCCGGTCCCACATGGGGCTGACCTTGAGGAAGAGCACATTTTGGTGGCTCCTGGCTCAGTCCCAGACTGATGGGATTTCCCCCTCCCTCTCCTGGTAGGTTTTCAAGAGCCGGCACCGGCATCACCTGTACAGGTACATCTACGTGTATCCCCCGCAGCGACGGTACCAGGTGGGTGCTTCCAAGGACTTGCTGCTGCTTTGCCGCCCTCCAAATGCAGAGATTTTGGCCCAAACGAGATGGGGGCATGGTCTGTGCCCTGTTGGCATGGCCTGTGGGCCTGGGCACTAAAGACTGTACTCGTGACACCACTGGGAACCCACCCACCTGCCTGCCTCCAACCTGGTTTTCCCTCTTCTTAGGGCAGTGACTCATCCGAGGAAGAGGGGGATGGCTCGGAGGAGGAGGAAGGGGGGGTGAGTATGGCAAACCAGCAGGCTGCAAAAACAAATATGGGAATTTGGGAGCTTTCTTTGGTTTTGTAGTCTCTGCTCATCAGCATTTGTGGTCACTGGCCGCCCACAGACTTGCACTCTGGATGCAACTGGATTTTCTACTCTGGGGCTTATTTTATTTTTTTTTTTTTTTTGGTCCATTTTTTTCCTTTTGCTTTCCTTTTTCTTGCTGGATGAGGATCGCACCAAACAACCCTGAGACAAATTCTCTGGGTTTCCATTTCCAGTGGCTCAGAAAGGAGCAGGACAGGCCAAGGGACAGAAGCAGGGAAGTTCACAGAGCAAAGGAAGAAAGTGCTGTTAGGAGCTCCTCTTACCTTCCTCTTTCAGGGTGTGTTGCCCCTATAGCACTGAGAAAATCTCTATGGAAAATCCAGTTATGCTCTGCGTGTGTGTCTGTGGAGTGACACAACTGCTGCTATGTTGGGAAAGTCAAATTTGTACCAGTCAGATGGTAAAGCTGCTCCTGTCTGCGGGATCAGTATGAGCTTGGGCACCTCTGTAGTTGTGAGAGCCACCCAGGTCCAAAATTAAATGTAAGGGGTTACAAAGATCTTTTGTGTCTCTTCAGGCTGCAAAAATAATCCAGTGGTCTCAGGCACACAAGTGCTTTGAAATAAGGATCTGGCATGCTTAGAAACCTGTGTGTCAGGCCTAAACAAGTCTTTTATTTTTTTATTTTTTTAAAAGTTATTTAATGAAAGCCAGGGAACCTGGTTTTAAACCCTGCTTTGGAGTCTGTCAGAACTTGGGATATCACATGGGGTGGCTCCTGTGCCAGCCCTGGCACCTCCCTGCTATTTGCCCCATTTTACCTGTTTCTCTTCCCTACCACTGCAATCTCTAGGAATAAAACTGAGTAGTGGGATGGGCAGCAAAAGGTGGAATTTCATTTCTCAGGAAGAAATTAAGTGGTATGCAGGAATCTAGCTGCTCTTTAAGTCTGCCCTTTTAGTTTTGAGAGCACCAGAGCAGAGGCTGTTACCATGCAGGCATGTGCCTTCACTGGCAGGGTGGTCAGCAAGGGGAATTGTGCTGAAAGGCCCCAAGGTCAGTTATAGGTATGTAAAAAGCCTTGTTATATTGGCTGCTGGATGGGGACCATTGCTTCTGCTGGCACAGCTGGCTGCATTGTTCAATTTGATGGCTTTCCTGTTGGAGAGGAGAGCAGCCTGGATTTTCTCTGCCATCAGGTGCATCTGTATTTCAAGGTCTGAGGTGGCCCAAAATGCCAGAGTAGCTGTTCTTGTTCCTGGTCTTGGTCTTGGAGCAGCAGGGATTGCCCAGGGCAGTGATGACACTGACCTTAGGTCTCCCTGCCCTGGCTGGGCTCATTTGCTGGTGGCAACAAGCTCCTCCTCTCAGGCTGGGCACTGGGTGAATTTCCCCACCAGTCCCTCAGTGGCTGCTCCAGGCTCTGTTCGCATTTGGGTTATTCCTTTCCTTTTTTTAGCTGTACACCCCACTGAGAGCCCTGCTCTGCTGCTGATCTCTGGGGCCAAGTGTTGCTGATGGCTGATTGCTGGTGGGGTTTGGGCTCACTCCTGGCTTTGAGCCATCACACTCTCACTGACCATCCACACATGACGTGCAGTGAGTCCACATGTAGTGTGCCTGTGGCTTTCTTTGTTTACTGGAAACTGGGGGAGGTAACTTCAGAAGAAAACCTTTAGATGCTTTGCAAAGCAAAACGTGGAGCCAGAACGGGAACACCCAACTCCAGCCACCACCACTTAATTGCACAGCTCCAGCTGCCCTGCTGCAGCTTCTCCATTTCAGCCTGGAACCAGACCCGTGGGAAAGCAGGGAACTCAGAGCAATGCCCAGATGCTGTGTGGAGGCTCTGTGCCCCTCTCACTGCTGGGAGACCTGTGTTCCACTCCAGCTGCTGACCCCCTGCCCTGTCCTGTCCTTGTCCCTGTCCCTGCAGGAGCCATTTTATGCTGGCACCAAGGCAGCTGGACACCCTGCTGGAGCAGCCCCTGGGGACTGCCAGGATGCACTGGGAGATGTCACATCCCCACAGCAGGTGTGGTTTGGGGAGCTGGAGGGAGCACCCCTGAGGAGGGGGCGGTTCACTGCATGTTTGCTTGTACTCATGGGATGCCCTGCACCCTGTTTCTGCTTGGGGGGCTGCTCTGGAAATTGCCCATAGCTGGACCAAACTCTGGGCATTAACTTGGGGTTAGAAGGGGTACCCCAAAAAGACAGTCCTGCCATGCAAAGGGTGGGGGGATGCTCAGCTGTGCCCATGCCTGCCCCTTTCCACATGGAGCTGCAGCCTCCTGACATCCCAGTAATGCTGTGCTGTCTTCCCTCTGCCAGGGCAAGGACTGCCAAGGCACCCTGAAAGGGACCAGGCAGAGGATTGCCAGCAAGGGGGAGGACTCTGAAAATGAAGACAGCGATGAGAATGAGGAAGAAGAGGAGGAAGAGGAGGAAGAAGAAGTAGATGAGAATGAGAATGGTGTCAATGGCACAAGCACCAATACCACAGAGGGCATTGGACCTCATGGCAACGGCACTGTGGCAGCTGAGGAGGGCACTGGTGAAGCTGAGGAAGAGGAGGAAGAGGAGGAGGAAGAAGAAGAAGAGGAAGAGGAGGAGGAGGAGGAAACCGAAGCCACCACCATCCCAAGCACCACCAACGACGAGGGTCTGGCCCAGGCGACCACTGTGGATGACGAGGGACTCACAGACGCCACCACAGACGCCACCACAGATGCCACCACGGCTGGGGAGCTGTGGGAGTACGATGTGACAGCCAGGGAGCACAGCCGGGGGGATGAGGGCACCACGGAGCCTGGGTACGAGGAGCAGGACGAGTACGCACGCGGGGACAGCTACCGCGCCTACGAGGATGAGTACGGCTACTACAAAGGGCACGGCTACGACGTGTATGGCCAGGATTACTACTACGATCAGTGAGCAGGGGGACAGCCCTGGTGCTGTCCCTGCCTGCCCAGCCACTCAGGAAGCTGCATCCAAAGGCTCCCTGGAGCCACCGCACGCTGGAGGGGACGCCAGGCAGCTTGCCATGCGTGCTGGCTCCATCCCAGGCTTTTTTTTTTGTTTCTTTTTGTATCTTGCAAAGTGAAATCCAATGAAATAAAGCAACTGAACTGAGCTTGTTGGTGACAAAAGGTTTGCTGCCAAATTTTCTGGGGTCAGTGGGGCAGCACTGTGCTTAGTGAGGGGCTAAGGTTGCCCATAAAGCTTAGGGCTGAATGTTGTTATTCCAGCTCAGATGCACATGAAAGGAGGGAGGAACAGCAAGGCTGACTTGGAAAGCCTCTGTGGAGTCCCCTCTGAAGAATGAAAGGGCACTCTTAGGGACGCTGCTGTGAGATTACAAACACACTTTATGTAAGTTGATGTAAATTTCCAATACGTGAGCAGTGATAACTTTACTGTGTCTTCCATTCCTTGGTAAAGTGCCTCCCATGGCCTGACCACACACCAGGCAATGTTAATAAGGGTAAAAACACTAATTTTTCTTTCTGTACATCACTAGCTGTAGATGCACACCCCTGTAAATGAGGGGTTTGGTTCTTCACCCCTGCACCAGGCATGTGAGTACAAGGCTGGGCAACTTGGATATGTGTCTTGAACACCAGAACTCAGCCCAAAATGTCCCTGTCACACACCCTCATTCCCAGAACAAGGTAGGATTGTCACAGTGGCAGTAGTGCATCCACTCCCCTCTTTCATCAGTGATGAGGACGCCTGGCTGGGAGTCCTCAGGATCCCCACTCAGGGTCACTTCCCAACAAGAGCGTGTCCCTGGCCAGCTGGTGAGGATAAGGATAAAGACAGAACAAATCTCACTGGGTTCCAGGCAGATGCCACTGTTTGGTAATAGCGATGGCCCTCATGCACATTTTATGGCAGGTACCACACTGCTCTTGCACTCCTAGGAAGGAAACCTGAGTTCAGCTCCTGATGCAGGTCCAACCCCAGAACTAGTCTATTCCTGCAGCAGCAAGCCACTGGCCATTGTACAAAACTTCTTCCGTATGCCAAAGCCAGGCCACAGTTTTTGGAGAGACAGGAGGTGCTGCCTGCAGCGTGGGCACCCCTGGGGACAAATCCCTACGGCAGCACTGGGGAGCCCTGCATGCACTCATGGTGCAGGGACACGAGAGTCCCACCATCCACATCCCCAGGGGGTGCCCAGAGACGTCAGGGAGCTGGCGTGGACAAAGGGCCCTGGTGCTGCCAGGGGCCGGGTCCCGCTCCCGCAGGGCGCGTAGCCCAGTCCCGCGTGCGTCAGCCCCCCAGGCATTGGCAAAGGCTCTCCTCCAGGAGCCAAGGCACGTGGGCTGGCTGCCCTGGGGGTGCCATCTGAGTGCTGCTCCCTGGCCGGTGGGCAAGGGTCAGTTTCCTGTCAGCTCCAGGATTTGCTCCTGCTCGGGGCTGGATGCTGATGGTTTAAGCGTTTCTGGTGATAATCCAGCTCCCAGGGTTTGGGTTAGGGCAGAGTGGGGAGTGGGATGGGAGCTGCTGTCACCACCACCACAGTGAGTGCCTGAGCCAGGCTGGCTGCAGCAGTGGGAACTCTTCTTGGCTAGGGTGTAGGCGAGCAGCAATGCCACCAAAAGTAGAGGTGAGGAGAAGGAGGGTTTGTACATGGTGCACACCCTTGTAGCACTTCTTTGTAGCAAAGTTGGGCTCAAAGGGACCTGTGCAAGCAGTGCATGGAAAAATATACATATTTTTTTCTTTTTTGCCACTCTTCTATTTTGCACTTGCACAGGTTCAGCTGAGAGGGGTAGAGGCTGAAACCCAAAAAGCAAGTGTCAGAGGACACAGTATGTTGGTGGCTCTCAGCTTGGCCAACGCTGACCTTCTGTGCCAAAAAGCCAGGACCAGGCCTGACTCTAGATACTGCCCTTCCATTTCTGCAGCTCTGCCAGCTTTCCCATGTTGGTCACAGCGAGCAAGCCAAGACCCACTGCGCACCCTCTTATCAATAACCATGCTGGATGTGTGCCACACTAAGATCTGCGCTAATCATCGAGCAATTTTGCCTTCAGAACAGATATTTATAAACTGTCCTTTCTGTTTATCCAGCCAGGTGGAACATTTGATAGCTGTCTTTTACCACAAACACATTTTTAGCTGGAAATTACTCCCCCTGGTTATCTGCGGGTGCTGCCAGAGCTGACAAATGTCCCTGGGCAGGAGCTGATTGGCTCTGTGCACCCGGGGCCAACTTTAAATTTCAGCAAAGTGGGCACAGGCTCCACGATCTGCCACTGGGACCTGCCTCCGACGGGAAAAGGTAATCTTCTTACCTAGCTTCCTGCCCTGTCTCTCCCTAGCCCTTCAGCTCTGCTGTCCCTGAGCAGGGATTCTCCTGCCTTCACCCTGGGCAAGCCACAGTGGGGATGGGGAAATCCTGATCCTTGGCTGTGCACATCTCTTGAGCTTACATTGCTTTGTACTGCTGATCCTTGTGCAAGAATTTCCTTCTGGTGTTTCCTGTAGCAATGCTGGTATGGCTGAAAATACTCTCTGGGATGGACCTGCAAGCCCAAGCAAGGGTGGTTGGGTGAAATGAGAATTATTGGCCAACGGAGCTATTGCCTCCTGCCATTTATCAATGCTGTGAAAGCCTGCTGCTTCCTTAATTCAGATTCATGAACAGCTTAGCTTGCAGCAATTTTGGGGGGTCATTTATTGCAAATACCCACCCAAGCTGCTTTGACAGAAGGAGTTACGAAGTGTTAATAGCCGATGGTGCACCCCTCGGAACTGCTGGCTGTGCCCTAAGCCCATGGTGAGAGCATTGCCCTTGTTGCAAGGAATGCAGAGGGGCAGAAGAATATCAAGGGCCACCACAAATCCTGGGAAAAGCTGGGAAAAGCCTGCTGCCCATGGGAGCTTTGGGATAGCAGGAGCTTTTAGGTTGCTGCTGACTGGGATTATTGAGGACCACAAGTCCCAGGAAGAAAAACTTCAGCCATGCTTCACTTTGTGCCTCCAGGAGCAGCCCAAGATGCAAACGTCCCTCGTCTGCCTGTGCCTGTGCCTGCTCAGCACAGCCCTCGCCACACCTGTGAGTATGGCTTTTCCTGGGTTTCCAGCACACTGCTGGAAGAAGGAGATGCACTACCCAGTGCGTCCTGGCATGCTTTCAGCAGTGGGAAAACAGGGTTGTAGCTGCTTACACCACCTCTGGTGCTTGGGGAGGGGATTAAGGTGAACAGTAGAGGTGAGCCCAGAAGGGAAAATGTATATTAGCACTGAGGTGGCTGAGCATGTCCCACCAGTTTAGCAATCAGGGCATTGCACAAGTGTCCATCTGGGTGGCTGTACCTCTTCCCCGGGATTTCTGTGGATCTGGGATCTGCCCAGTGCTCTTGGCCTGCGAACAGCCTGAGCCAAGCCACAGGAAGGGAGGTGTGGGAAGGATGCTCATCTTACCCATGTGAGGAACAGCAGTCAGAGAGGTGTCTGCAATTATTTTCCAGCTCTCCTAATGGGGAATTTTGAGAGATTTAACTAAAAACAGGGCAAACTAAGATGAATATAGTAACAGCCATTTTTGTCCCGTATAACTGTTGCTCAGCCAGAGTGAAAATCTGCTCCTAGGAAAAGTTTGCTTTTTTGTCAGGGTAAGGAGTAGGGAAATTCCATTGGCCATGAGGGATGGGCCCCTCCCATGTGTCTTTTACCCCCCCAGAGCAAGCTCTCACAACCCCATTTGTAGCAGGGCAGCCCAGGGGAAGGCAATAAATCAGCATAGATTTGCTTTTCAGATAGGGGCACAGAAGAGAGTTAATACTATGCTGTGTAACTGGAGCTGTAATCCAGCCTTTGATACTGTTCACAAACAATGAAACAACCAGGGAAGAGTCAATAGTTCAGGGTGTGTTTCTGCCCCTTCAACTAGGCTTGGGATGTTCCAGTGACTAATTTTGCTGAAATCAGAGGACTCCCCTCCATGGGGCTGTCTCTCACTCTGTCATGTAGGGAATGCCTGAAATGGCTTTGTGGGGCTCACAGGATGCTCCCACTAGTAGGCACTCCTGAGGGATACACTAGTCAATACCCACCAAAAGGTGCCAGGATAATCAGGGAAAGCTGGAAGCCTGCAAGCATGTACAGAAACCCAGCTGTGAGGACACAGAGGCTGCTGCTCAGTAGCTCAGTAAACACTGGGAAATTCCAGCAGTTAACCAGTCCCGGATTCTTATCACACGTAGATCCAAGAAGTAAGCTGGAGCATTCTTTTGTGAGCAATGGTGCTGTATATAAAAAATGCTCTGCGATAAAATCCTCTGCACGGTCTCCAGGAAAAGGTTGTTTGCAGACCAACAATAGCCTATGAAAGCTAGCACAGAATACAATCATGCTGTAGCAAAATTCACAATACTTTTCAGACACTGGAAATGGGGTTTTGACTGTTCCTACTACTGCTGTCCTTAAGTCAGCACCCCAGGTAGTGCCTGGGAATTTATTGGCTTATCAGTACAGTCTTCCCACCCTTCCCTGAACATTGGGCAGGGCAGGTGGCCAGCAGTGGGCACTGGCAGCTGCCTGGGTGCTGGGACAGTGTTTGATGCCTCAGCTCTTGCCTGTGTTTTGCTGCCCACAGGTGCCACTGCCTGGGAGAGCTGCTGGGAACTGTGTGGGACAGCACCGGGTATGTATCCCTCTGCCGCCTCCTGGGGTCTCAGTGGGTACTGGTGGGACCCTGCTGCAGTGCCAGGTGCAGAAAGGGAAACTCCTGCCAATGCAATTACTAAGGAAACTGTGGGTTTTGATTATTTTCTTCCCCACCAGATACTTCTGAAAGGCTGCAACGCCAAGCATGGAGTCTACATTTTCGAGTATGTCTTCTCGTACTCAACACGGAGGAACCAGACACAGATAAAGGTGAGGAGGTGGCCAGGGGACGCCCTGGCCTGGCTGCAGTGCCCCCAGCAGCCATCCATCACCCTGACCCCTCTCTCCCTTGTGTGTACTGCACAGAAAGAAGAGGCTGACCACCAGAGTATCGTCCCCAGCCTCCGGCTGGATGAGGACAATGCCAGGCGGGAGCCACCGGCTGGGACGGCTGGGACGGCCCCAGAGCACAGTGACAACAGCAGCACTGAAGTCATCGAGTATGGGATCATCCTCAAGCCTGAAAACCACAGCACCACAGGAATCAGCAGGGATGGTCCCAGTCCTGGCCCCGGCACTGGCACACGAGCACGTGGCAGCAGTGGTGGCACGGGTCCCACCCCGTCCAGCTCAGAGGGCAGCGGCGATCTGGATTTGGTGGTGGAATTTGATGGCAGCGCTCCCATTCTTCCTCAGGGTGAACGCCCCAGTGAGGTTGTGGTGGGGAACAGGTCCAGTGTGAGGAGTGAGGACAAGGATGACGGTGCCCCTAGGGTGGTTCCAGTGACCGCTGGGAGGGGGAGGGCCCCTACCACCAGAGGGGCAGGGGATGAGGGCAGCGGGGAGGCCACTGTCTCTGGCCAAGGGCAGCAGGGTGTTAAGCAGGGTGCAGGGACAGGAGGCATCACTTTGTCCTCTGTCACTGAAAAGATGGAGGATGTCCAAGTGGATGCTGCTGGAGTGGATGAATACGCTTACATCCCCGATTCACACAGTGTCACCACCACCCGTGGGAGCCTGGGCAGCACAGATACTGGCTTCACTCAGGTCTATCCAGACAAGGATGACGAGGTCAACATCTTCATTGGGAGGGCCAACATCCGTGTGGGGGAGCAGGAAACCACCCAGGCTGGTGCTCCCGTGGGTAGCAAGGATGATGGCATCCCATTTGTGGGAACCAGCAGCCCCCGCTCCAGGCTGGATGTCACTGCAGCACCCAGTGGTGGTGAAGATGACAGCATCCCTGCCCACAAGCAGCCTGAAAGACTGGCCACCACAGCCACCCCTACCCGCGGGGACAGCGGCACCAGCAGCATCAGGGACAGCCATCTCACTGGAGAGGATGATGAAGGTGCCACCACCATCAGTGCTGATAGAGGACTGGTGACCCCTGTCCCCTGGAGAGTCACTAGCGGTGACATCCCCAGCACCACAGTGGCCAGCATCCATGGGAAAGATGATGATGAGGTGAGAGGAGAGGGGCAGAGGTCCAGGGAGAAGCCAGGCCGTGTGGCTACCACGACCCCCCGCCAGTGGGGTGACATGGAGGCCACTGTCACTGTCCCAGCCGAGGGGGCCAGCATCCGCCCGGCCACTACTGAGGGGCATGGCAGCACCACACCGGTGACAGCCAGCAGCCACCAGGCAGGCACGGGCACTGTGCTGGGCACAGCAGGGAGTGGGGAAGTGGGGACAGCCACCTCCCAACCCCCCCGTGTGGAGGCACGGCCCGGGACAGGGATCAGGGTCCACCCAGGGGGAGCAGGGCTGGACAAGACACCCAGGACGGACAAAGCACCATCTCCAAGTAGGAAACCCAGCAGTGGGGCCCAGACAAGTGTCGGTGGCTATGATGGCGGTGCTGGGGGCAGGTCTCATGCCACCAAAGCAGCGGCCAGCCCCGCTCCGCAGGCAGGGCAGGACACGGGCAGCATGGCAGCAGGCGGGGGCCGGGAGCGGGGCCGAGGCAGCGGGACAGCAGCGCCGGGGGCCAGGCCCGGCCGCCTGCCCGGGCGCCATGGCAGGAGGCAGGGGGCCGGGGCGCCGGGCACCATGGCCACGCTGGGCCGCAGCCGGCAGCTGGACCAGGTGAAACGCGCCGACGAGCTCCATGTCCGAGAGCGGGCCTTCTACAGCCTCGGCGGGGCAGGCGGCGGCCCCCACGGCCCCTACCCCGGCCTCGGCAGTGCCGACAGCAGCCAGTCCTCCGAGGGGGACGGGGGCAGCCACAGCGAGAGCGGACAGACGGGACTGCAGCCCTCAGGGTGGGGGTCCCCCGCGTACCCCCAAGGCCGCTGGATGCAGGGGCCCCTGTGAGGCATCCACCCCGGCAGGCTCCAGCGGGGAGCTGGGGGTCCCACATGCCGCCTTTCCCCCCCCGGCATCCCCGCTGCGGGCTCTGCTCTTGCCTCGGTGAGGGGCAGGCTGCTTCACGGTGCTTCACAGCCCAGGAGCCGAGAATCACTGGTTCATGCAATCTGCTGTTCATCCGGGGGAGGCTGCACGTGGCACAGCAGCAGGAATGCACGGGAGTGCTGTGCCAGACAGCCAGGGAGCAGCAGCCATGCTACACGGCATAGGGTAGCGGTGTTCGTGCACTGAAGCGAAGCAACTAAAGAAGCAGTGAGAAAAAGCCTCTGTCCTCGCGGTTTCACCTCCAGCCTACTGGAGAAATAAAGGCATTTCTGTACCTGAGGATCTGCTGACTCTGCTGTTTGTAACAGGACTGGAGGCAGGCACTCTGCCACGAGCAGCGTACTGGGGGTGGGCTGGTCCCTGGGCATAAGGAAATTTCTGGCCCCAGCACATCCCTGGCCCTGCCATCTCCTGTGGTACTGCAATTTGGCCAACAAGCCCCACGCATCTCTCCCTTGGGGTATCAAGCCCTGCCAGATCCAAGCCTCTCTGGGCTTGCTAGGGAGGCTCACAGAGCATCCTCCCCCTCAGTTCATCCACCTCCTCCAGCAAGAATTCCCCACCATGCCCTCCCGGTGCTACATGTCCTGGCCACACCATACTTCCAGGAGCACCATAACACCCTGGCTGTGCCACTGCCATTCCTGTCGCTGGTCCCTGCACACAGGCCAGGCTGGGCTTCGACACGCTGGAGCCATGCTGTCAGTGGTGCCAAAAGGTAATCACTGTTCATGCAATTGCAGGTTGCTTTTTCTGGCTGAGAGGCTGCTAAAACAGGAGCGTTCAGCAGTGTGTCAGAGCTAACAGCACAGTGGGAGAGGTGTCGAGCCTCGAGGGGAGAGGGGACTCACCACCAGTGCCCTGCCCATGCAGGGAGCAGCCAGGAGCAGCCAGGGACAGCCACAATGTCAGTGAAGTACCCATAGAGTGCCTGCTCCCCTGCCCTCTGCACACCTGCAAGCAGGGAAGTGGCAGATCCTGTTATGGGACACAGAATCACAGGATGGTTTGGGTTGGAAGGGTCCTTAAAGCTCATCTAGTTCCAACTCCCCTGACATGGGCAGGGATGCCACTCTCTAGACACCAGGTTGCTCAAAGCCCCATCCAACCTGGCCTTGAATGTTTTCAGGGATGGAACACCCATAGCTTCTTTCATCAACTTGGTGTTTAGGGATCATACATGGTTGATTCATGCTGGAGCACCAGGACAGTGTGGGTCTCACTGGTGCTATCTGTTACTACCAGCTCTCAGGACTCTGCTTTGCTGCTGCTCCTGGTCTCCAGCAGAAAAGTCAAAAATTGCATGTGCCCACCATGCCCCCCCCAGGACATGAGGGCCTGGTGTCTCTGGGGAAGCTGCTCTATGTAGCTTGGTCCCAGTGCTGCAGGGACATGGAGATTTAGGCACACTGTGGCAGGGATTTGCCTGCAGCTTCCCAGGCTGGGGCAGCATGCAGAGACCCCCAAGGGCTCACAGACCTCCTGTGCTGGCCCATCTGGCTCAGACTAAAAGGTGCTGCAGGGATGCTGACAGTCTGGGCTGCATGATTCACCCTAGAATTGCCATGGCACATCACACCCCAGATTTATGGACTATGGCAATGCTCTGCGGATCTCAGCATGATTGCCTAGCAAATGAAGAGGGTGGTTTTGGGATCTCCCCTCTGGCAGTGTTGGAGCTAAAGAGTTTGCAGCCCTCGTCTAACACAGAGGCCCCTCCATCCTCAATCCTGACCACACCCTTCTCCAAAGGATTAAGCAACACCCTTAAGCAAGGGCTGGGCACCATCTAGTGGAATAAAAAGCCAATTGCTGGGAATGCTTTGTGCCTGTTGAATGATGCTGGCGTGGGCACTGCTGCTGCCTTGTTCCACTGCTTCCCGAGGTGCCAGGGAGCTCTGCCTGAATGGAGAGGTCAGGTATAAAACTGGCTAGTTCAAGTATAAATGGCATACATTTATAAACCAGCATTTCCTCCTTGCACAGTCGCTGCTAAAGCACCTGGAATTTTTGTGCTGCGACTCTGGCTCCACATCTGGGAGAATACAGTATTTTGGGATGCTCACCCCGAGCTCCCTGCTCAGCACCACAATGTTGCCTGGCCCTGCTCTTTCAAAACTCCCCTGCCAAATAGCACAAGTGGCCACTGAACATAAAAACTGCAAGTTACCCTAGGAAATGGTTTTGCCAGAGGATTGGAGTAAAGCAGGGAGCTGTTTTTTCCTTGCAGTGAAGGGTGAGCAGATGGGCTGGTAGGGTGGGAGTTGGCAGGGTGACACTGCCCACTCCCGTGCTCAAACACGCGTTTTTGAGGAAAGATTTACTTCAGACTTTTAATAAATATACATTTACACTATGTTCCTTGTGTTTTGGTGTTTATTTTTTAAATCAAGGGCAGCAGTGATTTATCTACAAGTGTTTTTTCATGCTGGGACAGCAGAGGCTGTTGCTGTAGTGATTTCGGGTCCTTCATCTCACCCTGTAAGTGTGTGAACCCAAATGAAGAGTGGTAGGTACTATCTGAGGGTACAGAACAAAAAACAATTTGTCCCTAAAAATCCCAGCTACTCTTATGAATGCTAATTGTGATCATGTGGCCAGGCAAGTAAGGGTACACACGGCTGCTTCAGTGGTGCCCTCCCCGTTGTAACACCGTGGTTTTTCAGAAGAGGGCAAAAGCAGACAGCCAGAGAGAGCAGCTGAAAGCAGCACCTCTCAAAGGAGGAGCATGGCTACAGGACAATAACAACTTTCCTCCTCACCTGCTGTAGTTACTCAGTGAGTGCTTTCTTCATCCCACACCAAAGAGCAGGGACTGACAGGGGCTGAAATACTGTGCACAACCCCAGCAAACCCTTCCTCCAGTGGACAGCCTTCCTTCTCCTAAGCTGGCAGCCAAGGTGACTGCAGGGGACCTGAGCACATCCAGGATTTTGGAGGATGGAAGATGCCCCAGAGCCTCCATCCTTTGCAAAGAGAAGCACTTATTGCCATTGAGGTGGGGGCAAAGCAGCCCCAGCAATAAGAAACTTGGGTTTTATTTCTGCAGAACAATGCACACAGTACTGCCTATCATCAAGGGGGTTTGAAAATGTTTTTACTTACTCTGAACCATCTCTAATAGACCATCCACCACCACTTCCCTGTAAACATTATGGGAAACATACTCTGAAGTCACAACCATTGCTATAGTCAAGTAAAGGCACATTTTGGCACATGGAGTAAAATTAAAATCTCAGTGACATTAGTAATGATATTATTAGCCAATATTATATTCTGTTTGGGGCCTCTTTTTGTAGTCCTTGCCTATTTCCCTGCATCTTCCTGGTGGCTTTAGAGGGACTGGTCTGCAAGTTTTCTTTGGGGAGCAATTGCCTTGCAGCTGGATACTTTGTTAAACAGCATCCCACACTACATTCATCCTTCTTAAATTACTTTATGGGCCTTGCTCTGATCATCAGGGTAACCCTGATTTGGGAGAGTACAGAGCTGACAATCACTGGCCAGTGAACTGTGTTTCTCACTTCCTAATATTCTCTGGAAAAAACATCTCCTGTAAAAAAAGTCCTGGCAAACTGTAGCTGTTGTGTGAAAATCCTAATGTTGTTTCTCCAGGTAATTAATACACCAAGCCAATCAGTCTGTGTTCATCTTAGCTTATAATTAATCATTTAAGTTTGGGAAATTGGTAGATACAAACTTCTGTTATGAAATGGGATGGCAGGGGGTGTTTCAGAGATCTTACACCTTACTTCAAAGCTGACCTTCATGGGAGGAGATAAAACAGGTATGTGGCCTTTTCAGCTTCCCTGCAATGTGCAGAGTAGGGGCAGGAACTTTATCTCCCTCTCACCACCAAGTGATGAATATTTTCAATAGTGCCTTTAATTAAAAAGTGTTGGGCCTTAATGAAGTCTCCCAGCCCCCTGCTGCCATAGTCCAGCAGTGATGAGGAAGATCAAGCCTGGCAGACTTCAAATGTTTGACTTACTAAAGGCTAACCCCTCCCCCTTTTCCTCAGTGCTCTCTCCTCCCTTATCCCTGTTGACACATTCCTGCAAGAAGCCATCCAATTCCACCCCAAAATACAAGCCCACTCAGCCAGCCTCAGCTGCACCTGTGGAGTGAGTGAACAGGCTCTCTGCCTTAACACATGGCATGTTTCATACACCAGTAAATCCACTTGTGCTTCATCTCAGCTTAAACACTCCTGCTTTCCAAAAATGTTTGGTCCAAAAGACAGAGTTTTAGATAATAAAAATCCTAAAGGAGATTTAGTGCCTGAAATAAAAATGCTAAGGTGCTAGAGCAATTCCAAAAATTTATTTAATATATGAATAAGTAAGTACCTCGTGCCAGGCACTGAATAAGAGAAATGAAAGATGTGAGTATAATGACCAAAACCAGCCTTTGCTTCAAGTTCCAGATACAGGACTGAGAAAAATGGGAAAGTCATCCCCATCCATCTTTAAACACTCAACACTGCCAATTACCTAGAAGCAGCAGTTGTATCAACAGAGAAATTATTTTAAGAAAGGATCCTCCCCATGTAGAGTGTGAGCTGAAAATATCCATATGCTATCCATAGCACTGGATGAATTTCCACCATCATCCCCAGTACCCATGGGACCAGGGGCTGAGGAGCATCCCTGTATCCAGCAGGGCTGGGATGGGTTTGCTGCTGCTCTCAGCAGCACCAGCCAAACCCTTTAAATGCAGGTCCAGTGGTATACTGGCTAGAAGGAAAACTGAATTTTAATTTCACTTTTCCTGCTGTGTTGGCATTCAAAGTGGAGCAGGGCTTCAAGGGGAAGATGCCGTCCCCAGGAGCAGAGTGAATCTCCCAATCCTCTTGTGAAATGCTCAGTAGAAGAATAGTTGAACACCTGAAAAATTCAAGACTTCAGAGACTTTAAATAAGAAACTAAGTTGTTAGACTTTCACCAGTTTAGAAAAAAACCCAACCCAACACCAAAAATCTCTTCATTTAGATTTAATTTCTGTTCCCTAGGGATTAAAATTAAAACAGCCTAGTGCAAGTTCTCAGCCACAGACTAAAAAACATGGAGGAGAAGCGAAGCTGTGGGTGCCCTGTCCCTGGAAGGCCAGGCTGGCCAGGGTCCTGCACACCCTGATGCCATGGATGATGTCCCTGCCCGTGGCAGGAGATTGGAACCAGCTGATATTTGAGGTCCTTTCCACACCAAAGCCTCCTGGGGCACCAGGAGGCTGCAAGGGTGCAACAGAGGCTTCTGCTGCCGTTAATGGAATGTTGCCACAGCCAGACCGTTGCCACAAGGATTCCATCCCAGGTGACCTGGGGTCTGTTAAGGCAGTTGATGGATCCTCTGCTGGGAAGCAGGCACAAAGTGTCCGTCTCCTCTGCGCTGTGTCCATCTTCTCCATCCCCAGTGGGAGCACAAGGTGATTTGCTGGCATTTATGAGAAAACTCTTGACTGACTACACAGGTGAGTGTAGATTATTTCTGAAAAGGTTTCTGATGCCAAGGGGCTGTTCTGGACTTCTGGCCCAGCTTCAGGTGTCTGAGGCTCCAGTCCTGAACTTTTACAGAAATCGTGTTCAGTTCTCTACTGAACTTTTACAGAAATGGTGTTCAGTTCTGTACTGACCTTGTACAGAAACTGGTGTTCAGTTCTCAACTAAACTTGTACAGAACTGGTGTTCAGTTCTCTACTGAACTTGTACAAAAACTGGTGTTCAGTTCTGTACTGAACTCGTACAGAACTGCTGTTCAATTCTCTACAAAACCCTTACAGAACTGATGTACAATTCTCTACTGAACTTGTACAGAATTTGTATTCAGTTCTCTACTGAACTTGTACAGAAATGTTGTACAATTATCTACTGAACTTGTACAGAGCTGGAGTTCAGTTTTCTACTGAACTTGTACAGAAGCTTGTGACACAGAGGATGGGAATCCTGGAGCACGGATGATATTTAAGAGAATGGATATTCCAGATAGGTAATCTCTCTTTTCCTCTGGTAGGTTTGGAAGGACATTGTTATCTGATCCCTAGAAGTCAGGGTTTTGTAGCAGTGTGCTACCTAAAGGAATCTAAGGGGTCAATCGCTGCAGCTTCTCTGACATTCCTTCTCTGGTGCCTGTCCCGCTTACTCTTCCAGTGGGAAACACCATGAACACAGTGAGTACTTTACTACTCAATGAAAATCTAAAACACAACATCTGGGGTACTTCCAGAAAGGATTTAGAGAGTGTGTAGCAAATACACAGGAACAGAAGCCTATTAAGGCTTCATGTAACTTCATGTTTTGGGAGATGGAAGACTCTGAATCTCTCTGGGTGCTAGCAATAGTTCAGAAATGCTTACAGTGTGAACAACGACCTCAGAAAATTGTGAAGTAGTCTCCTCATTTGCAAGCCTTTGGGATAGGATTTTTCTTGGTGAGACAGCTGGTAAGAGATCAGGGGGACTCCTTTTCCTTGATGCCATGTGCTCAGGGAGGAATGCCTCACAGCACCATATGATGCATATTCCAGCCTTTGCATGAATGTTTTCTGTACCCTCGTGCTTTCATTGGTGTTGCAAAAATGGGGGCACGTTGCCCTTACTCCCACAGAAAATTCTAAGGCTTTGCTCCCTCTTAGAAGCAGCGAAAGCGCCGTGGAGAGGCAGCTGATTCTGGTCAGGCTCAGAAACGGAGCAGGCTGCTGGCTCCTAGCACAGGTGGAGCTTCAGAGGCAGAGCCACTAGACTTGGAAGAAAGTGGTACACTTTCTCTTGAGCTTGGTAAGGACAGAAGCTGCTTCTGGAGGGCTGGGGTCCAGGCAAATGTGTGCATTTGCCAGTCTTTAGGCCCTTTAGTGGGGAGGAAGGGACCTGGGATTTTAGGAAGTGCCTAGTATGGCATCTGTAAACAGCACGGCTCCTGACAAGCACATGGGTTTGTTCCTGAGCTGCAATACATTTGCACTAGTGGAGATGAGCTATGTAGCCAAGGTCCAAGTGCTGCTCAAACACCTGAATGTCTGCTCAGAGCAGCGGGCAGTTGTCCCAGCTGACACTACACGGGGTGGCAAACTAAGTTTGGGATATCCCAGCCAGGAAATAGATAAGGAAAATTTGTCATCAGCTGTGTCCCATCCCTCAAGGGAACATGTACTGTAAAATCAGGGTACCTGCTATGATTCCAGCTTTGGTTTGGGTTTTTTTTCCTGTGTCATAAACATTCCCCTGTGTTAGATTAATCTTATGTTGGTGTGTACTTTCTGCAAGCTGCTGTCATCCAACAGAACTATATGAGGAGCTCAGCCACTCTTTCTTGCAGAGGACAGGGTTGGCAAAGCTCTCCTGTGAACAGTTGAGAGCAAAGCTGAAGTGAAATGTTGGACACATTCCTGAAAAGACCCAGAGCACAGATGAATCCTACCTCAGCCTGTTCCTCTGGGGCTGCCAATTTCGTTCCTCTACAATTTCTGATATTGATTCTAACATTCTGATTTTCAGCTGGTGAAGAATTCATTGGTGTCACAGCTGACTATCCTGACTCTGAAGGCATCAGTCTAACTGGCAATGGTTCTGGCAGTGTTGTGGTAAGTAGTGAATGACACACTTCTCTCCATCTCACAGCCAAATTAGTTTTCTCTTGTGCTGCCAGGTCTGTCTTCTGGCATCCAAATGTTCAGTCTGACATTCAGGGCTGAAACATAACTCTGACTTACCTACTTTAGGCTTAGGTTAACTTCAGTTAACCCCAAATGCATCTGTGAGTGCATCAGCATCTCTGAGTATCACTTGCAGAGAGTGGAAGAGTAATTTGAAAGACCTTGTTGCTCCAAAACTTGGGGAGAATGTTTAGCAATCATGGGTAATGGAACAGAAGGAGCCAATTGAAAGCTGAAGCTGTTCTAGAGAAACCCAAGATATAGGCCAGTGATTTAAAGGAAAAGGAAATAAGCCTTTGACTTCCCAAATATGAAGTGTTTAGCTGCAACATTGGTTTGAGGTACTCTGTCACTGAGGTACCAAGCACTACTGTAGCTGGCTGGGGTACAAACTGTTTATTACTCCAATAACTATTTCAAGTTTATTAATCCAATTCTATTTATTACTCCAAGTTGTATTTTACAAAGATCCAGCCCACAGAGTAGTTTATCCCCTGTGTTTTGGGATGCCACTGCTGCTGTGCAAAGCAGAAACATACAGCAGTGATGCTGGAAAAGGCCTTGAACTTTATGGAAGAATCTGCATGACCCAGCTCCAATTCTGCAAAAATAATAGTGGGTTTGGGGTTGGACTTTTTTCTTAAGCAGCTGCTCATCTCATACAAAGACTTTATGACCACCTTCCAATTTGTGGAAGAAAGAGGGAAAGAAACACTTCCAGACTAAATCAAATCAGGGAACTGAAACAGAGGAGCAGGGTGGAAGGTGTTCATGTGATTCCTAAGTTGCCTCTGTTTCTAACCCATTCTAGCAGTGGGAGCAGAACCAGCAGCTCCCACTTGTTTCCAGAGCAGCAGATAATTCAGCTGTGCTACTGGCAAGTGATGATGACCTGGAACCAAGAGATAGTGATGGGTACGTGAGAGATAAAGTGTA
Source organism: Alethe castanea (assembly GCA_024734035.1). NCBI lineage: Eukaryota > Metazoa > Chordata > Aves > Passeriformes > Muscicapidae > Alethe > Alethe castanea. The sequence continues at coordinate 10,871,557 of JANRGV010000084.1, forward strand.
TCTCCAAAGTCTAATTTCTGACATAAGGTAGAAAGAGATTCTTCTAAAGTTTCTGGGTTCTGCTTAATTCTGTGCAAAAACTTCAGACATAGAATATAATATCCTGTCTGGAAGAGAACTAAGTGAAAAAAATCCTAGCAAAATCCAGCAGAAACATTTCTTCTCTGTTCATGAAGCCTTTAATGAATGTGTCTTACATTATTGCTTGAGATGAGCTGAAATGCTTGCAGTACGTAAGACTTTTTGGAATTATTGTGTTGCTGGGCTGGGGTGTTGCTAAATGAGAGTAGGGGATGTTTTAATTTCTGATAGTCTATGTATCAGTAACCCTTTATATGTGCTGAAACTCATGGCTGCATGTTCTTTCTGGTCATGTTCTCTCTAGTGCATGGTCATCAGATACTCTTAGCTCTCCAGACTGGATGGATGAGTACTTAGAGGTGAGGATCCATGTATTGCCATCATTTCTGTTTTGTGGGAGGGGATTCTGGGCAGAGAGGGAACTGCACAGCTCAGCTGGCCAGTGTGGGATGCTGTGGGCAGCTGGCCTGAAGCAGAGCTCTTGCTTTGAAGCTCCAGGCTTGTCCCTCCAAGTCACTTCTTGCTGGTGCACGCAGAGGGAGAAAGTCCAGCCAGGGTGGCACTGGCAGATCTGTGGGTACCTCATTCTTCTAGCAGCTACTGACAGCTTGCAGATGTTTGAGTTCTATTTGCCTGGTGCCCACAGAGCAGCAAACTGGAATTCTTTCCTCCCAATCTCTGTTCTGGCTTTTTTCTTCATCAGCTCTTCACACAACGTGAAATTTCTTTGGCTAATACATCTTAATTTTCCTGCTTGGGAGAGAAAGAGGGAAAGATTTTCCTGCAGCCTAAATCCAGATAGGGAGCAGAAACAGGGGGGCAAGGAGAAGGGTTTTAACATGTTTCTTAAGCTGCTACCCTTTCTACCCACCTGTAGTGGGAGCAAAACCAGGAGTACCCACTTCTCTCCACACCAGTGGATGATTCAGTTGTGCTGCTGGCCAGTGATGATGATGAAGAGCTGAGAGACAGTGATGGGTATGTGACAGATAAAGTGTCATTCCAAAGTCTGATTTCTGACAAAGTAGCAACAGGTTTTTCCCAAGATTTTAGGTTCTGTTTAATCCTGTGCAAAAAGTTCATACCTGGAATATAGTGGACTGTATGGAAGAGACCTGAGTAAAAAAAACAAAACAAAACCATAAAATCTATCAGAAAGGTTTCTGTTCATGGAGCCATTATTGGCTGTATCTTACCCTTTGATTTGGGATATGTTGAAATGTTTGCAGTACATAAAAGTACTTTGAATGCTCATTTGCTGGGCTGGGCTATTGCTAGATCAAAATAGGAGATACTTAACACTTACGATGTTTTATGTGTTAGTCACCCTTGTTGTGTGGTGAAAATAATGACTGTATATTTTTCTTGTTCTGTTCACTCTACTACAAGGCTCTTTGGTCCCCTAACAAGTGTGCTTTACAACGATTGCTTCTTATGGGTAAGAATCCCCATGTCATCCTCCTTCCATTTTCTGTGGGAGGGGAATGGGGCAGAGGGGGAGCTGTAGGACTCATCTGGCTGATGAGCAGCTGGCTTGAAGCACAGCCCTTGCTTTGAAGCTCCAATCTGCACATCCTTCCAAGTCATTTTTAGTGGTGTGCATCAAGGGAGAAATCCTTATCAAGATGGCCATACTAGCAGATCTTTGGGTTCCTCATTATTTAGCAGCAATTGCAGATTGAGGATGTTTAAAGTCTTCTTTGCCTGCTGCCCATAGAGAAGCAAACTGGAATTCTTTACTGAAATCCCTGTTGAGCTTTCCTTTCTTCATCTAACACCAAGTGTTTGTGGTTGTCACAGCTGAATTTTGGGGAGAAACAGGGGAAGAAATATGTATAGACCAAATCCATTCATGGAACTGGGGGAGCAGGGTGGAGGGTGTGTGGGGGGGTCCTAAACTGCCTCTGTTTCTACCCTGTTGCAGCAGCTGGAGCAAAACCAGCAGCACCCACTCGTTTCCAGAGCAGCAGATGATTCTTCACTGCTACTGGCAAGTGATGAAGAGGAAGGAAGAAACAACAATAGGTATGTGAGAGATAGTGTCTCTCTAAAGTCTGATTTCTGTCATAAGGTAGAAACAGTCTTTAGACAAAGTATGGGCTCTTCTTGATATTATGACCTAGAATATAGTGGCCTGTCTGGAAGAGAACTAGTTTAAAAAAAAAAAAAAAAAAGAAATCTCAGCAAAATTTGACAGAAATTTTTCTTCTCTGTTCATGAGGTCATTAATGAATGTGCCTTACATAATTGCTTGAGATGAGCTGAAATGCTTGCAGTACATAAGACTTTTTGGAATTATTGTGTTACTGGGCTGGGGTGTTGCTAAATGAGAGTAGGGGATGTTTTAATTTCTGATATTCTGTGTATCAGTAACCCTTTATATGTGCTGAAACTCATGGCTGCATGTTCTTTCTGGTCATGTTCTCTCTAGTGCATGGTCATCAGATACTCTTAGCTCTCCAGACTGGATGGATGAGTACTTAGAGGTGAGGATCCATGTATTGCCATCATTTCTGTTTTGTGGGAGGGGATTCTGGGCAGAGAGGGAACTGCACAGCTCAGCTGGCCAGTGTGGGATGCTGTGGGCAGCTGGCCTGAAGCAGAGCTCTTGCTTTGAAGCTCCAGGCTTGTCCCTCCAAGTCACTTCTTGCTGGTGCACGCAGAGGGAGAAAGTCCAGCCAGGGTGGCACTGGCAGATCTGTGGATTCCTCATTCTTCTAGCAGCTACTGACAGCTTGCAGATGTTTGAGTTCTATTTGCCTAGGTTACTAATGGGGCAGCAAACTGGAATTCTTTCCTCCCAACCCCTGTTCAGTTTTTTTTTTTCTCCTTTTCTTTAGTTCATCTAATATGGATTTTCCTGTTTGGGGAAAATAGAGGGAAAAAAACACCTCCAGTCAAAATCCAGTTTGGAAACCAAAATGGGAGGAGGGAGGAGGGTTTTCAGGTGGTTCTGAAGCTGCCTCTGTTTCTATCCTGTTCCGGCAGTAGGAAGAGAACCAGCAGCAGCTTCTTATTTGTTTTCAGGGCAGCAGCTATTTGGCTACTTACTTTTAATGTTCTTAACCAGAATTAGAGAGTGATATCCTAATATATTTCATCTCATCTGTTATAATTGCTTGGCTGAGCTGGTGTTAGTATGTAACACCAGGGCTGCACACCAAAGTCTAATTGTATTTTCTTTTTTCTCTCTCCCCATATGCACTGGTGCAAGCTTATTGAAGGTGAGTTTACATTTTAAAGTTGATAATGGAATTATCATAAATATAATCATTAGTTTTTCTGTGTCCTTTCCAACTACCTCCATCAGCAGGGATTGAAACTGCATTTAGCAAAAGGCAAAGAACAGTGCTAAAGGCTCTGGCTTAAAGAATGGATCCCATCTGTGTCTGGTAGCTGCTATTGAATGCACTGGAAAATCCCCACAAAAGAAGTTGTTGCTCAATGCTTATGTTGAAATGAACTTTAATTTGGTGGCATTTTCTGTAATTTTAATTGATTAGTGCTTGATTGTTATTACATGGACATGGGAGTTGCAGAGATCATTGTTGCATGTGTATTCTGAGAATTAAAAAGCAAACACCTTTTGGGTGTTACCAGGCCATTAAAAATGTATCTCCTTTGAACTATATGTGTTATAATTTTCAAGTTACCTTAACACCATAGGACCACAGCAGACTCTGTTAGTAAGAATTGTTTGAGAGAGCTTCCTTTTATAAGGCAGATTTGTTCACAAGTAGTATAACTCTGTGGAATGTAGGACACTGAAACTCCCTCAGGTAATATTTTTAGCTGTTTGTAGGGTGAATAGAGGAAATGCTTTTAGTTGGTCTGTAGCAGAATAATCACAATATGTGGAAGGGTTCAGCCTCAATATTTAGGGGAACTAGTTTCTTTGAGATTGCTTTTATCCCACTGAATAGGGTCCATTTCAAATAGGAACGATTACAGACTATTTATGATAACTCATTTAAAGGGTAGTTCCAAAGAGAGAGGGTAAATAGTAGATCTAACTTTTGGAAATTAAATTGCAGGGTATGAACAACAAAGAAGCCAGTTTCTGTTGGACAGCTCTGTCCTGAGTGATGATGATGACGAAGATGAAGATGAAGCAACAGATAGTGATGTGTCTGTGACTGATTCAACATCTGAAGAAGGGGATTCATCAGAAGATGAAAGTGAAAGTTCAGAGTATGTATGCCTCATGACCTACCAGACACTGAATTTTGTTTTTTGTTTTTCATACAGATAGGACTAGGTTTTACTGCTATGGCCTGGCTTACCTCTGAAACCTTCACTTACTCTACTTATTTCCCTCTTTCAATGACAACCACATTCCATGCTGCATGATGAGCAAATGATACCATTTTTACTTTAGGAGAGGAAGGCAGCCCAAGGCAGATGGAAAGCTTTGCACACAACCTTAAAAACAAGTTTGGGGGTGATTAGGCACAGGCCAGCGCTCACAATGCATTCCAGTTTCTTTTCATGCCAGCCTCTAGTATATAAGAAAATGCTTTTATTGGTATTGATGGCTTGGCAGCAGCTGGACAAATTCTGTGCAGGTTTTAATAAAGCTGGTGTGCTTTGGATTACTGAAATGCAATGTAGGAGAGAACTTAATATGCAAAAGGCATAATTTTTCCCTTCAGTCTCAAATTTCTCTGTTACAGCATGCCTTCCTGCTCTGTTTAGGTAAGGCTGAAGAGCAGCACTTAACAGTGAGCAAAGAGTCCTTCTTGCCAGAGCTGTCTGCAGTGTTAGTCTGCAGTGTCAGGCCTTGCTCCATTCTAGGATTAATACTTTCCAGAGGACAGCTCCATGCTTTAGTTGCAAAGCTGTTATTGGTGACCTGCTGGACATAAATTCTGCCATACATGGACTGCCCAGTGCTGGAGGCTGCTGATAGTTCAGATCCCAGAGCAGGGTGCCTGACTGCATCCTTCTCCCAGTGCAAACCAATATGCTGTTTCCTTTGGGAAGCCCACACTCATTATGACAAACAGCAAACTGAGGGTTGAGGACAGGGTTCTCCAAAGGCAATGTGTCATGGCTGCTCAGTGCAGAGTTTACATGACATTTTGGGTGCCATGACCCCCATGTGTGGTGACATAAACAGCCACATGTTCTCTCTGGTTCTGTTCTCTCTAGTGCTTGGCCAGCAGGTACTATTAGGTGTCCGATCTGCATGGATTTTTACCCACAGGTAAGGACCCACCTGTGCCCATCTTTCCAGCTTTGTGGGAGGGGAATGGGGCAGAAGGGGAGGTGCACAACCCAGCTGGCTGATGTGGGATGCTGTGGGCAGCTGGTTTGAAGCACAAACCTTGCTTTGGAGCTCTAAAGGTTACTTCTTGTTGGTGTAGAGGGAGAAGCCCTTGCCAAGGAGGCACTGCCAGACCAACCTGTTCCCCATTATTCAGCAGTAACTGATAGATTGCAGATACTCCAGGTCCTATTTGCCTGCTTCCTGTAAAGCAGCAAACTCAGATTCTTTCCTGTTGTGATTTCCTTTCCTCCAGATCGTGCAAAGAGGACGATTGATTTTGTCAACACTGTGTGGCCATGTCTTCTGCAGTCAGTGCCTCCCTTTTGCCCTTCAGACTGCTGGGTTTTGCCCAACCTGCAGGACAGATCTCACACCAGGACAATACCATCCCATTTATATATAAGTACTTTTATTTTTCAAGACAATCTAAGATGGATTTTCAGATACTCACTTATCAAGGGGATAGGTGGTATAAAGAGGTTTTTTCTTTGTGTATATAGTTTTTTTTTGTATAAGGTTCCATTTTCTCTAAAATTTTTATAAATAAATTTTAATTGATTTAAATATAATCAAGTCTGCTCATCTATGTTGGATTCTGCTGGTAGACAGATATTTCTTTTAACAAGTGGAAATAAAACCCTTGGTTTGATCAGTCAGAAGTTCTTGTTCTTTTCATCACACTGTAGTCATTGATTTTTGGAGGAAATGCTGAAGGCATAAGCTTTGTAGTTCTTGTGATAGTGTGTGTTTTATAGGGAAAAGGAAACAGGCACTGCTTGGGGTGTGAGGGCTTCTGTTTCTTAGGACAGGCCCAGCTAAACATGTCATTATTTCAATGCTTTGAAGGCTGGAAGAGCAGCAGGTTGTGCACACATCCAAAGACAGAGAAAAATTAGTATGTATATAGACAGCTTGTTTATGGCCCAAGCTGCTCCTTGTTTTGTCCCTGGTTACAATGTTCCATTGATGACTGTCAGCTGATGACAGGAGCACTGTCAGCTTCTATGGAGCTCTTCCCCTTCGGAAAAGCCTGTAAGCTTAAAGACTTTAACATAATTGCTTCAATATAATTGCTTTATTATAACTGCTTCAATATTGCTTCAGGACCAGTGCACTATACTAGTAGTTATAGCTACCTATTATGCTGTAAATAATTCTCTAAAGCCCTTTTTTTCAATGTCATTATTGCAAACAATTTAAATGAATCATCCGTTTTTATTTTTATGAGTATATTTGGTTTGCCATCCTTAGTGCTGCTGGACAAATTTGGATAAAGGCTCAGTTACACCTGTATGATCCCTTGGACATAAACCATTGACAAAGTCTGGGGCCAAGACTGGATCCCAGACCAGGAATAGGCTCCTCTTTGAGGTGTTCAAAGCCGAGGGGGTTCTTTCCACACCTTGTGATATAAGGGAGGGCTTCTCTAATAAACTTTGTCTGTAGCTCCCACTCTGCCTGCAACACAGGTGCCAAACCCCCGGTGTTGTCCCAGGTATCTCAGAGCCCACAGCAGCTGTGAACAAGCCTTCACACCTGTGTTTCACCTCTGGCAAGATGTGCTGGAGAAGCCTGCTGGCCACAGATCCTGCTTTAGACACTCCTCCCACCAGAAACTTGATCCAAGGACAATTTCTGGGCATGAAAAGTACACGTTTGAGGAGGGATGGCAGCCCGACTTGGCTTGCTCTGTAAATAAACACCGGGGGTGTGCAATGCAATAGCACGTATACTTGGCCCCAGCTGGGCTGTTTCTCTATACTGTGTTGTTTTTGGTGTTCTGGATCAGAAATCTGTAGGTTTGTTTTTGTAGCAGCCACTCAACCACTAAACTGCTTAGCCTTCTCCGCAGTCAGCGTCTCGGAAAAGCCAAATACAAGCAGCTCGGGCTGCATGAAAACACGAGCAGCAGACTGGCCTGAGAGCCAAAGGAAAGCTGTAATTTACTGGAAGGGAAGGTCCTCTTTAAATTTACAGAAAAGAGCATATATAGAAACCTAACAAAGGCTTGTAATGATTGTCTGGCAGGGACAGGCAATGCTGCTGCGAGAAGTGGTGATGTGGATCAGCTGTCAGATGTTAAACACATTTTGTCTTGGCCAGGTCATAATCCCACATCCTTGATGAGGAGCATCTCTTCCTACTACTAAAACTGCAGAGATGCTGTTAGACAAGCAAAAGCTCAGCTTGGGTTGAAGTTGGCCAGAGATGTCAAAAACTGCCAGGAAAGGTTCTTTAGATACATAAACAGCAGGCAGAAACCTAAGGGAAAGAAATCTAAGGGAAATATTGGCCCACTGTTTAAAAGGTGAGATGAGTTAATCACCAGCAACTCTGGAAAGGCAGAGATTCTCAACATTTCTTAACCTCTGTCTTTGCCAGCACTGCTGCTCTCCACCTTGGACTGAGAAACTGGATAAAATAGTTGGAGTTGGCATGTATTTAAGTGGAGTCCTGAAGGCAGTGTATGCTGCACATTCCAGCAATAACAGGGCCATCCTTAGGGAAGCTATGGAAATTCAGAGAACCAGGATGCCACAAATAGCAGTTAACACTCTAAATTTTTTGTGCAGATCACACCAATCTTTAAGGCAGGGCTTGCAAAGCAGATTTCTTGGGGATAATATATTAATTAAGCAAGCTCAGGAGAACAGAGTTGATGCAGGAATACAGACACTGCCAGACCTGCCCCAGCAGAGACCACTGCCCCAGACTTGTGCAGAAGGCTGTGGGGTGCTGGGGGGACAGGGAGGCTTGGGGCCATGCTCTTTCCCTCTTCTTGAGCTCTGCCTCTGGCTGAGCACCTCAGCCTCATGGAGTGAATTCCACTTCATTATTTTGCTTTCCCTCCCCCTTTTCCAGCCCAGTTTCCTCAGCTACCTGTGCTCCAAGCCTTCTCCCATCTCAGCCTTCTGGCTTTTCTGCCCTATTGGCATTTTCCTCCTCAACCTTTTTCCCCATTTCTGTTTCTCCAGTCTTGCCTTTTCCACTCTGCATTTCCACCCTGGTGTTTCATTTTTTCCTGTTCTGCCCTCCGTCAGTGCTCACCTCTTCTGCTCCAGCCTGACTAAACTGGCACTACCTCTTTGCTCTGACTGTCCAAAATTCTCAGCCAAATGAAGTTGAGGGACTCCTTAATGAAATTCCTTGGATACAGTTTTGTGCAATAGTCTCCTACTCATTTTATCTGTTTCTTTTATGCTTCCAAGGTTCATTTTATGATTTGAAATGAGCCAGAACAGAAGTGAAAGGAAGATGCTGTAGGAAAGGCTGTGGGGGAACATCAAGAGACCCAGTGCTGCCGTGACCTGGCATATTTTGGAGTCTCATTTGCTGCCTGGAAAATTTTTGCCTTTACTCCTGTTTATCATTAATGCATCTGAATAATGATCATTAATGCAAAGGAATGGTCCTTGCAGTGAAATAGTCCCCTGTAACAAAGTAAATAACTGCTACACTGGTGATGAGAAAGTTGACGTTGAAGACCTGTAGGTTACTTGATACAGGCACTGACTCCACTTAGTAGGGGAAGGTTCATGATGAGGTAAGGAGGGACCCTTCAGGATGAGTTTCCCTGGAAAAACTCCCTGGGTTTTGCAGACAGCTCCTGTGCCCAAAGGTTAAGGTATTCTGCATGTAAATCACTAACAGGCAGGGAGGGATGTTGGTCTCCAAGCTAATTGCCCGAAACTAAGCTGCTGAGGTGAGTCACAATCAGATGATGATGATTTTGTCATGTCATTTGGACCCAGTGTCTGCTGAGGCCTCCCAGCTCTCATGGGTCACTGGAAACAATCTCTGACACATGCCTGGGGGCAAGATGGGATTTTCTGTGCAAGAACTGGGGAACAGTTGGTGTTCTCAGCACTTCCCAGCAATGAGTAAGTGCTCCTGGAAATGAAAGGGTGTCAGGAAGCTCTGCCTTTCTCTGACCTCCCTGAGTGCCCTCTCCCTTAGTCTGGGAGGGGTACTAAGTGTGTTTAAGGTGAGATGCTGTGACACACACGGTCTAACATGTTCTTTCCCTCTCCCAGCAGAGGAGGGTGTCTCCACTCCCCATTTCCACCCTGCAAACCTCTCTGTAAGCCCTATGTGCTTTCCCCTGCCTCCGTGTTGTCCTGCCCGCCCTAACCAGCGTGTCCTGCTAAAGGGGCTTTGTGGAGCTGTGCTTGAGGAAGGCAGGGAAGTTTTACCTTCCTGTTTGCAGAGCCAGGAGTAGGTTTTTAACAGGAATTATGCTATACCTTTGCTATTGCTTACTTAGTGGAGCCTGGCTCTGGGCCACTTAGAAAGCCAGACCCCAGAAAAGAGCAAAGCATAGAAAAGAGCATATTCGCTGGAAAAACTAATCTGTGTCCTTCCTCCAAGCAGCTCAAACACTGCCCAGCCTTGGGTTTCCAGAGCTGGAGAGACCTTCCCGTGGTTGACAGGTGGAGGTGTTTGTTGAGGTGTGGGCGTGTGTTTCTCCATATGGGGATGTGGAGGGAAAATGCAGGGCGTGAGTGTCATCCGGAGGAACTTTGAGGCGGGGGAGAAAATTTAATTCTCTCTGCACTGGCTGCTGCATCCGCTTCTGGAGGGGAAAAATCAAAGGGTTGATGCCCCAGGGACTGAAGTCTGTGGCAATGTCCTGGGTCATCCTGTCTGCTCTGGCACACCTGGCAGGAAGGGAAGATGCTAGTGGGTTTGGCATAGCAAGCTCTGCACCACAGTTAATCCCTGAAAGTCCTGCTTGTTTAAAGGCATGAATGCAGTCTAATAGTTCATGGCTAACTAGAAAATGAGATTTAGTTAACAAGGTATGCATTAGGACACCAGTGAGATTAAATTACTTGATTTTTAATGGCAGCAATAGAACACTTCAGCCTCATGGTACAAAAGCCTCAGCAGCAGCTGGTGTGAACCTTGGTTCTCTTCACGGTTTCAAAGACCATGCTGTCAGGGACACGGTGACACAACTTCATGTCAGAACCTTATCCAGGACACTGTAGAGAGGAAAGGAAGAGGACCCCTTCCTAGGGATGCTGGGCTCAGGAGGCAGAGCTGTGCAGGGCTCTGGCACACACTTGCTGTGTCAGACTGTTTTCAAAACAGCTATTTTGCTTCTCTGCATGTGCAGAAGAATTCCAGTAGCAATGAGGACCACAGAAAAGGTTTCTAAGGGTACAGAGATATAAGAAATATAAAGGCACAGGTCAAAAGAGAACATTTTCAAGGGCAGATAAAGCCCTGAGGCTGTAAACAACTCAGTGTGTGTTGTACACAGCTGGCTGTGTATAGGTGACAGTCTAGAACAGTCTAGAACAGCTGCTGTGATGTGCCAACCAGAAGATGAGAATCAGCTGGCAAAAAAAGAGGTATTTAGCTTGTTTGCTTTCTCTTTGATCCTACACTTCTGCTAACCAATCCCTTGGTGTGGCTTGTATCAGAAGGGCAATGGTGATGTTGTTTCTTACTCTTTCTGCACTTAGAAAGGGCCTGCTGCAAGGGCCACTGATCTGTCAGCATGCCAGGCACAAAAGAGAGGTTTTGTCAAGGTATGTGGCATGGCTCACTCTGTTTTCCTCCCCTTCTTGCAGAAACCATACAGGAATTAGTTTCCAGTACAGTTTCTAGCAAAATGCTGATATAATTCAATTCAGTTCATATAAAAGCACTCACTGATAGCTATTTGTGTTCTTCTGATGCTGTTGGATGTTCCATATTTGTGTGCCTAAGAAATAATTTTATTTGGGATTGTTCTGTCTTGCAATGACAAGGAAGGCAAAGGTTGTGCTGGAGAGATGTTCTCCAGTGACTGGTGTGAGTTTCACTCCCTTTTTTTACAAGTACAGCACTACTCAGGCTGGACCCTGCTCACATTTTGATGATTGGTTTGAGGGACACCACTCATCACTAGTACCCAGGTGGACAATGAGCTGTTGATTGTAACTTTGCATACTGCCATCCAGTCACTTCTTTATCCCCTGAGTGGTTTATCCACCAAAACACACCTCTGGAGTTTAGAAACAAGGATCTTGTGCAGGACAGCGTCACATGCTTTGAACAAGGTAGATGATGTCAGTTACTCTTCCTTTATCCATCAATACTGTAATCCTGCTGTGGAATGCCACCAAATCTGCTAGGCATGATTTGCCCTTAGTGAAGCCACATTTGCTGTCACCAATCACCCTCCTTATTTTCCCTGTGCTTTAGCATAGTTTCCAGGAGGATGTGCTCCAGGATCTTTCCAGGCACTGAGAGGGCTCTGACTGGTCTGCAGTTCCTTAGGGTGTAAAGTTGTTGCCTGCTTTTCCCCAGTGATTTATTCTTTATCAGCCAGGCCACCTGTGCTGCAGTGTCTTGTGGATGGAGGACAGAGTATTCACTTGTATATCCCTGCAGTGAATGAAGAAGATAAGAGAGAAAGCAGCTGGTGTTTTTTTAAGGTACATTGGCTCAAAAAGATTTATAGCAATGATGTAGAGCCCAGACCCAAACAAGTTCAGTAAGCAAATGCCTATTTCTACTAGTGAGGGTTTGTGCTGGTGGAATGTAAATTTTCATTTATGTTTAATGATTGACCTGGTGTGGAGAGCAGGGGAAAGTAAACCATTTGTTATTTCAGTGCCCTGTTTCCTCTTGGATTATAGGTTCTGCATGTGGGGACACGTTGCAGGGAATTGCCCATCTGGGTGAAGTGACCTCCAGCCAGGAGGTGACTCAGCCCTGCTTTCCTAGGCTGCAGCCATCCATCCAGTCCCACTCCACTGCTCTCAGCAGCTCCTGGGGCTCAGCCATGTACAGGTTTAAGTGCTTTGCCACCTGAAGAGCAAGCACAAATACCCAGTGAAATGTGAAGATGATCCCATGTTTGGCCAGGTTCTTAGGAAATGCTTTTGCAGAGCAAAGTCTGGCTCATTTCTTTGACTTTGAAAGGATATTCCACACCCTCGTGTGATCTGTGTGTGAGAAGATGTATAGAATCATGCAACAGTTTGGGTTGGAAGGCACCTTGAGTACCATCTAATTTCAATCCTTCTGCCATGGGCAGGGGCACCTTCCCCTAGACCAGGTTGCTCAAAGTCCCATCCAACCTGGCCTTAAACACTTGCAGGAATGGGGCTTCCACAGTTTCTCTGATCAACCTGTAAAGAATTTCTTCCTAATAGCCAATTTAAATCTGCTCTCTGTGAGTTTAAAGCCATTCCCCCTTGTCCTATACCCTTGTACAGTTAGTCTCCAGATTTCTTGTAGGCTCCCCTGAGGTATAGAAAGGCAGCAGGTTTGTCAGAACTGAGGCATTTTTATGTAAGCTTTAACACAGCATGTGTCTGAAATCAGACCAGGGTTTGCCATGTCACACAGGATCACAAAGCATGTGCATGTTCCGGCATATGTTCAGCCTTCAGAAAACTGCATTTATAGATTGGGGCAAACAAGTTTCTTTGGGTGAGCTGACCATCATTATAGTTTATGACAGCCCTTCCCAGACCACTGGCTTAGACAGGAAGGGAGAGAGACGTCTGCCCTGCCTTCAGTTTGACAAACCAAACTCGTCACCGTATTTTGCTGCACAAAACCATCACCCAAAATAACCCCATTCTCCTGTGTCGGTTTGTATTTGCAATTACACTTTGCAACAGGAAGAAAACGATGTTAATTACATTTTGCAGAAGAAACATTCCTCTTGTGCTTTCCTAGAGCGCCTGTAGGGAGATTGCTATGTCGAAATAAAAACCCAAACAAATAAACCAATGGCTGTTTTCATTGGAGAGCCCAATTTCCGCCTTGCTGCTTATTAGAGTAGGGCCTGAGCCCACGAGGAGATTTTCTGGAGAGTAAGAGTGGAAAACCTGCACAAGAATTGCTCCTGCTGGGCACAGGCCCTGCATGACAACCAGGTGTTCTTAGGAAGCTGGGAAAAGCTTTTGCAGAGGAAAGAGCAATGAGAGTGCATTGTATTACAATGAGAAAGGAGTAGAGAAATATCGTCACTTTTAAAAGTTTTTCATACCCATATGTTTCTAATTCATTTTACATCAGTGGTTCAGCTACTTTGACATCTTGCTGTCTTTCAGAGTTGATCACTGGGAAAATAAATATTATTTCCAGGAAGCCAGGAGGTGTGCATGCAGCCTAATGGAGCTGGGGAAGCTCCTCTTCCCCTAGAAGTCACAGATAGGTTTGCCATACAATGAAGCAGACTTCTTGGGCAGCAAAATCTGAAACTGGAGCAGGGTCAGAAGCCAGTGCTCTGGGGAGGCTTTCCCAGCTATGAGCATTAAGGTGCTGGCAAAACCTCACCAGCATTGCCATCAGGCTTATCTCTGTCAAAATCGGAATATAATTTGTCAATGCCAGGGGCTGGAATAGAACTGATAATTGTGAGCAAGACTGTTTATACTATATTTATGGCTGAATTATATAAAAGGCTGGAATAATCTCTTCTCTGGCCACAAGAAACAAGGGGAAAGCCAAAGGCCTGTGCATGATTTAATTCTTAGAGTTACAAGTGTCTCATCAACATGACTATATGGAAAGTGGCTTTAGCACAGAACAACCCCAGTGCAGGAGGAATAACTGCTTTTGGCCAAATGCAAGCTGATAAGCTCAGTAGTATGTGAAGTTTCCTGATGTATGCAGGAGGGTCAGAGTAAAAGTTGCCTATTTAAGCTTTAAAAATCCTCAGCTCCTCATTCTCTGGTTTGTATCGTCTGTACACTGTGGTAATTGACTCTTCTAGTCTGTCTGTATTACCAGCTCAGGCCTGGGGGAGTTGTCAGCTTTCCAGAAAGGTCTGACCTGGACCCCTGGACAGCCCCTGCAGCTGTTCCAACATGGAACAAGGGAGAACACAGGCTTGTCTTTGCCCCCTTTAATTGCTAAGCAGGGAGGAAGCAGGCAGGCTAATTTGTCAGCAGGCCTTGTCATGGTGAAAGGAGAGCAACCCTGCTGTCTCAAGCTTCAATTTGCAGCATCTGTGTAGCCCAGGTGGCTAAAAGAGCCTCTCCCTTTCCCTGCCTCCAGTGTGCAGTCTGTGTGTGTGCAGAGCTGCTCCTCACTGAAGTCTGTAGGGAAGACTTTCTGATGGAGAAAGAGATTTAAAACCTACAGCAAATGAATGTAATTACTTGGCTGGGTTTATATTTTTTGTTTTGTTTTCTATTTTGCCTCTGTATTTTTCCTTGATATCCATGGAGATAAAGATGGGAAATCAAGGTGTTAAGAGAGATGCTAGTATGAATGGAGTTCAGAATGAGCTTTTAGTATCTCTGAGGCATCTATGACTCATCTCATTTGTTAACAGCATCAAGCCAGGAAATTATAAACAAAATGAACAAATTATTTTTACATCAGGATTTAGAGTGGCCTGTCTTTTAAAAAAATATATTTAGTAGTCTACCCAATAACAGGACCTGATAACTATTTGATCTCTAAGAGAAGTGCCCATACAGCAGCTTTGCAAGACTAGAGCCATAATTAACATTATTTCTGCAGAAAATTATTGAAGTCACATGCCATAACATCAGTGTGGGATGGACAGGTATGGTAGACATGAAGCTAAATGAAAGGCTACTTTTAAAAATCTTGCTATGGTAGTTTGCATTTCTTATCATTTTGATGCTACTGTTTTTTAATTATTATTGGAAAAACTACATTATTCCTATCATCTTTAGACCCCAGACAAGCCACTGAGGGTGCCTTGTACCTTGCCTGTGAAGCAGCAGGGGCACACCCCAGTCATGACACTGCTGGCACTGCCCAAAAGAGAGTCATGGATAATATTCCCTGGACAGCCTATCTTCTATCACCCTTGCTCTGAGACTTGGTCCTGCCTTTCCTCTTGTAAAAATCTGTGTTCACTGGGGCTGCAGCTGTGTCACACTGCTCTCTCTCTCAGGAGAGCAGCTGCCTAGGAAATAGGTAGGATGAATAAATCTGCTGACCTGAAAGATTGGGAGGTGTACATACAAATTCCCAGTGTACCAGCCTGGCTTCTTTGCCTGGAGGAGACGAAAAGAGACCTCTATGACCGTGAATATTTGTTGAAATTAAACAAATTTCTGTCCTTCCTCTTTCTGTCTTTACTTAAGCCTGAATCAGAAGACTAGGAATAATCTCACTGGGACTTGCTGTGATCCAGCACTCTCCTTTGCTGTTGATTTTTTAAGAGGGGGGTTTAGGGAACCTGGATAATGTAGCTGTGTAATATGGCCTTGCCTGTACTTTTAGAGCAGAGCAGAGGTAGGATGTGTCAGAGATGTGGAAACTCCTATGGGATGTGACTGCAGCAGTGCCAATGAAAGTACAGGTAGCAGAGCTCCTACAGTGCTCCCTTCAGGGACTGGGTACATAAAAACTGCTTTTCAGCCCTGCAGAGGGTACAGAGTTATCTGCTGACAGCCTGCTCTCTGAGATCTGTGCTCTCCAGCCCGGCTCAGCCCATGTGTCACTGAGGTGAGACCAGCTCAGCTCCAACCTGCAGTCGAGCTTCCTCCTTTTGCCTGATCAATTGCTGGGATGAGATCTAGTCTGTGTTTCAACAGCAGCTATTTTGGGTACAGCAGATCAAGTTTCTCCATACAGAACGGATGTTGCTTCCCAAAATTGCCTGTCATCCTCTGTGTTCACATTTTCCATGGGTGAGGAGAAGTCATTTGACTTCTTTGTGATAAACAAGACTCAGTGAGCAAAATAGCACTGCTGGCTTGTTATTTATTGACTGCTAATATTCTAATATTCTAATATTCTAATGCAAAGAGCTCTGATGGTCCTCAAGAGTTAGTTGCCCTGTCAGCTGCCCCTTCTTCTTGTCTGTTTCAGATCCTGCCGCTTCACTCAGTTTCTTAGGCTTTCCTTTCCTCTAGTTAATGTATAGCTGCAGTTTACATCCTGCCTTGTGTCCATATGCCAACCACAGTTTGCCATTTATTCTGCCAAATTTATAGCTACACACTCAACCAATAATCTGTCTAGGTAGCCAGTATGAATTATGTGCAAAATGTTATTTCCTAAATCTGGATGTGATTATCTCTCAGCTGTGTGTTTCCGAAAGAACAGCTCCCTTCCAAAGAGAGCTGGTGAGCAAGGAAGGAGAGCAGGGATTTGCCAAATGTGTTTCTGCTTCTGTGTTTAATGAAAAGAAACCTTTTTATTTTTTCCCAGACACCTGTATCTGAACCATTCAGTCTATCAATTTATCCTATTTTCTTAAAAAATTATACATTTAAGAAAACATCCTCTTTGATTTGCTGATGGTAATACTTGTTGGGTATGAGCTATTATTTCACATTTCATTAAACATAGCTTTCAAGTTTAAAAAATGTTAGTGTACAGAACACAAGGAGAAATTGCTGAGTCTGAGTGATGTTGTCTACTGGCATGTTTATTGCTTGTTGTACAAGAACATTTTTTTTGCTTTGTGGGAAAACAGCCTTATCACTTCCAGGTTTAGCAAGCTGCAGGAAATCTCTCCATGGTTCAGACAAAACAGGAGAGGCCTTGACCCTGACCTGCTGATTTTTGGTTTGCCCACAAAATCAAATCAGCTTCTTGGCCAAACAACTTCCTCCCCAAGCCCAGTCCCCAACTCTTTAATTTCCCTTCACCAGGTCCACAGATAGGTTTTTCCTCCCACTCCACCAGCAGGGTCCCCACACCCCAAGGGCAGTTCCTGGGACATGTTTGTTTTCACACTGACTCAGTTCTGCACCCAGACCACCTCAGCTCTTCCCACCTCAGACCACAGCAGCCCTGGGCTGAGAGTTAAGAAAACTGCTCGCAGCCGAAGCTGAAGCCACGTGAAATCTGACGGGTTTCTGACCTGTAGCCAAGCCTGTGTCTGAGGTCAGGTTTACTGACAGGGTCACAACATGCAAACAGCACATGCTTCCCCTGCTCCAGACCTTCTGCAGAAAAGATGCCTTGTGCACAGATAACCACAGATATGCAGGGTGGAATCCTGCCTTGCGCAACGCCCGGCACCTCTCCAAATTGTCTGTTTTGCACCGGCCTCTTCCAGGAGGCACTCAGAAAGTGTGTCTTTGTGAAAGGTTTGTCTCTGGGATCGGTAGCAAACGTTTTGGACTCTCTGCTCCTCATGGGGCCGTGTGTGGAAACATCACATGAGCCCAACGTGGTAAATGTGGAATGCAAAATCAAGGCTGCTGTGTGCTAAGGATTCCTGGGATGCAGTTAGGACTGTCATGCTCATCTCAGTTATGCACAGAGGCAGCATATGGAGGAGTTGGCCCATCTTCTCCCTGTCTACCTCTTCTCTATCCTGCTGTGCTGTCATCTGCTCTGTTTCTTGCAGCAAGGGGTGCTTCCCTGTGTTTTGCCAGCAGAGCCTCATGAAGATGCAGCCAGAGGGGTGCAGTGTGCAGAATCCTTCCTGCTGTGCCCTGCCAAAACTCCCTGCACTTGGGAGAACAGGAGTCTTGTGACTTTCCAAGTTTCACAATGCAGAGTGAGAGGATGCTGTTCTTTCCATACCCATTCTGCATATTCGGATTTTTCCATCAGTGTCCTTTCTCAGCAGGAGGAGAAAATTTTGCAGTAGGATCGGAAACAGGGAACTGAGCAGGGGGGAGAGAAGGAAACAACTTGTCACAAAGTTTTTGCAATGCTTGTCTGAGAAGCAACCTTCTGTAAAGCTGTTTCCTACTATCAAATTCCCCTCAGCATTCAAACTGTGAGCCCTGACATGGCAATCTCATAGTTGCTGTCTTATGAGCATATATGGGATCTGAGCACACTCACCTTGCATGCTTTCCTTCACTCTAGAGCGTTATCCCTGCAGCAGTGTTCAGGTTTCAGATTGAGCTCAGCTCCCACTGGGATGAGAAAGTCTCATCCTCCTGCTCTCAGAAAATTGGTTTTTGAGGGTTAGATACATTATAAAATGGCACAGTTACGAAAACATGGTGTACACCACATATTCTTTCACTGGTCATTCTCATTTCTACAAATACTTCAGACTGTTGTTGTGTTTGTTACTTTCCAGTTGAAACAAATGCAATTCTTCTCCTGACAATTCAGAGTTGAAGCACAGCCACAAACCCAGCACTGAAAAGCTAGTGTTTTGCTCTTCACACTGATGACTCTGATGACCTGAAAATAACCAAGTGTTTCTGTGCTGGTTTAATTCCAGCTGCTACATGGACTCCAGTATTAAAATATATTAATTTCAATGAGAAAAAAAAGAAGATTGGGAATTCTTTTCTAATTGGCTGTAAAAGTTGAGGGAGGGGACATCAGTGGGGCTCCACTTTAGCAAGTTATAGACAGCTGGACTGTGTTTATGCTGCTGCAGGAGCATCCACTTGCCTCTCTGAAAGTTGGGATCTGACTGAGGTTGTCCAGCCCCCAGGATTTGTGAGACACAGCTGCAGTTTCTCAAATATTGATGTTTTCTTCACTTTCCAAAGCTGTTCCTAAAAAGCCACTTGAAAATGGGAAAAGGTAGTAACTAATCCCAGAAGCCAGAGACAAATGAGAGGGCTCTCTTTGAGTAGAGGGAGATAAGGACAGACCACAAGATTGTGCTGTGGTTTAGACACTGGCACTTTCTAATATGCTCTCAGCCTATGGTGGGGTTATTTCCCAGAAAGTCACTGTTCAGTCTCAATTTGTCACCTACTCCAGCTCTAGGTCAGTGTTGTGCCTAGTTCTGCAACAACTCAAGGAGCTGCAAGGGCTGACTCTGGGAAAGTGAGAGACTATAACATCTTTAATTGCTCCAAGTGGAACAAAGGAAAAGATACACAGCTGTGCTGCAAAGAATGTGTTATCAGGGTGCCCTGCTCAGACATGTAAGGAGCAAATCTCTGTTGTAATTTATTTATCAAACAGATCTGGCACCTATATCTCTTCTATAACAAATATATATATATATATATATATATATCACCTATATCTTCATAACAAATATTCTCCTGGGCCTGGACACAAACAGGACAGAAAATGGAATTCTACACCCACCACTCTCAAATTTTTATGTTTCTGTTCATCACATAAAGGCTG
>JANRGV010000084.1:10900053-10921154 GCA_024734035.1 Alethe castanea
GGCCGGGCCGCCCGCCGGGGCCGCCCGACGGAGCCGCGCCCCGCAGGGCGGCCTGGGCCAAGCGCCTGGCGCGGAGGCTGCGAGGTGAGAGAGCCCCAGACCCCTTTTCCATCCATCTTCACCCGTGTCTCCGTGTCCCCGTCTCTTCGTGCGCATCCACCCTCCAGTATCCCCGGCCCGGTTGTGCCCCCCCAGCACACGCAGATGCACCCACAGCTCGCTCCTTCCTTTCTTTCCCCACCTTTCTGCCTCCCAGGTCTTACTGCTGGCTGCTTTCCGTGCAGGGAAGGTTTAGGTTGGACACGAGGAGGAATTTCTTTGCAAAAAAAGTGGCATTGGAATTCACTGCGCAGGGTAATGGTGAAGTCACCATGTCTTTAGGTCTTTAAGGAAAGACTGGATGTGGTACTCAGAGCCGTGGTCTGCTTGGCGTGGTGATGTTGGCTCAATTGGTTGGATGTGATGATCTCCAGACGTCTTTTCCAGCCTTGGCTTTCTGCTTCAGCACCAGGTCTTTGGAGAGTTGGAGCAGAATGCTTGTACATCTCTTTTTCTCAGCATCCCCCATTCTACAGAAGAGGTGGTTAGGATGGCATGGGAGCCTTAGAGTGGGTTGCTGCGAGGGTGTTGGAATCACTTTTTCTTTCCTGCAGTGACTTGGTGCTGCCTTGACAGTCAAGAGCTGCCTGTTGTCACACAGCTGGTGACCAGGGACAGAACTGGAAGCAAAACTGGGCACACATCAAGTGAAATTTTGGGGTGTCACTTAAATCATGCTGCATTAACTCCCTACTGAGCTGGCCTTGTACAGGGTTGATTTGACAACAGCAGAGAGAATGCTGGATGGGGAATCCTTTAGATTTAAGATTGTGGGAGCATGTGTTAAAACCCTCCTTTGTTTTCAGAGAGGCTCAAAATGTCAGCTTCAAACTGCAAGGATTTTAAATAGAGCATTGGTTTAAGTGTTGGGCAAAATCTTTTTAGTTATAAAGCTGCAGAAAAAGCAAACCATATTTAGAAAATAAAGATCCTTCTGAAATGTGGATTTTCTGAAGTGGTAGATAGTACTGTTACTGGATGCCATGGCACCAGTGGAACTATCAAAACAAACTTGACTTTAATTTGTACCTTCTCTGATTTTCACGTGCATTCAAAGATTGCTTGCTGTAGTGATTTCTCTGGCTTCAGCTGTATTGCCGCAAAATAAATCCCTCTTGAACATTGCAATATCTTAGTGGTATGCAAGTCAGACTTGCAGAGATTATGGAACAGAGCACGTTTTCTTTTTAGCAGATTTTACTGGGACCATGTTCAATGACCCAAGTCACTTCATAACAAGAAACCAGAATAACTACCAGTAATAATTGTGTTGTGCATGAATTGGCACTGCTCTGTTTGGAGTCTCCAGTGGTGTGTTTGCTTTAGTCTGTTGCTGAGATATGCCTGGGAAAAGAGCTGCTTCTCGTGGAGAAAGCTAAGTCCTTTTATAAAAACTTTTATTTAAGTTCAGATGCCCCCTTCATCTTAGTTCAATCTTGCCAAGAAGGAACCTCCTGTGGATGTTTTTAACTGTGGTGAAAAACAGCAGTGTTTGCACATGAGGTGAGTGTGAGGGTGGCTTGGTGGTGACCTGGCACACGTAGCTCCTGTTCCATCTCTGTTGTGATTTGTGCAGCAGTACTCAAAACAGTTTCTGTTGATTCCTGACCTCCTTGCATAGGCAAGTTTAGCTAAAGTTACTGTAGCTGACAGATCCTTTTCTGGCTTTTTGATGAGAATGTTGCCATGAATTCCTGGGTGGGGTAAATATCTGGATGAGGCTTCGGTGCTGTGGAGGTGCTGCTCTTGCAGTGGAATAGGTTACACCTTCTCTGAAGAATGTGATCCCTGTGCTGCACAGTTTAAATTGCAAGCCTGACATTTTTATAGGGCACTTGGAGGGTAACTGAGGATTTACTGTTGGAAAGAATGCTCCACAGTTCTTTTGACATTCCGTGGATATCCGTGAGGATCTTTGAAGACTGGAAAATGGTGCATTCAGTTTTATATCAAGGACTACAGGAAAGCTGGCATCGATTTATTTAATGAAATTCCATCTCACTGAACAGAATTCAACAAGAGGGAATAATCCTTTGGATAGCACAAGTGATAGTCTCACCATGGCAAAAAAGGTGCCACTCAGTATTGAAAGATGTTCAGTGACAGCTTGCGCTTTTGCTTGCTGAGTTATGAAAGAAGAACACAGAGAGGATTTAAAGTATTGGGATTTTGGTAATTGCAACTGTTGGGGTAACTGTAACAGGGTTACTAAGTGAATAGAAAGTCACCTACTTCAGACTATCAGTATTTCAAGCTCTTCTTTATGTGGATTCTGTTCAGATTCTAATATGAGTCTCTGTGAAGTGCCTTCAGTTCCTTTAGTTTTACAGATCTCTTCAGCAAATATCCCAGATGCTTAGAGAAGAGGAGGAAGTTAAGGAGGAAGTTAGCAGAAGTTTTGATGGGTAAAAAAACAAAGTGTGTTTCAGAGCCATCCTGGAAAAGTAATCCTGCTTATAGAGCTGTACTTGGTCACCCAGTGCTGCTACACCCTCATGTGTGTCATCACTGATGTGTGCTGGCATTTCTTGAAAGGTTGTCTTGGATTTTGTTGAATGAAGGCACAAACTACCCTACCCAGTCACTCATTAATTATTACTTTCCTGAAGACTACTACATACAGAAAGAGTATGAGCAGCTGTTAGTTGCAGATTTATTTGATAAAAGTACACAGGTTCTGTCAAAAAGTTGATGAATAGCAAATGTATATAAGGAGACAAAACAGTTTTGTTGCTTGCAGCCGATGTCACATGCAGCACTGCTTACCTCTACTGTGTTTGGTGCATCTAAATCAATATTCTGATAAGGGGAAAAGGGGAATAATATATGTATATTGCAAAAATGTAACAGCTAATGAAAGGTCCAAGCTAACTGGGCAAATTCATTGTTTGCTTAGCACAAAGATCATTGTATGGTGCTGTTTGGTTGGGTTTTTTCTTTGCTGTAATTTTCTGTTCTTTGCTGACTTGACTCCTAACAATAGTCTAATATGACAGAGTTTGAGTTTGGAAGCTTTCTGCTTCTGCTCACCACATTTCTTATTGGTGAGTAATGTGCTGACAGCCGGGACTTGGCTTTCTCACCAGCTTAGCTCACTGGCTTTTCCAGCCTTTTCTTCCTCTCTTCCATAGTGTTTTCCTGACTTTATTATGAGGGTTGCTAGTGCAACGTAGTGCTGTGCTAGAGGCTGAGTTTGTTGAGTTATTATTATTAGTGACTCTGTAAATGTTCTTGGATTTATTATGTTTTTGTCTTCAAGAATGACCTAATGGGGAGGATTTGGCATTCAGTGTAGTAAAGTTGCAGCCTTTATCTGCACATTTTCAAACTTGGCCTTAAAGAATAGCTTTGACAAAGCTCTCTTATCTGGGGGCTGACACTAGGGAAGGCCCTAAGTTACAAATTAAGCCATGTGAACAGAGATTAATGCTAAAACTGTTAGTGCTTGCTGTGCCTGTGCAAGAGAAGTTTCCAGGTTTATGTCACAACTTAAAAATGTGTTAGATGAAAGGCTTCAAGAAATATCTAACACTTTTTCTTTTTCTCACTTAATCCAGGTAGCGGGAAGAGCTTCCTTATTCCCTTCTCTCTTAAAAAACAAAGATCTGCAGCAGGCATCTTAGCCCTTAGTCTTACAGCAGTGGTTGCAGATTGACTGAACTCCTGTTTCATTGTCAGCTTTATAAGGTGTTTTGGCTGTCCCTTGTTACTGTTCCATTTCAAATTACTGTGGTATGTTTGATGGATCCAAGATTTTTCCTGGGGAGTTTGAGGTTACTATATTTCCGTCTACTGAGAATGTAAATGATGTTTTGAAAGGTTGGCTGTTTAAAACACCTGAAAAGGATGGAAGTTTACTGCAGTTCTGTAGGAGTGAATTTTTAGGTTTAAATGCTTTTTCTCTCATCAGAAACTAAGATCAATTTGCCTTGCTTTAGGTTTAAATGAAGAGAAGCTCCTTGAAGAGAACAGTCTGAGCATCAGCAGCTGTTCCCAGCTTTTTTTTACTGTTCTGTGCTAGGCGTAGGAAATAAGGATGGTGGTTTCTAATGCATTTTGTTTCAAGGTGGTTGTTCCTGTTAGAGACTCCGTTTAAAAGATCCTTTTGCTTTTCTGTTACCCATTCAGAAGGGATCACCAAAGCTCAATAGCTTCTCTCCCTGTCTTTTTGGGAATGTCAAGCATTACATGAAGTGAGGAACAGGCAGAAACAGTTCAGCTGATGCAGTTGCTCAAGTTGACAGCTAGACTGGACAGCAGTTGCTCATTTAGGCTGCTGCTGTTATGTTTAATCAATAACTCTTTGTTGTACAGGGAAAGAAACCATGCAGAAATGTTCACCAACATCCCTGCTGTGTCTCTTGGGGGGGAATGTTGTGATTTGGTGTTTTAAAATATGTTTGACTCAAGTATCCTCCTGTCATGTGGAAAATTAAGACTGCTCCTAAAGGCTCAATAATGAATGTGCATTTTCATTCATCAAACAATGATTTTCATGTTCAGAAGAAAAAACACCAGATCACTGCACTTCCATTTCTTGAAGAATGACTGTCTGTGCATGTCTCTGTATCCTTGTGTCTGTTTTTATACCACGTGGTTCTAAGTGACAGCACTTCTGCAAATCTTCCACAGATTCTGTTGGAGTTCTGCTGAGCTGTTCCTAAATTTTTATGGTATCTCATTGATAATTATATATATCTCTTTTTTCTTGTAAGGTCTGTGGGGGACAAGACTTATGGAAGAGAGCAACACCAGCAGAGAGCGGTACTTGAAAAGTGTTTTACGGGAGCTGGTCACGTACATGGTTTTCCTTGTGGTCCTGTGTGTCTGTAAGTACTGTCCAGCACCAGTGCATCCAGTTCTGTGCTGCCTGCTTGCTGTGATTCCAGAAGGAAGGTTGTTTGATGTGGGAGAAGATTTAATGGGCAGGTGTCTAGGCAGATACTTGGAATCAAGTATTTCTCTCTTTTCTGTGCATGGGCTGTTGCTTGAGACTGAAAATACCACAACTTTCTGTGCCTTAACAAGTTTAGAATCTTTAGGCAGGATGATAATATACTTGTTCTTTGTTTTTAGAGAGCATTTTTTATTGTAGTACCATATTGCAGTGTAATACTCCTGCTAGACTTTTTGAAATCACTGAGCAGAAAGCGTAAATACGAATAGGAGGATTTAGTCATCTAGGACAAATAATTGAACAAAATCACCACATTTGAAATTCATCAGCAAGGTTATGTAGGGATCATAGCTGGAAATTTCTATGGTTTGTGCCATTTGTTGTGTTGATACCATATGAAGTGTCATAACACTAAAGAACACAGAACAGAGTAACATTCAATTTACCATGCAGGAAAGGACTTCTTGTGCAGTTACAAAATACCTGTTTTATTTGTTTGCCAGGGAGAAACCAACAAAATGTGTACATAGAAAGCCTCTATGTTTCAAGTCTCCAGTTTTTAGTGTGGGCAGTTCTAAAGGGCTGAAATGTTGGTGACACTCGAGTTGCCATTTATGATCAGTTGTAATACAACAAGGTGATGTTTTAAATTTTTGTGAGAGGGAATCTCAGAGTGGAAAAGCAAAGGCAAAACCACATTGGTGGACTGTCTCTGAGAGCAAGTCTACTCTGCTTGAATGTAGCATAATTACTAAAAAGCCCAAATTTTTTACCATTGACACAATTGTTTTGATGTTATACTGCAGGCATGTTTATGTATTAAATATCATGTGTTTTTTCTTCCTGAGTCATT
The DNA here is from genome assembly GCA_024734035.1 of Alethe castanea. NCBI lineage: Eukaryota > Metazoa > Chordata > Aves > Passeriformes > Muscicapidae > Alethe > Alethe castanea. Next base: position 10,905,903 of record JANRGV010000084.1, read on the forward strand.
TAAGAACACTTAGAGCAGGTTTATGAGCAAAGTAGTGAAAGGCTGCTTGTAGCTGGCACACTGCATCACCAGAAGTGTAGCAGTGAAAGCTTAGCACTTTAAGTGAAATTTGTGTCAGCAGAAGCTTGACTCTTAACGGGCTGTTAACTATTTGTTTTGCTACAGAAAAGGATTTTTGCTAACAGAATAAAGGAAAAATGTAGTGTGTTGAATATCTGGAGATATTGCTAACTCATTAGTATTGTTTAAGTATCCTTTTTATTTTTCACATAAGCAATCACTGTAGGTCAGTGTGGTCTGTGGCTTGGCATGCCCTTGGAGAATGCTTCCCATTGCAGGCTAAATGCTGCATTTCTTGTTCTCTTGTGGTTTGGAGAGTACATATTTAGAGAGAATCCAGGTATTGCACAGTCACGTGATACATTCCATGTGCACAGCAGAAGTCTATTAAAAATAGTTCTTGCTCTCTGGTTGTTAAGGGAAACAAAAAATTTATAAATTTTATAAAATTGTCCAAACTGACAGTGATTGTTTTAGTCTTTCAGACTCCTCTGAGTTTTAGCCATAGAGTGGTTCAAGTATTTACAGGTGGTAACAATACCCATGCCAGAGATTATTTCCTCAACCGATCTTAGTTTTGTACATCATTTTATAATTTATGCTCTGTGACCCTCAGCCATACTTTTGGCCCTGTGTGAGGAAGAGGAGTAACACAGTCATTTATTTTCTGTGGGAAGTTTCTCTTAAAGGCAGTGCATATCTGTGCTGGAGGTTTCTTGCCTAATCCATGTCATTCCCAGTGCCCTGCAGTCTCCTGGTTGACTGTCATTATCTGCTCAAGCAGAGCATAGTTGTCCTGAGGTCTCAGTGACATCTGTGCCAGCTCTCCAAGGATGCCTTGGATAGCACAAGCCACCTAAAAAGGCACTGCCTGCCTCTCCTCAGGCTGCTGAACTGTGTCTTTTTTTTCCTTGAGGTTAACTTTGGTAGAAGCATTAATAATAGAATGAGGTGTGGGAAGGAGAAGAGAGTATTATAAATTGATCGATCCCTCTACCTTCGCTGCTTTTGGTGTTTGAATCACAGTTGAAAGATAACTGCTGCTTGGTGTGGAGTTCGTTTTGGGGCTTAATAGTTCCACTGCAAAATCTGTACTAATACAACCTGATGGATTCAAAACAAATAAAGTACTTTTTTTTTCTTTCTCTTTCCCTCATTCCTTTACCTCTCGCTCCTTACCAAATCTTCTGCAGTGACTTATGGGACAGTGAGTTCCAGTATGTACTATTATACAAGGGTTATGTCACAGCTCTTCCTGGAAACACCTGTGTCAAAAACAGAGAGAACTGATTTCAAAACTTTGTCCACAATGGATGACTTCTGGAAGGTAATCTAAACCCAAGGTTTTATATCTCTCTTGCTGTGGTTCACTGGTTCTGTCATGAATTGTAAATTTAACCTGCAGGATCTTATTTTCTAATGTTACACAAGCTTGTGCATGAAGAGTTGTGTGCACAATGTCAAAGCTATGGAACAAAGTAGGCCTTTAATATGTGAAAATTTAGAACTCAAATAATGTTGGTGGGGCAGGGTAGGGCAAGTTTGTGGGATGTCTTTGGAGGACAGGTAATAGTAAAGTCTTATGTCAGAAAAATTATTAATTGCAATTCTAATGCTTCTGTGGAGTGAAGATCTACAAAAACAGTGCTGGCAACATGCAAACTAAAATTCTGTCATCTTCCCCAGTTCACAGAAGGCCCTTTGCTGGATGGTCTTTACTGGGAGATGTGGTACAACAACAAAACCATGGCAGAAAACAAAAGCTTCATTTATTATGAGAACCTGCTCCTAGGGGTGCCTCGCATTCGGCAGCTGAAAGTCAGAAATGGTTCGTGCTCCATACCTGAAGATTTAAAGGATGAAATCAAAGACTGCTATGATGTCTATTCTGTAGCCAATGAGGATACTGCTCCTTTTGGACTCCGGAATGGAACTGCGTAGGTAGCATTCCTGCAGATAGTATCCTGTAGTTACTTTTTAATATACTTGTAACCCATCTTTAATCTCAATTTTGTGGTGTTAGTCAAAGAAATTTTGTAACTTCTTTCTCAGGGGTTGCATCAAAACTTTGTAGCAAGCACCCCTTGAGTTAAAGCATATTTAAGTAACTAATACATGTGTTTTGGTCGGGTTTTGTTGGTGTCTTTCTTGTTAGTTGTAAGTTGAAGGTGGAAGGACCAATGTGCTCTCTTTCACTTGTGACCTAGCTGGACATACACCAGTGAGAAGGATTTGAATGGGAGCAGCCACTGGGGCTTGATTGCCACGTACAGTGGGGCTGGTTATTACCAGGACCTCTCGAGGACCAGAGAAGTGACAGCCCTGCAGATTGCCAGCCTGAAGAAGAACCTGTGGCTGGACAGAGGGACCAGAGCAGCCTTCATTGATTTCTCTGTGTACAATGCAAATATCAACCTATTCTGCGTGGTCAGGTATGAACAGAACCACACAGTTGCACAGTGTGGGTTGTGGACTTGGGGTTTTCTTTTGGGGACATAGGTAAGTGTATGTTCTGTGTAAAGGGGACAGACAACTGAAATGCCATGCCTCCCTGTCAAAGAAGTGAGACTCCTCATGGAGTCTGTCCTGGCTTTCCTGGTGCCACAACACCTTGGGTGCAGTTTGCGAGAGACCTCTGTAGAGAGTTGGCTTATTCAAGTAAATACATGGGTATAGAGCATCAGCTTTTGGTTTAGACAGTATGAAACAGGCACAGCTGAAAACAAATCTTTCTGTTTCCTTACTGTTCCTGAAAGGCTTTGAGTCAGTAAAAATTGAGTGTGGTCACATTTACAACTTTTGTGTGGTGTTTTCTCTGAATCATATGTGGGTTTGTTTATATTATTTAGATAATTATACAAATAAACCCAAGTGTCTTTTAGTAGTGCTTTTCATCAATTCTGGTTAAATTAATTTTTTTTTTCCCTTTTTAAATGCAGGTTGCTAGTGGAGTTTCCAGCCACTGGAGGCCTGGTTACATCTTGGCAGTTTCAGCCTGTGAGGCTGATTCATTACATCTCCACTTTTGATTTTTTCCTGGCAGCCTGTGAAATATCCTTCTGTCTTTTTGTTCTGTATTATATGGTGGAAGAAGTCTTAGAAATTCGCATTCATAGACTGCGCTACTTCAGAAGTCTTTGGAATTGCCTTGATATCCTTATCATTGTGGTAAGTAACCTTTGTAATCAGGCTAAAATTGCTTTCTAAAGTGGACTTTGTGGGCGACATGAATTACTCAGTGTTCCTATTGTGGTTTTAAGATATAGGACCATCATTAGGAAGGATACTTACAGACTATCAGGCTATTCAGTCTGAATAAGACAATTTTAGTCTGTGTTGGTGTGTTTTGCAAAGTTGGTTGCTCTGTCTTCAGTGGTTTCAACCAGGTGCTAAGTTAGAGTATTTGTCCATCATGTTTTTTCACAGTTTTTGTTTATGCAGACTTAGCTTTTATTGGAGGTGACAAGCTTGCCTTCTCTTCTACATATCTGGTACAGACTATTGTACTGGCTTTCAAGTAAGAAAATCATCTGCTTTAAAGAAGTGATTTGCATTTCAAGGAATGGGTCTGGGATTTGAATATATTTGCAAAGAACCACAAGGAGATTTATTGTGGTATTAAATACTCACCAGCTAATACCAAGTTTGAAGAAGTGCCTTAGAATTGTAGAGTGCTAGCAGCTGTGTAGGTTAAGTGGACAATATTGCACATCAGTAATCTTAGTCCACCAGAAAATATGAGCTTTGGATATAAAGCTGCATAATATAATTCTCTCTGGACTCAGATCAAGCTGTGCTTACCAAAAGTATACAAAGCCAGAAATGCTGAAACTGTTCCAGTCCCACATTCATTTTGTATCTTTAGGCTTGGATTAATCAAAAGTTTCGAGCCTTGAAGCCAGTATTTGTAATCCAGGGAAATCATATTTGCATCACAGTGCTTTGTAAATGAAGGGCTGCTTAGGAGGATGTTTACATGAACTGTATGCTGGTTTTTACACTTAATGGTTGGACAGGGATAAGATGCTTTGCTGTTACAGTCAGTGGAGAGTATTCAAATGTGAGTGTAAAATTCAGTTAACACAAGAGGTCAAAATTCTATGTTTGCGCCTTGCCTGAGGGGCATTGTTTAAATGTAGGATTATGTACTTATGGTTCCCTATATGTGGTGAAGTGTTCACTTACAGTAATGAGCAGCACCTTTGCAGAAGTCAAAGCAAGAAACTTCCATGGTAAAACTGCAGCTTCTCAGCTGTTGCTTGTTCTGGGCAGTACTGCTCACCCTGTGCTCTGGAGAAACTGTAGTACCTTTTTTGCTACTGCTGTCTGCCTGCTCTTTGTTCTTTTTCACCTTTGTCTGTTTGAGTTGTCATATTCCCTTCCTTATATTTTGTTCTGTGACAGCATCACTTCTCTAATCCTGCTAGGTGTCGCTGTCATCATGTTCTTCACCTGTGGCAAGGAGAAGACTTCTAAATTTTCTTACTCCAAGACTATTTGTTTGTAGTCCAGGATGGTTTTACTGTGAAATGCATTTTTTTATAATGGTTTTACTGTGAAATGCATGAAGTTCCTTGTATCTTAACTTTATCTGACATAAATGTCTCAAATAAGTTGTTTTAAGACCCTAAACACCTTTTATAAATGTGTGTGTTTCTTTTGTCCTCAGCTGTCTGTGGTAGCTATAGGAATAAGCATCTATAGGACATCAACTGTTGATATGCTCCTGAAGAAGCTGCTGGAAGATCAGAACTCATTCCCCAATTTTGAGCCCTTGGCATATTGGCAAATGCAGTTCAACAACATTGCTGCAGTCACAGTGTTTTTTGTCTGGATTAAGGTAATTCCAAGACACACATCTGTGTTCTAACATTAGAATGTAAGCAGCATTCTGAGTTTCATGAGACACATTATTTGAGGTTTACTTATGTTTCTTTCAAAGTCAATTATGTGAGAAAGTCAGAACAGACTCAGAAAGTCAGAACAGAATTTCTTGCAGAGTAAAAGCAAAGTTGTAATTTCTTGCAGGTTTAGTCAGCTCTTGTTTAGGTCTAGAAGACGTAGTGCTTGTGTTTTGTCAGCAAACATGTTAAGAAACGTTTTTATTATTCCTCAATTGATAAGTCAGTAATTCTTACTGGGTACTGCTTTGTCTCCAGTTGTGTTCAGTAAGACATCTCATGTAAAAGAGTGGAAAGAAATTATGTTAAAAAATTGTCTTCCTTGTCTTTTCAGCTTTTTTCTTTTCTTTTTTCTTTTAACAGCTTTTCAAATTTGTTAACTTCAACAGAACAATGAGCCAGTTATCCACCACGATGTCTCGCTGCGTCAAAGATGTCATTGGCTTTGCCATTATGTTTTTTATTATTTTCTTAGCATATGCTCAGTTGGCCTATCTTGTCTTTGGCACTCAAATTGATGACTTCAGTACTTTCCAGGACTGCATGTAAGTACAGGTATAAAAAATGCAAAGAAGATTTTGGTGCATTGGTGAATTGGTTGCTTTATCAGAGGCAAATCTTGTGACATACATCTAAGTAGATAAGCTGCAGGCACACTGCTGTTGGTATAACCTGGTAGCAAACACATTTTAATATTTTTTTTATGTCAGTGTTATTACTGTGAGATTAAATAGAGCAGTGAGCTAAAAACTGTGGGGCTGGGTTGGTGTGATACAATTTTTACAGAAGTTGGTTATATTCCTAGACAAAGCAATGACTCCATGTTCAGTGGTTAAATGTTTGCTGAAATGTTGGATGCATAATAAGGATGAAATTCCTGATAGTGTTCATAGTTGCTTGACTCAGAGTCCATCTTAGTCAACCACAAAATCTGTAAGTATCTGGAATCCAAGCGAGAGAGAACTTGATATAAGATTGCAAATCAATTTTTTCTTGGCTGATTTGGTGCAACATAACCTGATTGTAACTGGGGCAATTAACAGGTTGTTCAGTCACTGATTTCCCCTCCTCCCTTACACTGGGGCAGTATTGCAAAGAGTTTCTTGCAGAGAAGTGAAGGAACTGTAAATATCCTGATGGTGCTGTAAATTGCCAAGCTTCTTCCAGCTTAGAGGGAGAGAGTTGGGGTTGTTTGTGTGTGAGAGAGATGGCAGTGGGTCTCAGATCTTCACAGAAGTAACTGTTAGTTTGCTCTGCTTCCTGTTGTGACCAAAAGGGAGAAGTAACCACCGTGGTTTTGTTCTGTGTGTGGCACCTGACTGTGGCTTTGGTTATGCCTATAGATGTGCTTGATGAATTATTTTTGCAGTCTCTGATAAAGTGTTAGAATAGTGCAGACCTCTCTGCAGCCCATCAGTCACACTGCTACAATGAAATAGTTTGGGAGTCCTTGCACAGCTCCAGTAATGTTTTCTCCAACTCCTGAATGTGTTTTGTTTTTTAAGATTTACTCAGTTCCGCATCATTTTGGGAGACTTCAACTTCACAGAGGTTGAAGAAGCTAATCGGATTTTGGGACCCATTTATTTCACTACATTTGTGTTCTTTATGTTCTTCATTCTTTTGGTATGTACGCTTTGTTTATGTGGGGTGGGTCAGTGGCTGTTTTTGCACCACTTGTCTTTTGGTTCCTCCTGCTACTTTTGGGGCTTTTTCTGATGTAGGTGAGTGTATAGCCCATGAAGGGGCCTGGCTGCTACATGGCTGGTCACTACACTCTTTCCTTTTTTTCCTCATTTAAAATTTATTTGCACTGTGTGATTTCTGTTATTCTCATTTAGTGCTCCACATTGTGTTTTTTTTAATTTATCATTATTATTATTATTATTAATTTTATTTCTAAAATCTGAACATGGCTGGTTGGCATACACAGCAAGGCTGTCTCTTTTGGTGAAAAGTAGCTGTACTATTCCATGCAGTCTCTTGGTTCATAAAGTGCTCTCATGTGTGGCTGGCTGTGTTTACAACAGCCTTGTTCCTGCATGCCACATACAGCTTTGCCTGCTGCAAGAGCATTCCTTTATCATAATAATTTTTAATGTTATTTAGTGACCCTTAGTGCAGCTTTTTATTACTATTTGAGATGAAGAGGAATGGCATTCAGATTTTATTTGTGAGAAAAGACTTTATCTTGAGTGTTAACTAGTAAGGAAGCAGAGAATTTTAAGTGTTTTGTGAGAAATTTCAGTGTTTAGTGAGAAATTTAAGTGTTTAGTGAGATGGACCAGGATTCAATGGGAAAATAACATATGTGTCACTGTGTGCCAAAGGTTCACATAAAGCAGGTTTCCTATTTGCTTTGTAGCACCTTACACATTCCAGAGGAACAGTCTAGTGTCCAGCAAGGGAAAGAAATATCCTTCTTCTAAGGGCAACAGAAAAGCACTGGAAGGTGAAGGCAGAGCAGGTTATCCAAAATACTGTAATTTGTTGTTTTTTTAAATATTTGTAAAGCCTCTCATTTACCCTGAATGAAATGTTGATGCAAGTCCATTGAGACCAGTCTGAGACCTGGAAATTAAGTTAGGGGTGATGGGCAGAAAATGACAACTCTTAAAGTTGAGCAAAATAGCAGCAAAAAAATAGCACAAGTGTGAGTTGTTAAGTTACTTCTTACTTCTCTGGTGTTGGGCTTGGATGCATAAAGATACAGCACTGAAAGATTGTTCCAAGGCATGTTTGTTAAATCCATGAGGAAACAGAGGATAACACTGCCTTTGTACATTGAACATGCCAGTAAATTTAGTTCTTTTTGAACATGAGTATGCAATTTGCAATTCAGTCATGTTTATTCCATGTGCAGCAGGAACCTTTCAGTAATGGCAGCATGGTTTGATTAAGTTACATGCTTGGCACAGGGTTAGACCAATATTTTCTCCTTTCTCTGAACAAAAAAGAGCTCTTTTCAGAGTTGATGCCTGATTTTAAGCTTTTTGATTATATCTTTAGTTTGAAATGCAAGCAGATCTGTAACTAGACCAGAACCTTGTGTTTGTGCTGGTTACTACAGGACAAATAGTTGACTTGATTCCTCAGGCATTTTTGTTGCCAGCTGTGTTGCCTGGATTAATTCAGAGCTATTACCTGTGTAAGTTTGGCCTTGCAGGGTTTACTGCCACTGTTATGTGTAGCTGTGAACCCCCTCTGGAAAGTAATTCTCCAGTTATATTAATAACCAGTGATGTTGATTAAAATTTTTTATACTGCAGCACATCATATTTCGATATCAAGCTCTGGATGTTAGTTTCTTTTTAAACAGACCACCATTTTCTTCTGGCCTTTTAAAACAAAATTCATGTTAAGGTCTGCACAAGAAGGTCATAGGAGTAGTAGGACTCAGTCTTGTTGAAATTTGAAATTTCAACATTTTTGTTTTCTCTTATGAACAGAACATGTTTTTGGCCATTATCAATGATACCTTCTCTGAAGTCAAATCAGATATGGCACAACAGAAGACAGAAATGGAATTGTCTGACCTTATCAGGAAGGTAAACGTAATGTTCCGTTTGTTTGACATCTCACTGCTCACATCTAAACTAATTTCATAAAATATTATATAAACTGAACAAAGTAAAGCTGGCAGTAGCTGGTGAGAGTACACATCTCAGTTAAAATAAATTAATCTGAGCTGAGTGAAAACTTCCCATCACAATGTATTTCAGTCATCTGAGACTTTGCCTTGAGTGATCACACTGAACACACTGAATGAGATTGTACAGTAGCTGATTTCTGTAATCAATAAAGTTATCAGAAATCGAGTGTCATGAGAAACAACAAAATTCCACTTTCTGTTTTAGGGCTACAACAAAGCCATGATCAAACTTAAACTGAAGAAAACTACTGTTGATGACATTTCAGAAAGTCTGAGACACGGTGGAGGGAAGCTCAATTTTGATGAACTCCGGCAGGATCTCAAAGGGTAAGGGAGTTGCTACTTCTTTCTTTGAGCATTATTCCCAGGGAATGGGATGTGAAATTTTGATGTGATTTTCATCTAGCAGAAGTATACTAATGTGGATAAAGACACACACCAGAGTATTTTTCTCTGCACTATTGGCGTCCCACACCAGAGAAAGGTTTTTGGAGCTCTGGGGCCCAACCTCCTTGAATTTCTGTGTTTTGGGAAGAAAAACACAGAAATCTCTGAGGAAGCAGAGACCTAAGGCCTTTGAGGAAATGGTAATGTTTCTATCAGACCACTGCAGGAGTTTGTGGACAGTCAGGAGTCCAAGGCAAGGGTACAGATCAAGGAGAGATAGAAGGGAGTTGTGAAGGAGAAAGGTTCAGTGTAGGAAAAATTGGTGCTTTAATTAATGGAGGGTAAGGACTGATGGGTTTTTATCAGTGTTGTGAATTTATAGGCAATGCTGAGATGTCCTTGTGTTGAGGTTGAAAGTCTGTCTGAAGTGAAATGTTTTCTAGGACACAGAGTTCTTTCAGCATCTGAAAAATAGAAAGTAAAGGAACTGCTTTTACTGCCTTTTCAGGAAGGGGCACACGGATGCAGAAATTGAAGCAATATTTACCAAATATGATCAGGATGGGGACCAGGAATTGACAGAGCATGAACATCAGCAGATGAGAGATGACCTGGAGAAAGAGAGGGTGAGCTCAGCATTAGGAGAGGGATGCCACCAGCACTGTCTGCCAGTCTGCTGCCTGTGCTCAGCCTCAGAAAAATCCTCTTGTTTCCCTTCACTGTTGCTGTCATTCCTGGCTGTCGGAGCAGAGCTGTAAAAAGGCACAGGGGAGCTGATAGAGGGCAGGAGCTCTTTGACCTTGACACCAGCATCCCCTGTGTACAGGTGAAACTTTTTACATCTTCTCTGTCTCTGGCTTGTGTTTTCACAAAGGAGGATCTGGACCTGGATAGGAGCTCTCTGCCTCGTCCTCTGAGCAGCCGCAGCTTCCCCCGGAGCTTGGACGACTCCGAGGAGGATGAGGATGAGGACAGTGGGCACAGCTCCAGGAGGAGGGGCAGCAGCTCTAGTGGGGTTTCCTATGAAGAGTTCCAGGTGTAAGTTTATCCTTCTGAGGGGGACAAAGCTTCATGTGGCATTTTGGTTGTTGTTTTTTTGTTTTTTATTGTGGGTTTTCTTCTATGGGTTATATAGTATACTGTCTTTCATATTAATCAAATTATTGATAAAAGCAAGTGTTATGATTTTTTTGTGAATAAGTCACTCAGTAGCTTTCAAGTAATATCTGAAGTAGAAGTGCCTTAGAGAGCTTCATGGGAGTTGGTTAGAATATGGAAAATCAGAACAAACAAACAAAAAAAAGCTGACAATAAAACCCCTGTCCTTAAAACCTCATCACTGAAAAGTCAGAGAAAAGGGTCATTTTACAATAATGCCAGAAAATACTTTTCTGGTTTTTTAAGCAGTAAACCCTTGCATTTATTTTAGGTTCAGTGAGAACTTTAATGGTTGTTTTTAATAAGATTAAGTTACTCGTGAGTGTGTATTTTGTCCAAAGCAATAGATCTCCATATTAATTAATTACAGCAAGACTAGCTGAATAAAGAATTGTGTAACTGGAACCAAAAAATTTTCATGATGATGCCCTAAGAGCAGTGACAGTAAATGTACCTTTTTTCCCCATGTGCCCCTGCTTTACTTCCTTGCTGTGGTGTACCTTGTCCCTCCTGGACAGTAGGACTGCTTTGTGGGAAGCCAGAGGCGTGCTCGGATAACAGTGGTGTCTGATCCTTGCCTGCTGTGTGTGTTGACATGCCAGAACTCTGCTGGCTGGGCAGTGTGTGAGTGGCTGAAGCTCCCATTGCTGCCCTCAGGCTCATGAGGCGCGTGGATCGCATGGAGCATTCCATCGGCAGCATCGTCTCCAAGATCGATGCCGTTATCGTGAAGCTGGAAGCCATGGAGAGGGCCAAGCTGAAAAGGAGAGATGTGTTGGGAAGGCTGTTAGATGGAGTGACAGAGGTAAGAAACTTGCTCTCTGTGGTCTGGTCACAGCCTGCATGTCTCCTTTTCTGTTGGCACTTCTTCCCAGTGCCTGGCTTGGCAGGATTGAAGGAGTGGTGGTAAAGAGGAGCTGTGTGCTTTGGCAGTGGGTGAGTGGTTCAGTAAGGTGTTAGGAAAACTTGAAATTTAAAACATTCCCATAACTAACTTCCCATGACCCTCAATGTGGGCCTAACTGTGTCCAAGCAGAAGCTACTACCTGAAACCATGAAGAAGAAGGAAGATGAGCACCAAAAGAGACACCACCCAAAATCCTCCATCTTGTCCCATTCATATTACTGTATTATAAGAACCCTTCACCATGTGAAAGCACACACTTCTGTTTAACTACACACCTGTGATTTTAACTCCACCACTTAAATTTGGGAGCCTTCTCCAAGGACTCAGGTCAAAAGCAGTGCTCTCCAGGGAGAGAAAGCGTGGAAAGCTGCAGGTTTCTGGGATGCAGCAGTGCCCTTACAGCGGGTGTGTTTCACTGTGTTTAGGATGAAAGGCTGGGCCGGGACAGCGAGCTGCACCGGGAGCAGATGGAGCGGCTGGTGCGGGAGGAGCTGGAGCGCTGGGAGTCGGATGACACGGCCTCGCAGATGAGCCATCGGCTGGGAACGCCGCTGGGGCTGAGCGGGCAGCCCCGCCCCAGGAGCTCCAGGCCGTCCTCCTCCCAGTCTGATGGCCTGGAGGCAGCAGCAGCAAACGGGGGCAGCAACATCCACGGGTAGTTTGTGGGTGATTGCAGATGTTTCGGGTCAGTATTGGAGAAGATGAAGAACTGGACGCTGCACGTTTCGATATGAATGAAGCAAATGCCACTTTATTGCTCTCTTTAACCCTAATATATAATTTCTTTCCCCCTGCACGTGGTCACACAGCTTATCATTGGCAGAAGCCTTCTTGCACGAGGCAAACATTTTTTTGTTAGACTTTTCTACTTTTCACTGGCTTTGGAGTTCCTTGGCATTCACCTCTCACCTTTGGCTCTTCTTGTCTCACCCCTTGTTTTCTTGGGCCGCAGCTTCTTCTTATCTCTTTTCCAAGGGCAAAGCTACAGGCCTGGCTCAGGCTCATAAAAGCATTCATATCCCTTTCCTGACTTGTTCATTACATATCTGTATCACTACATTGTTCACTACATATCCATTTTCCCCTAAAAACATTCCCATTAGTATTCAGCCAGCAAATTCCCCAGTGTGATGGGATCATTCTGATCAGACCACTGAGGACATCTTTGACTGGTGGGAAAAAAAGTAAATATTCACTCCAGAAATCATTTTCAGGCCTGTGAAAGCCATGTGTAATGCCACCAGTAAGAGTGTCACCCTTAGAAACTGAAATGCAGGAAACAGAATGGATATCAGGTGGGACAAAATCCACCAGGACAGAAATCGGATTCTGTAAAAATATTATTGGGAACGCTTGCACAAGGGCAGCAAGCTTCAGAAAAAATAATGTGCAGTGGCTGGCACACTAAAAGGCTATTAATTTTTTGCTTCCTCTTGGAAAGTACAATTATTAAAGGCTTTTAAAAGCAAATTTTAAAATAATAGGGCACCCATTTGTCTTATTCATTATAGCAGCTGGCAGATAAAACGGCATTTTTTTAAAAAATATGAGTTTCTACTTGTCCTTCTGAGTTAATCTTGGTATACTATTGTTTTACTTAATTTAAAATATTCCTTTTTTTTTCCTGTTTTGAGAGGTACATTTCTTTAAGCAGAAGAAAGTGCACTTAGTTTGTACAGCAGTAAATTACATCATTCTGTGGTAGAAACTGAATGCATTAAAATTAGCATTTCGGAAGAAATATTTGAAAGCTGCCTCTTCACACCCAACTAACATAATAATTTTCAGCTATATTGCAAAGTGCCCATTGCTTTGTTTATATTATTTAAGTGTTTCTGGGATAATTCCAGGGGTTCTTAGATAAATATGGCTACTTTGCAAAGAATACATTATTTAAAAGCACAGAAAATTGAAAAACATGCTTTTCCTTGGGTGTGACAGGGAAAGGGGCAGAGAAGTTTCTGACAATTGGGAAAATCTGATCTTGTGCCATGTGAAGTTCTAATCACATCTCAACTATGTGGTCTGTATTTACATTTAACTAAACTGCTTGTAAAATTATTAGGTACGTTTTTACACAGATTTTTCTGCTGAGGTGCAGCCCAGGATTCCTTTGGGAAGGTGTTTGTAGTATAATCACTGGGTTTTAGTATTTAATTCCCACTGCTTTGTGTCATAGAAGCTTTATTTTTGACAACGGCATGCAACATTGAAATTCTATTTGTTTCCTATAAAGAGCACTGAGGCAGTGCTTGGAGCTTTACCTAGCAATATTTTTCCATATGTGGAATGCTGGTGTAGGGGGGAGCCTGTCAATTGTGCTTTTTTCCTGAAGATGGCAGTTGTCTGGTGCTTGAAGGCTGAGAGCTGGTGGAAAAGATGATGGACAGCTACATAATCAACCACATCTCAGCTATTAGTAGGGTATATAAAGGAAAAAAAGCCAGTTTAACAAAGTACAAGTAGCATGTGTTATGTTGGTGCCTTCTGTTTCAACAAGCAGTTATCTCTTCATTCTTGTGGGAATGCTTAGGCCAAGCTTCCATGTTCCATATATTCTTGCAATGACATTGCCTGGATGAGCAATGGCTCAGAATGCCTTTTTTCTAACCAGGGAACTTGCTAAAACTAAATAGAATTCACACCTTTCCATTTTTAATTTTATGAGAAACCATACGCACAGAAACCTAATTAATGTAAGGTGGCAGAGGAGGAAATTCAGCCTTGGAATTTCATAGTGGCTGTGTCTCTGGAACAGAATTATGGAGGAGAACAGGTTGTAGTTCTTGTGTAGGTTATTTTGTCCTGTACTGGAAAGAAATTCATACCCTGTCACAGGAGTCCTCGTGAACTTGCCAAAACAGTGCACAGCATGGTGGGTAGGGCATTTGTATGGGATGAAAGCATTCAGATTAAGCTCTGTCTTACCTTTATTGAAGGGTTTTACACCTCAGAAGCCTTTCTGAGGAAAGCTTTTCAGTGCTGAGCTGCATTTCTGACTGTAAACAAACAGACCAAAAAGAAACACCAGCTGTACACATGGCCAGCTGGTGTGCGAGGAAAATAGAAAAAACGATACCAAAGCAATTTAAATATACAGAGCCTTTTCTTTATACTCATATCCAAAATGTGTCTTTCAAAATGTAAATTCAGTCACTCAGTTCACCTTTCTATTGTATTATATGTTTATTATGAAAGTGTTTGCATTAGTAGCTGCATTTGTTGGGGTGTATTTCTGTAACGTGTCGTTACTTGATAACAAACTTCATCTTGAAGTGCAATAAGTTTCCATGGGGTACCCGTGTGTGTTGACAGTGGGCCTTGCAGTGAGTGCATTGCCACTTGACAAATGTTATAAACATTTTATTGATGCATTTTTCAGTTTTAGATTATAATATCATTTGTCACTTATTACAAAGGTACAGTTTTTTGCATAGTAATGTACAGTGTTTGGTCTTATTAGGAAGCTGTTAATTATGCAAGTCTTCTACAATGATCAAGAATGTATTGATCTGTAAAACTGAGCACTTTACTTCTTAATAAATATTTTATATAATCTACAAAGCAAACATTGTGCCTACACTTGGTTTGTTTATAATGGAACATGAAGAATCCTTCATTTTATTTGTGTTGCTTTTATCTCATACCTCATTGTCAGGTTAATAAAGAGAGTAGAGCGAGAGAAATTTCACATTTATGTTTCTGCAAATGCACAGGTTCTGCTTTCTGCTATTTCAGGTAGCAGCTCCCCCTGCTAATAACTGTCTCTCCATTACTTGCTGTGTAATTTAAGGGTTTTTTTGGTTTTTTTTCTCTATTCCCCCTTTATTTTTTCCCTTGTTTCAGGAGGGAATACTACAGCATCTGGAGGGTTTGAATAGGCTCCCATGTATGAGCCATAGTTCTCACTGGACAGCTGTGTTAATGGAACTGTATTAATATAAACTGAATGATTAAAGTAAATACATCTCAATCTTTAATGAAATACATACATACCGAATTTATTAAGTATATTAAACCTTTAGTCAGTGCACTATAAAAGTCACAGCATGTGGGAAGTGGGAACTTTTCTTTCTCTCTTTCTCTCTTTCTTTCTCTCTTTCTCTCTTTCTCTCCCTTCCTTCCTTCCTTCCTTCCTTCCTTCCTTCCTTCCTTCCTTCCTTCCTTCCTTCCTTCCTTCCTTCCTT
>JANRGV010000084.1:10921208-10938663 GCA_024734035.1 Alethe castanea
CCTTCCTTCCTTCCTTCCTTCCTTCCTTCCTTCCTTCCTTCCTTCCTTCCTTCCTTCCTTCCTTCCTTCCTAACACTGCTGATTTTGGAAAGTTTCTTCTGGAAGAGCAGTTTGAGATGCATATTAGTGATAAGAGCTTTTTGGAGTAATTCTTCCATGTCCACAGGCATTACTTGTATATTCCAAAATTCTTCTCCAGTAAATCTAAACAAGAAGAAAAAATTGGTCAAAAAGCTGAGGAAAAGGGGTAAAAAGGTTATGATAAAAGGTCTGCAAACACTTGCCAGTTGTATAACAAGGACTTCCAGTTTTTAAGCACTGATCATGCTAAGCAGCTGCAGAAAGGTGGAGGGACAGCTTAATGGTTCAGGTGACAGACTGACAATCAAGGGAGTTGTGTTTTATTTGTGCCACCTCACACCGATGCCTTAACACACACTCAGCTGCTTCCAGGCTCAAAGGGCTGCTACAAGCATGCTGCTTAATCACCAGTAATGCTGAAACAGTGGCATCACAAGTTCTCCCTGGGTTGGGGATTCTGGCAGCTCTTCTGCTTGGCTTCTACTCCAAGGAATACTCAGGGATTCTGAAACTGCATCCCAGGAGGCAGAGCAGCAAACTTGTGCCTTCTGTAACAGGCCTGAATTTGGATGAAGTGTGAGAGCAGATTTCCTGCAGGTGTTCAGGTGTGGGGTGCCAGGAAGGGAACAGGAAGAGGTTTGAGATGTGGGCAGTGTGCTGGGTTTTTGTGGCTCTCCAAAAGTCATCACTAATAAATGCAGTAAGATTGCCTAAGGACCAATCATGACAGTTTGCATCAGCCACAGTTTTGGCTGGTGATATTTTGACAAAAGTTGAGACCAGTAATTGCATTCATTTGCAAAGTTGTGGGAAGAGCAAAAGATTAGCAGAGACTCACAGGGGACAAAATGCTCATTGAGGAATTATTAATAAAAAAACAAGTCAACAATATTCAACTTGTACAGAGTTCCTGTTCAGTTTTTAAGACTTCTAGTTTTGAAAAAAATAATTTCCAGTGAGAAGAGTTGGGATTTCTTTTCTGGGAGGTCACATTTGAGGTATTTTGAAAATAAAAACTTAACAATGCCATAAATGCCTGTGTGTGCCGCTCAGGCTGCTGCTTTTCACTGTTGCACAGAGAGTGGTGTGATGTAAACTCTGAGAAACACTCAAAGGAAAAGAGTGCTCCTTTCAGGACAAACCTGAAATTACCAGTTCATTCCAAAGCCTGAGGCAAGCATGCTTCTGTACTGCCACCAGCTTTTCTTGGCTGGAGCCAAGGATGCTGTCAGACTGAGTTCCCCAACTCACCAGTTTCAGATATCTGTGTACAGCCACGAGAAACCTTGTGCTGCAGAAAGGCAGAGCTGGCAAGCACTGGAAAGAAATTTCCATTTCCCTCAGTGTTCCTGTGATGCCACAGCTGTGTAATAAAGGCCAGCTGTGTTTCCTGGCTTAGTTATTTGAAACAGTTAAGTGAAGAAACAGGTTTGACAAGGGCTTTAACTGTCTTAACTGATTATGATTTCATGCTCAGCAAGAAGAGGAGGGAGATGTGGACTGGGAGAGGAAAAGCATTTATGTTCAGGAGGCTTCTCCCTCTTTTTATGGCATGGGAAGATGAAAGTAAGGTCTATCTGACAGGAGATTTAATTTTAAAAAAGAGGGAAATATTTAGGTTGAAAGAACTTCATGTCAGTAAGAACCATAATCATAGATTATTTAGCAAATAGAAGTGTGTCACATGGAAGACTCAGAGGAGCTCCAGGAGTCTTTATTGGCATTGCTGTTATTTACATTATCAGATTATACTCCTCCTCCTTTTGTGCAAAAAGGCACAGCTGACTGCAAAGTGAGTGCTTGCACATCCCCAAATGTTCAAGAAGCAGCAAGTTGATGCCTATAAAAATGGCATTTACCAGTATATATAGGAAAACTATTCACCTTTTTCTTAGTTTTCCAAATTATGATGTTCTCTTTTAGAAGATCATTTGTATAAAGTGTGCAGAAAACCTGGCACTGTAGCAAAGAATTCTGAAATTTTTCATCCTAGAAATAAAAGTTTGAATACTTGTAGTGCTTAACAGCATCCCAGAGAAAATTTGCAAACTGAAAATATGTAACTACAAACCCCTAACGGGGATCATTTGGGGATGTTTGACTCACCTTGGACTGCTGCTGGTGTGTGTCCAGAATCAAACTCCATCACATTACCTGCAGTGCCTGTCTGCAGCCATCCAGAGCAGGGAATTGCATCCTCAGCCCTTGACTCTGTGCCCACTGGGTCAGAGGAAAAGTAATTAGAAGGCAGGAGGCTATTTCCTAATACTGGGGAGTGAGAGTAATTGCAGCATTGTGTTTTTGAAGAAACAGGGTGACTAAGATTTTGGCAAGGCAGCTCTCTTGAGAATGAACCAGACATGACTCAAAACCTTATGGAGGCAAAGATTATTTCTCTTGAAATATGAAGGAAATACATAAAACTGGAGAAGCAGTGTTTACTTATTTTAGCAGGCTAGGTTAGACTGCCCTTGAGTCTATCCATCTGTTTCCACATGTAAAGAACTGTTGTTTTGAGCTCTTAATCTATAATTATTTAGTCTCTGAACATAAGATATATACATAATTTAAATTTTTTTGTGAAGGTGCTATTTTAATTGTTTTCTTTCTTGCTTCTCTAATGGATATATTCATTATCATTATTGTTTGTTAGCTGTCAGTGTCCACCTGAAATAAATTCTTTCTGTCTTTTACGGTATTTTTTTTTCAATCCTTCCTCTATACTGGAACAACACAGAACTGCAAACCTTTTTATTGATTTATTCTCTGCTTTAGTGGCATGCTACTCTACAAGCACAATTCTCAATGCCTCTTGAAAATCCCAAATGAAACAAATGTCTTTCCTCACAGGTGCTTAGTGTCCAGCCTACAATGCTCTTATTTTGTCTACCAGCACAGAAGTCAAGAAAGATGATGAGTTTATTTTTTTTTTTTTTTAATGCAGCCCAAAGCATCCAACCAGTGGTAGTGGCTTCATCAAACATGTAAGCCCATGGTGAGAACTAGAGAGTCAGCAAGCACTCAGGCACTTGTTAAATCTTTGCTTTAACAATTACAAGTTATAAACCCTTGGTACACTGTGAAAAATAAGTCACAATCCCCAGGTCAGTGTCATGGGCCTTTTTCATGTGTCATTTGAAAAGTCAGCAGCCCATGTCATGCTGTTGTCCAAGTATGTTACAGAATTAATTGAACAACTCACTATCAGTTTTGAAAACAAGGCTGTAATTCTGAAGATGAAATTTGTTTTCCATACTGTCTGCCTCCTCATCAAAAGCCATTCATTCAAAAGCCACCAGCCTTACTAACCTGCTTCACATTCCACTGAAATAATTCTTTATTCCAGAAGAATTTCTCCAACAATTGATATTATTGATTATTAAATATTTTTAACACACAGAAGAAGTTAAAAGAGTAAAATTGACTACCAGTGATTTCAGTTTTGCCAGTACCCTTCTGCATATTAAAAGCTTTCACTTAATACAGGTTTACTCCTTAGGCTGATCTTAGCATTAGATTGCCTTTTACTTTTTTCTTCTTCTTAACAAATAAATATAGAGCTTTTTCAGGCTCCTCTGAATTATGACATTCCAAACCTGTATAAGTTTTAAATATTCTTCCTAGCACATGACCACTTCAGCTGGGTGATGTATTAGCTGGATCTAGCCAGTTTGCTATCTGTTCTTGCCTTCATGAACATTCACTACAAGGAAAAAACAATTACTTTCAGTTACTGGCACAGAAAATATCAAAACCTTAGTTTCTGTACTGAAAGCAATAAATTTAGAAGTGGTGTCTTATTATTATCAAAAAGTCTAATTCAAACTAATTGAATTAAATGATTTTAATAACTCCTTAGAAAGTAACAATCCTTAGCATGTGATTTATTTTAATTGAAGTCATTCAGATGCAGGATGTAAAGAGAAATCTTCAACTAGATTGAATACTCTAAAACCTAACTAAAAGTAAAAAGTTTGAAAGTTTCCAAGAATCCAGATTAAATCACTTGCTGTCAAAGTGTAAGCAAACGAAGGAGGAATTTTCATACATGAAAACACGTTTTCAGTCAAGTTCGTGATATAATCAGAATCATTAAGTTCTGTACATCACAGTTTTTAAAAGCTAAATGCAAATGACAAAAAAAGCTCAGGAAAACGATGGTATCAGGCAGTTCTGTCATGTTTAAGCCCCAGCAATGCATGAGTCTTAACACCAAAAACTGCTTGATCCTGGTACCCTCTTGCTAAGATCCTGCCGAAAGGAGCAAATGTCAGGGATAATTCAGCTCCTAAGGCAGCTGCAGTGGGAAGTAGGGATCATTTCAAGACCAATTTGGAGCAGATTAATGAAAAAAAGGCTTAATGAGCCATGCACCCCTAAAAGAATGCTGGACAAATCCACCCCTAATGAGGGCGGGGAGATGAAAAAGATTGTGAGAAACAAGTCAGGACCATTAACCTTGGGCTGTGAAGGAGGTTCTTGAGAGCCTAATTCTTGTCACAAGGTCAAGCTTTTACAAAGCAATTATTGAGGATCTCCATAGTATCAACATACAGGCACACACACGTACTCAAAGCCTTTTAACCTCGGGGATTCTGGACTCATTTCCCTTCTCCTAATAATATTTCCTCCCCCTGCTTACATGGCTTATAAAAGAACGTGTCAGGGTTTTTGGAGGGATGGATGATGTGTCTCCTGGGCTGTGCAAGCAATGTAGTTGTACTAATCTGCCCCAAATTAAAGGGAAGAACCAAATATATCAGAATAATATAATTTTGGGGTTAGAAGGGACTTTAAAGATCACCTAGTGCCAACCCCCCTGCCATGGGCAGGGGCACCTTTCACTAGAACATGTAAAGTGCAGTACTGGACAAAAAGAAAAAAAAAAATTAATTTAAACCTATAGCGTGACAGAGAAGTCTGACATGACTACTACTGTAATTTCTGCCCATGGAACTGAGGTATAGAATTTTACAAGCTTACAGAGTTAAGTGTTGAACAGTACTGGAAGAAACATTTGTTTAACTTAAATACATTCTTATAGATTACCAGCTGCTGAAATAAGTAGTAGGAAGCAAGAAAAGTTTAGGAGTTTTGTGGTAAATATTAACTGTGCTTACAATGTCAAAGCCCATTCAAAATGTGAGCAATTCAAATTATTTTGATTATTCCCTTTCTCAGAAACCACTGCTGTATACTGAAATTATTTTCTTTTACAACTGGAACCCCATCTGTGTGATCATATTTATAACTTGTTGAAATTATAAGGGCCAGCTGCACTTAGATGGGCTGTAGATTTCTACATTTTTCAATCTGGGATGATTTTCTTTTTTCCAAAGTCAGAAATTCCACTTTCATTTCTTTGGAGTACCAGGACCTGGAGTTCCTGTCAATTTTTTTGGAATAAGCACATAGAAACTTCAGGACAAGGATTATGGGAACCAACACTGTAAGTAAGAACATCTTTATTTAAAAAAGCAGTGCTTCTACAACTTGAGTGAGGCAAGAAAGGCTTGATGGCATCAATAAGTACATTCTAGAGCATTGATGATTCCCAAGGAGAAAAGGGCACTGGGATGGAAGGGATTTTGTCCCTCTCTCACATATCCTGTGACCATGTAAGCAGTTGAGACTGTGTTGGTGTCCTGATAAGCATCACTTTGGACTGAATTACTTCCTAGTGAAGGTAGGTGCTAGTTAAAGTATGGAACCATTATTTTTTTCTAGTTAAGCCACTAAATATTAGATATAGTGTTTGACAAGTTCGTAGCTAGAACGGGCAGAAAAACTGAATAGTCTCTTGAAGAAATGAATAGCTGTACACTTTTTTTGTGGCAAAGAGGAGTGAGCCATGCTCGACATTTTGGCAGAGTAAATTAACAATGAGTATTTCACATACAGGGGTGACTTTCATGTTTTGACTCGGGTAATAACAAAAGTACAAAAAAAAGTCTCTTTAAAAATAATCAAGCCAGTTGCACCATCAGTTCAGCAAACTACTGAACAGTGGGCGTTGCTTCTTTCCCTCTGGTTTCAGGAGAACTTCTTCATGAAGTGCAGTTTGAGGTAGGCAATGGTGAGGAAGATGAGTGTCATGCAGGCCAGAGCCAGGTGGTTCTGCCACAACCCCCAGGTGCTCGGGTCGATGCCTTGGCTCTCCAGGTACTGCTCTCCAGTACATATCCTACAGATAAATACACACACATTGATAAGCTCAGCCGGTTACAAACCACCCAGCAGGATCTAGGAAAATCTCTAGAAGCTGCAGTGTGGTTGCATGTGTGTAGTAAGTGGGCAAACACCAGCTGTGAGTCAGTGGTTAATTTTCCATTCGTAAATTTGCTTCTCTTGTAGCTCCAGTTTGACGTAGGAAGCTGAAATGGATTTTGTGAGGCTGTAAAATTGTGTGTGTGTGTGCATAGCTCTCACTTAATACAGTCTGAAAAGTAAGAAGCATCATGCCAGATATTTCTAGTGTTATAAATACAAAATGTGACAAGAAGTCAGAATGCAAAAACCCAGTCAAAGGTTCCTTTTCCATGTAAAAACTCACAGATTCTCTGGTCATCAGTGAGTATCTTTGATACTCGGGCTGATGTTCTAGGGCTTCTAAAGTTCCTGATGGTGGGGTTCATCTCAGTGTTCCAAAATACTTACATCTGGCCTGTCTGTCGATATGTACTGTCACTGCTGGAAACTGTGTCATTACTGCCACAGAAGTTCAGACCAACCAGTTCATTGATCTCTAAAGCCTTTTAAAAGAAAAGACACAATGACAACAGAAATTAGTAGGTAAAAGAGTCATATGTTAACAAGATGAGATACAATGCAATTAAAATTCATTCTAAAAATGTGCTGGTATCGCTATTATGTTTGCCAAATCCTAATTTTTTAGCAGAGTAGCAGAGTTCTTTTTTCCTTTTAAGAGAGGAAGGTATTCAGCCTGTACCCACCTGGTAAATCATGCACCACAACAGGCTTTACTACTTCCCCCAGGCACAGACAGAAATAAAGTAAAGCCCAAATCTCCCTGCAAAGCATCACTCTGGCTTAAATTTTCACTAATTAGGAGAAAAGCTTTAGCCTAACAAGCTTTTGTTTGATTGATGGAAAAGACAAATAGAAGATTTTTACTTTTTTGGGTGGGGATAACATTGTTCTTTACTTTGAAACATTTCTGTCCAGCTGAAGTCCAGTGGATGTAGTAGTTATGTCTTTCATATGAGGTGTTTCCAAATTACAGAAATGAGCTCTTCTAAACAGCAGTGGGTGCTGGTTGGTGAGAAGCCCTTCTTGTTTCAAGGTATTGCACAACACTCCGAGGTTGTTGTACTTAATTAGCTTTCCTTTTGCTCATTAGGCCATCAAGTTTGAAGATTTCTTTATCATGGTTAAAGACATTCCTTTCTAGCAAACCATTTCCAGGTTTGTACACAGGAAATCAGAGCACTTACTGCCATTCCATATCGAGGGATGCTAAAGTATTTGAGCCAGGAGAGCCAGGACATGACACTTGTGAGATTGACCAGCAACCCAGAGAAAATCTAGAGGCAATAATTACAAAACAAAAACAACAAAAATAGATTAAAAATTACATGCTCTTATCGTGTGTTCTTCTCTAGCTCTTGATTTTGCTTCTTCAGATAAAAAGGAATGGGAAAGAATTCCTAGAGGAAGAAACTCTTCCAGCAGGACAAAAGAGAAGGATTTCTATGTTAGCAAGCTTTGGGCCATAACCTCAGGTCCTTGCCCCAAAACAAGTCACAAGGAATGCTTTCCCCTGTGCAGTAAACCCACGAGCTTCCTGTCTGGAGGTCCCACATGGGTTCTCAGGAACTCTCTGCTGCTCTTAGTGTGGGACTGATTGTGGTCTCAGAAAGCAGGGGACTGCAGGTCATGTTCTCAGCCACACACATTTGCCTTTTGCAAAGTTGAGGGAGAGAGAAGGAAATGTAACCCTAAGTGGCTTTCCTACTTTCCAGGCAGTTTTCTGTCTGCCAGAGCCACAGAGAAGAAGTCAGGGGAACCATTCTCCTCCTCACACCCATCCCTCCAGCCTCCCACTTCCTGTTCATTCAAAGGACAAATCAGAATATTCCACCCCACAGCTTCAGGATACTCAAATCAGACAAATCAGGATATATTGACCCAAACACATTCTTTGCCGAGTTCAGCTGAACTCTGTGCTAGTGGGATTTCTGTGTTTCAGCATTTCTGGGATTTCATGATCCAGCCTAGAGAACTGAACAGTGCTACTCACAATCATAAAAACAAATGCCACAGTCACGAGCAGGTTTGCTACAGCGGCCACACTCTGTCCTGCTGCAATGGCAAGGGCCATGGAGGTGGCTGTGTAGGACACCATCATGAGGGTGAACATCATTGTAAAGAAGGCTCCTGCTGTTGGTTTCAAACCTTAAAGATCAGAACAAGAAGGGTTTCAGAACGATGCTGCTGAAAGTTCTGCCATGACCTGAACACTATCCTGAATTTCCTAGTGTGTCCTGCTTACAAATCACAGCTTGTCTGCAGCACAGGCTGTGTCACTGAGACCCAAGACTGCTGTGGTTCTTGTGACAGCCCCTGTGTGTCTGTCCTGGCAGTGGAAAACAGGATGAATAAGTAGTATGACCAAAACTGCAGTAAGACTGAAGATAGTAGAATGTGTACTGTACTTCACTCCTCCAAAGTGTCTGCAAGTTGTCCATCTATGGAAAAACTTGTAGTGCACTTTTATGAGCAGCAGCTGTACAGCATTTCACCACTTTCCAGCAGAGAGCTCTCCTAAAGAACCCAGCAGCCTTGAGGTGGCTATGGATTCAGCAGCAAGCTCTGCTTCCCTCCAGTTTTATAGTTTGAGAGCCTCTTGCTCTTGTGGCCCTGTTTCCTATTCCTTAGGGGAAAAAATCAGACCAAAGCCAAAAAGCTGGTAATAATTCATACAGCACTTAGATCTTAAAAAAAAACTTTTTCTTTTAGGTATTCTTGCAAGGATCAGAAAGGTATCTTGTAAAAGTCATCAGAAACCAAGAAGCCTATAGATGAAAAGGAATAAATCAAAACTATGTAGTAATGGTTATGGCTTCCTTCTAGGGACAGTGGAGATGAGACACACCACAGATTCTCTGATGAATGCTTAACCCTTTGTGTCTTTTCTGTAGAAAACCACAGGGTGTGCTGAAAGTAGGCTCAGTAGCCACTGCCACACCAGTGTAAGGCTTTATCCTATGTAAATATCCATATATGCATGCACATCTATAAGATGCATGTGCCAGGATGATTTTTGGAAGGGGTTGGAATGAGACTGTAGGAGACCATACTTGCCTAGCATGAAGTAAACTATGCAGGTGAAGATGATGCTGGGCATAGTCCTTATGGGTATCAAATCAGCCATTAGCTTTGCTATGAAGTATGCAGATGTTCTGTAGTACCCACTGATATACTCATGTCTGGAACACAGAGACAGGTAGAGCACATTAGAAATTTAACCACAAAAAACCACTTTGATTTTCACCCCTTGAAAAACGAATTCTAGCTCAAACTGGAAGAAAATCTTTCATGCTTAGGCTGTAATGCAACTGTCCAGTAAGCCTACACACTGTAGAACTGGTGATACTTTCATATGCAAATGAACATGGGTATTTGTGCACATAATTTTTAGTATTAAATAAATTTATGTGTCATGTCATCCAGACAGAGAGGGTAAAGTTTGAATAATTTCCATATTTTATACAGCATAATATGCATAGCTTTAAAGAGTCTGGTTAGATGATATTTATTGCCCTCACTAGCAAGCCTCAAACTTATTAATCAATGCCAAAACTGAGTATTCAAGGGGTTTTTTCCTACTGTGTCAATAATCTTAAGCTCTGAGTCATTTGTAATCACAGGTACCTTTTGGGGGGTTTTCAGACAACTCACCAGCAGATCAACAGAGTACATTTGCAATGAGAACTATCAGTGAAATAATTCGAAAATTCTGCACCAGCTGTACTTAAATGACATTCACAGCATGTCAGACAAACTCAAAGAGCCTGGTAACCTTTGTGTATGTTTTACTTACATAAATATCTTCTTTTCCACAACGAAGAGTTCAATAGCTGAGACGCTGCTGAAACACTGGTTGGTGGTCAGAAAGAACATTGCACCCACCCTGAAAAACAGTAAAACAGTGAGCTGTTATCTAAAATGGGATGTAAATGTAGTGTTTCCACAGCAGAGAACATAAATCCACCTGCAGTGCCTGAAGTTTGGCAGTGTTTGACCTCCCATCCCAAAATCCATGGGAAAAGTCCTGGCTCTGAGTATGAGTTTGTAAAAAGCCTGACACAGATGTGGTGCAGTCTTTATTTGGTTTTGGCATGCAATGACTGCACATTCTCTGATGCAGTCAAAAGACAGAAAATCAACTGAGGTGTTTTGTGTTTTGGGGTTTTTTTTGGTTTTTTGTTTTGTTTTGTTTTGTTTTTGAGAGGCTGTGGTTGAGTTTTTTTCTTAATGTAATTTCCTGACACATTAAAGATTCTCAGATTGTGAGGCATTTGCCTGCTGCAAACTGTGAGGAATCAAATAAACCGTATGAGAACAAGTTTTCACATTTTTCACAAAAATTTACGGCACTTCCTACTCCTTTTAAAATTGGGCTGTTTTTAAACAAGGATTAAGAACCCAGAGATTTCATAGGGGCAAACTCATGTGTCAGGTCAGGTACACACAGCTGTCAAAATGATACACAGAGCAGTGTAAGTTGAAAATCTCTTACTGCTGGTAAATTCAAGTGTGTGAATAGGAACAGGTGGAAGATGACAACTTTAGTTACCTACCTTTATGTAGCCACAAATCTGTATATTTCAACCCTCTCAGTTCTGCAGGGAGACCTTGCTAGAGGAGCAAAATCACATCCTCACTTTGAAGGCTTGGCCTTACTGATGCAAAGGGAAGTATTTGCTTTAAAGGGGTATTAAGC
The DNA here is from genome assembly GCA_024734035.1 of Alethe castanea. Classification (NCBI taxonomy): domain Eukaryota; kingdom Metazoa; phylum Chordata; class Aves; order Passeriformes; family Muscicapidae; genus Alethe; species Alethe castanea. Next base: position 10,932,256 of record JANRGV010000084.1, read on the forward strand.
TGCATTAAAGGAAGCTTTGTCAAATTTTTGTATATCCATTACCTAGACTGACTGACCTGTTCTGTAGTCCAGTAGTGTTCTCTTCAAGTCCAAAGAAAATGGCACCTACAATCAGTCCCAGAACAGCTGTAACACAAACCTAAATGGGAAAAAGAGGAGAGGAAGGATCATTCTCATTGCTTCAAAGGTTTTCCTGACAGCCAGGATGAGGATGACAGCTGATTTTCATGCTCCACAGTGTGTAGATACTGGGCTTTATCATACATCTTACTCATGGAACTGTTTTTAATGAGATGCTACAGCAGGGCTGCAGATATGCTGATATTGCAGTCTGCAACTATTTAAATAGCAGAGATAACAGCTGCCTCAGGATGTCACTTCAAGACTGAAGTGTGTGCATCACAATTCTATACTGCTACATGCAAATGACAAAAAAAGCTCAGGAAAACAATGGTATCAGGCAGTTCTGTCATGTTTAAGCCCTAGCAGTTCATGAGTCTTAACACCATAAACTACTTGATCCTGGTACCCTCTCGCTAAGATCCTGCCGAAAGGAGCAAATGTCAGGGATAATTCAGCTCCTAAGGCAGCTGCAGTGGGAAGCAGGGATCATTTCAAGACCAATTTGGAGCAGATTAATGAAAAAAAGGCTTAATGAGCCATGCACCCCTAAAAGAATGCTGGACAAATCCACCCCTAATGAGGGCGGGGAGATGAAAAAGATTGTGAGAAACAAGTCAGGACCATTAACCTTGGGCTGTGAAGGAGGTTCTTGAGAGCCTAATTCTTGTCACAAGGTCAAGCTTTTACAAAGCAATTATTGAGGATCTCCATAGTATCAACATACAGGCACACACACGTACTCAAAGCCTTTTAACCTCGGGGATTCTGGACTTGTTTTACCTCCACACCAGCCATTTATTCACTCATTATATACAACATGATGAAAATAATTTATACCCCTGGCTACAGGCCAATTTTTCTATTGGCCAGTCCAGAACTGCTGAGAATTGCAGTGGGAGTCTTGGTGGTGCTGTGGCTGCAGAGTTTGGCCCATGAATTAGGAGATTAGTCACTCTGCAGAGGCCAGCTGGATGTTCCTGACTTTTGAAGGCAATGTGCAGCTCTGAAAGAGTCAACGCTTTTGGCGCTGATCCTTCAGAAAAAGCAGCACTAAGAGAGCCAGGATTGTCTTTCATGGTGGGTGTTGGATCCCATAATGGAATTCATGACACCTTATCCAGAAGACATCATCACCAATATGAACAGTCAAATGACCGAACAGCACATGCATTATGAGACTGCAAAAATATTTCTGCCCTTGAGCCAACTGCCAGCACTTCATTTCGTGCTGAAGTTTAATTAAGTAAGCAAATGCAGTCTGTTAACTTTTCCTGGCAGGGGAGAAGATTTGAGGCCAAACCCCACAGTACCAAGCCTGGACAATTAGAGTCAAATCTGAAGAATGTTCTTGAACAAGTGTGTGAAACTACTTGGGACATGATGTGCTCTTGGCTGGGAGCAGCAGGATGCTCTGCTGGGACAGATCTTGCCTCCCAAAATCATTCAGTAGTCTAAAATTATTTACTGAACAGTCCCACATTTGGGAGGATTCAGGACACCCATCTCCAGATTCCTTGACCCTGAGCACTCTTTCTTCAGATGCTTACTGCAGCCAAAACATCAAGGGGCAAAACCATCCCAGTGACTTATCTGATAATCCAGGAGCCAAACAAATTCAAGTTATACCACAAGATTATAGATACAAATAACCTTACCTGAGCTATGGAAGCCTGAGGGTTTCCTATCAGGTTTTTAAACGTGCGCCTGGACACCCATTTCAGCTGGTGGAGGAAGGAATTGGCATAGGTGATTTGCCAGAAAAGTCCTTTGGTTTTCTTTTTATTTCCTGGGGAAATGCTCTCTAAATGTGCTTTTGTTTCTCGGTAGTAGGCAGAGTTGGTGTATTTTTCTGCTAACTGCTCAGCCAGGTTTTTATCAGAGTGTTCTTCAGTGCTCTCTACTGAAAAGATTTAAAAAACAAAAAGAAAGAGAGTGATTTTCACAACCCCTTTGCCCCCAGAGTTTTCTGCAAGGGATTACATAATTTTGGACTTCCTAGACTTTTAGATCCAGGTAATCCTGCATGTGCCAGCTTTGGTCATAAATAAATTTCAGCTGGATCTCCTTTTTTTTCTTAACTATAGTGTAGTGTGAACTTTTCCAATTACAGATATGATGTGTGTTGCCGGCTGTAATATTTGCCAGACACTGATCAGAGTATTTTTGTTAAATGATGGCTGCTCCTGTGGTAAAAGTATAGTGAAACTCTCTTTGTGCACTCAGTGTATTCATTACTTCATTTGCCTTTTCACTTCTGTGAAAAGAGAGCAAGCTATTAATGAGTGGCTGCGGAAAAGTATGAGAAAGCATATTCCAAAAAATAGTTGAGAGCTGATTCATTAGCTTGGGGATAATTTCTGCTTTAGCACAGTTTCAGGGAAATACCAGGTGAGTAGTGGTACCCTATCTCTACCCCTTCCCACCCTGCTCAGAGGAAGGAAAATAGTGAATTCCTAACAGAAAAGCTGTTCCATTAGGTATAATAGTCAAGTCATAACTACATCAAATTATGTCCTTAACAGGAACAATTGTCCCGGTTTATCATCTCTGCTTCTGCAGGATTTCAGCTGGTTTGCCTGGAAGATGAAAGAAGCTCTTTCTGTGCGCTGAGAGTTACCAAAACAGTTTCTTAAATTCCCATTCCCACACACGTTAGGATAACCTGGCTCAGCTCTGGGTGCCACACCTGTGTTGTTTCCATCAGCCTTGTTCATTGCCACGGCGGTGGAGTCTCCGTTGATGACGTCCAGGAAAAAGTCGGCGGGGTTGTTGTAGGGCTCACACTGGTAGCCTGTGGTGACAGTGACACCGTGGTGACAGGGTTATGGGCCCTGGGTGGCCCAGGCTGTGCTTGGCTGTCAGGAGCACAGCCACACGTGGAGCAGCCTGCACCCAAGGCATGGCAGCCTTTGGGAAGTCCTTGTTTTCCCGAGGGATGGGTGGCACTGCCAGGCAGCACCATCAACAAAAGCGAGGTGACAGCCAGCAGCGTGCTCTTCCCACCCCTACCCTGGGATTTCTCTAATTAAGATGCACCCAGGAACAGCTCACCCAAATGCACAAGTGGGTCAGGAGGAGAAACACCCAGGGAAAAGCTCAGCCTGCTATAAAATGCTGGGCTTGCTCGGGCACGCCGTGGCCAGTCCTGGCCCAGCGCTGCCGGCGTTTCACGGGAGTTGGTGCAAACCCAAGGCTGGCCCTGCTGGAAGTTGTGCTCACCAATGGACTGGAAGTACAGAATGGCATGCTGGGCTGGCCCGTGGTACAGCACTCTGCCTGCAGCCAGCAGGGTCAGGCTGTCAAACAGCCGGAATATGGAGTACCGGGGCTGGTGGATGGAGAAGATGATGGTCCTTCCTTGTTTTGACATCCTGAATGTGAAGAATGACAGATGTCAGCTTTGCAAGTGGGTTCAGTGTTTAGAAAAGAGCATTTGAAAGTTCAGTTAAGTCTTGATGAGGTCTGATTAACTTGGTATGCCAGAGAAGGGAGAAGAAAAGGAAAAAATTATAAAAAGAAAATATTTAGGTCATATTTACAATGTCTGTATGAGAAAAGAATTCTTTCTTTGGAGCAAGAGAATTCATTCCATTTTTTCCTACCCCATTCTCATCCTTGGCTCACTGGTAAATAATTACATGTCTGAATTCCCTGTTTGCTCATTTAAGATGTAATTTGAGTCAAACACAACCGAAGTATAGCAGAGTGGAGTGCTGACAGTGGGAATCTGTTTCCAAGGCCAGCACCTTTTCAGCAGCAGCAGGACAGCGTTAGCAGTGCTGGCATCAAGTCCCGTGGTTGGTTCATCCAGAAACAAGATGGCAGGATCTGTGATGATCTCCATGCCAATATTGGTCCTTTTCCGCTCTCCTCCTGACACCCCACGAGTGAACTGGGTACCAACCTGATTAAAAAACAAGAGACTTGTCTTGTTTGGCCCAAAGAGAAATCCTTGAGCAAACAGCATCGTACCCACATGGCAGTATTTGGGGAGAGTTGTCAGGAATTCTGGCCCTACTCTCAGAAACAGATGTAAATGTTGTCTCACACACAGCCTTGTTCTTAATGTTAATATTACTTGAGGTCCTGTCTTTTTCTCCAACCACTAACTCTCCCTTCCACCTTTCCCTTTCCTTTTCCCTGCAATATAAAACCATACAGCAGCATCAGCACAGTGTGTATTGGTCTCCATACAGAAATGTTACTAATTATTGTATTACTGAAACAGCCTGTTGAAATTCACTTTTTTTTTTTTTTTAAGCTGCCATGATGAGCCTTTTGGTTAATTACTAAACCACTTGCTAAGGTTTAAGTACCATGTTTACAGGCCTTACCTTGGAATCTGCCACCTTGCTCAAACCCAGTTCCTGGATGACCTGATTCACCCGTTCATTTTTCTCCTTTTCCTTCACTGACTTTGGCAAGCGGAGTGCTGCTGAGAACTTCAGATTTTCTCTTACAGTCAGGGTTCCCATCACCACATCATCCTTCATTAAAAAAAAAAAAAAGGGGTAGATTCTTGGTGGTTGCTCAGCAGTTTCCATTTATTCCTCTAAGACTTGTATCTACCTATGTTTTATGCAGTCCTTGCATGCAGAGGGGCAGTAGCAGCAGCCAGAACAGGCAATGAGGTGCAACTTCTATGCCTGTGTGTCTTGTTTAGACCACCTTTCTGTAATTTTCAGGAGTTTTCCTAGATTCTTGGATCAAGGCAAAGTATTTGCAACACAGCAGCAACTTCTTACAGTAGAATCCAGAGTGATAAAAATTACTCACCTGTACCACGTACCCAGAGGTACATTTAAAGTTGGCAGGCTGAGGAGCTCCATTGATCAAAATGTCACCAGAGAGCCCATGGGGATCCTTCCTTGCAGCCAGAATGTCCAGTAGCCTGAAGGAAAATTTGGTTTCTTGGTCAGATGAACATTCAGGAGGCAAAGTTCTCTGTACCACAACCCCAGCTCATGGAACAAACAGCTACATAAAAGCAGATCACGTTAGATGTTTGCAATCTAGAAAACCGCCAGCAAGTTTCAAGGACGGAGTTTCTTTTGTCCTGGTTTCCTAAGCCAATGAGATCTGTGCAGGTTCATGTCCATTGTTTCAGCAGTTTGAGTTTAACCTCACAGAATTGTGTGTAAGGAATGACTGTCAGCAAAGTATGGACTAAAACTGAATTTTACCTTTCTCATATAAACTGATTGTCGGTTTTGAATTCAAGTATTTCTCAGAAAACAGTGAGACTTGCTCAGACCTAAACAAAAACTCAATCTTTCTCTAAAAGAGAAGTCCATTACTGCTAAATGTGTGCAGTTTCATTTTCCCCTTGGTGTAATTTCTGTGGGGGACACTTACGAAGATTTGCCACTGCCAGTGGGTCCCAAAATTGCATTCAGTCCTGGTTTCATGATGCCACTGTAAAACAAAACAAGTTTTGAAGCTGCCTGATCACAAGCAATATTTATGATCAGACTTCACCTTAACTTTTATTTGTAATTCAAGAAAAACTAACCATCGTATAGAGGAGACAGAACAGAGACATGACTAAAATGTAGCAAAATCTGTACATGTATTTTTGCCACATGGTTCTCTACAAAAGAAGCACATACTTTCTTTAATCATACTCAGTTCTAAAAGTATTATTCTCTCAACAGAGAGAATAGTCCCTGTAGGCAGAATAAACTAGGGATTTGTTTGTACTTAAAATACAGTTGATAGTTTCTCTCTATCTGACATTAAAGCCCCGTGGAAGTCAAAAGCCTGATGGAAAATGTCACAAATCACCCATGTGAGTCAACTGAGGTACTACCAACACATGGCTTTTGAGAAAAGCAGCAAAGCCTTTAAAAACTCATGTTTAACAGGTGTGGAAATTCCCTGGGCAAAGAGCAGGATAGACAGAGCTACATAAAAGGGTGAATATTTATGATAGAAATTGGAGTTCGGGAGCTGAAAGTCATGGGTGGCTTGGAATGGCATGTTGTATGAGCCCTTGCCACTTAGTTTAACTACTGAACTGTGAATGGGCAAGTTTTATTCACTGGTTATTGAACAAAGGCCATAATGACATGACTGCTTTACTGCAGTAGTGCTCACTCTTGGGGAAAAACCCACAGAACAACTCAACAAAACAATGCCAAAACCCCAGAAACCTTTACATCTCTTCAAAATTAACCCAACCCTCACTGGTATTAACATTTTAAGTTAACCCCCCACCCAAAAACTAACCTTTCCCAAGGCCAGCTGAGGGAAGGAGACAGCAACAGGCTGTTGGTATCTCAGCTA
>JANRGV010000084.1:10967170-10978461 GCA_024734035.1 Alethe castanea
TGAAAAAGTCATTAATAGCATGACAGAATTTGGGGGAAATAAGCTCTGATGAAGCTAAAAATCTGTTTGACAATTATTTGGCTGTGTTGCAGCTTAAGAGGCAACACAAAATGCACACAGTTTTTTCTACTAAGCAGCCACCTAACAGTCTGGACAAAGCAGTCCCCTGGTGTTTTATGTGCTGCTGCTTGTGAGGTTGGGCATTGAAGATCAGTAACTTGATGATAAAATTATTTCCCTTCAAATCACAGAAAAACATTTATGTTGGAAAATACCTCTAAGATATTGAGTCCAACCATGAATGCACTGCCATGTTTACCACCATGTCCCCAGGTGCCATAACCTCACATCTTTTGAACACTTCCACCACTTCCCTGGGCAGCCTGTTCCAATGTGTGACCACCATTTCAGCAAAGGAGTTTATATCCAGTCTAAACCTCCCCTGGTGTAACTTGAGGCCCTTTCCTCTCCTCCTGCCACTTGTTACCTGGGAGACAAGACCAACTCCCACCTGGCCACAAGGTCCTTTCAGGGAGTTGTAGAAAGTGAGATACTTTATATTCAGAGCTGAACTCTCTGAAAGCTTAGACATCAGTGCAAAAAAAATAAGGTCCTGTGAAAAGGGCAGGCCATTGCTTTCCCTCACTGCCCTTACAGCCTGCTACAGGTTTGGTTCTGTTCTTTATGCAGTCGATACAACTTATTTTATATTAGGTGTATCTTTATTTATTTATTTATTTATTTTGTATTAGGTACATTTCCTTGTTACTGTACCTGTCACAGACAAGAAGTTCTGCAATTTGGAGGAACTGTGGTTTGCAGGCGTGAGAATTCAGGGGTGGCTCTGGATTTTGTTTTGCATTAGGATGGGAATTTCCACCCCAGAAATTACAGTTGTATTGTTAGGAGCATTGAACTTGGCATGAACACTGTTCTTTTGTTGATGGTTTTGTTTAGGTTTCTTTTAAGTGTATTAGATCTCTTTCTGCTTTGTACAGACAAAATGACTTCTGTACAACTGCCTGAAAGTGGTGGTTTGTTTTATTTTTAAACACCACCACCCAGGAAAAGAAAAATGTAAATGTAAAACCAATGACTTTTTTGCTATTTTCTTTGTAATTCTGGTACTGCATCTAGCACACTGTGATAAAAGTTGCTCTGGCTTTTTACCTCCATCACAAAACGCAGGGAAGTGTTGCAGGAAAATCAAAATCACCTCTTCCTTATACCAGGAGCCTTGAGCTAGTACCTAAACTTCTCATTATGCATGGCTGGCTAAGTTGCACATTTTTTCTTGGCAGCTTTCTTTTGAAGCTCCTGGTATTTGCACTGTGAAGTGGTTAGAAACCAATTGGTGTCCCTCTCCTAGCTTTTGCCAAAGTGGAAGTAGAAAAGGAATGCCTTTTTTCCCCAGTTCATGTCTCCAGGGGCTGGCGAGACGCCTGACCGAGTGCCCTGGTGCTGCCAGGCTGGCTGGCATGGGCACTCTGGCTGTTTGCACAGCACAGCACAGCTCCTGCAGCACATACTTGGGAATAGAGGCAGGGAAAACCCTGACCCCCACCCATTAACCATCATATTTACCAAGAAATACTGATAGCAGAACCCAGGCAGAGCTTGCCTTGGCTGACCCTCCTCCGACGAGTCTTGTCCCAGGGAAAGGGGGGTGTGAGAGCTCCCGTGTGCCACTGTGAGAAGCAGCCTTCTATGGCAAAGATCCAGCCCCACCCTGCAGGTTTCTAAAGCCTTGGCAAGCTCTCCCTTTATCCCTGCAGGAGCAGCACCCTTACGTCTATAGGGCTGATCCTGGACAAAGGGCTGGCGTTGCTTTGATACACCCTTCTACAAAGCAATACACACAAGTGTTGGTACAGAGCTTTCTGTTTCACTGAGCCACTGGCAGCGTTTCAGCTTGCCACTGTTAGGGACTTTTGACCTTCCTGCTGCCTAAAAAAAAGCATTTGTTATCTCAACATCCTGTGGAGGAATACTTGGAAAAGGTGGGAGAAAAAGGCAAGGTTTGATAGTGGAGAAGAAACTTCCAGAGGACTTTGTTTTCTGCAAAAGCACACTAATAAAAAGCTGATGCTTAGAGACTGGAGTATTTGAAAACATTTTAAGAACCTGTATACAATTACAGCAGAGACTGTCTTAGAGAAGATTTGGAATAGAATACCTTGGGAATGCAGGGAGGAGATGTACATATATCTGAGAGCAAATCCAAACAGGAAGGTTTTAGCCAGGAAGCAGCTTGGCCTTTATCTCTTTTGCACTTTAAAAATTATTTCCTCATATTAATCATAAAATTTTCACTAATTTAATATCCTCAGTATTACAGCCTGGAACTTAAATCTTTCTAGTTTTCAGGCAATGAACCTAAAATACAGCTATGTCTTATCTGTGTAAAATGAAATTAAGATGAATTTGGAAAACTCTCACAGAAAACATTAAATTATTTTCAAGTTCTGGACATGAGGACTGTTTTGAAACCTTGATTTCTATTCTATTTAGTGACACCTTTTTCCTCCTCTCATTTTAAGACAAACACTTGTGGCAAGCAGTCATCAGACAAAGGACACCAGAAGGTTCAAAGGCACTACAAAATGTGAGCTCTTTTCCAGTCTGAGCTATGTAAAGACACTTCAGTATGTTAAAAAAAAATTAATAATTTTTGCCACCACCTCATGGAAGTAACACTACTAATACTGAGAAACTGGTCCCTACTACTTTACAAGACTTTTTAATTACTTGTAAATAGCTAATAAAGTTCAAGGTGGATGCATCAAATTCTCCTTCTACAAAATGCAGCTATGTCACATAACTGATCAGAAGCTTATTGTTTTTCATTATTAAACTGCTTTCCTTCAACTTAATACTTTCTCCACCCCAGAAATACAAACCCTATTTAAGAACAATTTCTGTGCAAGGGCCATTTAGTTAGCCTGCAGTTGCTATTTTTACTGTTTCCAGGCATTCCCCTAGAAACAAGTTTTTCCTGTAAGACTACAAATAAAACCGGTAGGCATAAGTCAAAACAAGCGGAATTAAAAAATAAAAAAATGTCAACAGTTTTAATGATGAATTTGTAGCCCAGGGTCAATCACTGCTCACACAAACTTGGCAACAGCTCTGGGCTGCTCTGTTTTTGTTTTCAGTCCTTAGTTTGTGTTCAAATGATTCTTGACAAATAAGCTCAGCTTACTCTCTGCAACTTTGCAGAAGCCTGTCGTTTTCACGTGGAAAGCACCTGATGCAGCAACCACAGCAAGAGCAGAAAATCTTCTTAAATATTTCTCTATTGACTCCTTTTTGTGGACCTCACACACACAGTCCTGACTGCTCCTAGACATCCCAGGAGAAAAACAATTCTCATAACAAAAAGAGTTAGTGCAACTCTTCCACGCAGCAAGCTCCACCTCAAACTGAAAATTACCTTTGTAATAATTCACACCATCAAACATGTACAGCCAGATTTTATTTACATCCAGAAAACATTTTGCATTTTTACCCGTGCTGTCACTAAGAGACACCTGCTTCATACAAAATCTTGGGTTCACAGTCTCCAGAGCTTGACAGAAGTTTGCTGCTACTACACAGGACCAGCAGAGCAGCTTCACTTTTTGGAGCTTCTGCACAGACTGAAGTTATTCCCAGATAACCAAAACTTCCCTTGTAGAATTATCTCAATTGCATGATTTGAGAAACAAGAATGTTTCCACCAGCTTTTATAAATAAACATTATAAAGCAGCTATATTTATATTAAAAGTGTTTTCCTTCTTACAGGACTTACACTTCAGTTAGACTAAAATATCAGTATAGTGATTTCAACTATCTGCTCTCTGAAGGCTCTTCTACACTTTTTAAGTCTCTTTGTTTCCATAGATTTCCAAACACAATCCCTATGAAGAGCAGAATTCCTACAGTACGGTTTGAAGCAAATTTTTTCCAACAGTCTTCAGGCTTGTCTATGTCCAAAGTATAGATCTGCAAAAGCACAGTAAAACATTATTAGAGGATTATTATCTTCAGATGCATAAGTATCTGACACACCACAAAATGATCTGCAACTTCAAAAAATTATTCTTAAACTCTAAAGTCTACCCTTACCTCCACAAGAAACAGGAATACTCTGTGCTTAATTTTTTTTTTTTTCATAACTGGCATCTATGTCTGACAGATTTTTTCAACATACAGCAGAAAAGTCAAGGATCTCATATGAACATAATTTCCAGACCATCTCAATGGATGAGTATATACACAGCCTAGTGTGCCTGGTTTGATATTTAAAGGGGTAAAAATATCTGGGCATGTAAATAAGACTCTTTGAGATTTTCCTCAGTAAGTTGCCACCTAATTCTTCAATGCAACTTTAAATAAAAATGAATGCATTTTTCCATCTCTGCTGCAAGGTGTTGTTCCATGTTTCAGTAGAGACAAGGCACTGGAGAGCCAGCAGTGAACCAGGGTAACTGGAAAGCACAGGAAAGTGCCAGGCCCTCCCTTGCCACACAGGGCTGGTTTCAGTCCAGCTGCTCTTAGCCAAGTTCATGCAATTCTCTTTCAAACAAGAACCAGAACACTTGCAACAGCAGCCAGAAGCAAGGCTTGGCTTACCCAACACAGCAGCTCTCTGCTGTGAGTCACAACTAAAAGCAAAATAAAAAACCCAAAAAAACAAACCCCTCTCCCCTCCAAAAAACACCAAACAAAAGGAAAAAAAAAGAAAGAAAAAAAAAACCCACAAAAAACAACCCACAAGGTATAGCAAGAGTATATTTGCTGAAAAATATTCCCAAACCCAAAATTTAGTGCAGAAGTCTTGAGAACAATAACAAGAGGAAATGTTGAGCAAAATGAGTGAAAGGATTAACAGAGAAGGAGCCCCTAAAACTTCAAACCTTGCACTTCAGCCTCTGAAAAAATTAGAACAGAAACTATTTCACTGAAAGAAGTGAAACCTTCCCCAGGAAATCTGCTTCATTTGTGGCTGCAGAGAGAAATCAGATGGTCAAATAATCAAAAACAATCTTCACGAGCTTCCACAGTGTGATCCACACCCTTAAGAACCTGTCAGCTACTCAGACACTGAACTTGAAACACTGAACTGACAAATTAAACTCAACAGCAGCCAAGCTATTCTTTCAGAAACACAAGGAAAGTAAATGCTATTTTTCTATAGGTGCACTTCTTGAGAGGGATATAATTTGACATCATCATGACCCAAATTCCTCTGCCTCAGGCAAAAATTCAGTGAATCGAGGAAATCTTGGAAATCCTGGTCCTCCAGCATCTTACTCAGCTTTCTAAACTCAGTTAAGGACACACTCAGAAACCTTGAACAAGAAGATAAGCATGAAGATGTTTAAGCAGGACTAATATTAAAATAATTCCTCAGAAAGAAGTTACTCTGTGGTACACAGAACAGTTCTGCCCTTGTGGCTTTGTCGGTCCACACAATGGTGAATCCTCCATCACTTACACTCATTAGTCTGCATCCTCACTTATAAAGATCCTTAAAAGTGGTTTTCATTCATGACAAAACTACAGCATAAAGGCTGTCTGACAATTCAAACTCATCATGCACTGGATGTAGTATTCTTTCCCTCATACATTTCCAAGCACAGGCAGTATGAAAACAGTAACTGAGTGCCAGACTACATCACCAGAAGAATCCTCTTACTCAGAGATATGTTTAATATCCATTACCTGCATGAGCTCCACCCATTAAAATGCAACATTATCACCAACATGCTTTATAAAAGTTCCACATTGCCACAGATTTAACTGCTCAGACTAGCAATGGTTTTGCTCCTTGCAAGACACAAACTCTGCCATCACTTACCTATCAAGACCAACAATTAATTTTTAAATAGACTGACTTGTCACTTACTACAAGACTGTGTAACACAGTTGTTAGGATTCAGAAAGAACATGGTAACAAGACCCTATCTGCATCCTTTACTGACAAAGCTAATTTCTTTCTTTCCGTTATTCATAAAAATTTCTAAACGACTGTAACTACAAGGCTGAACTGGATTGTTCTCTGCTGTAAAGAGAACTCTTTAGAACTGTTCAATTCACATAAAATTATGATATTAACATCTGCTATTATGTGTGCCAGACACTGCAAGAGCTGAATCAGAACAGTCAACACCACAGGATTTTGCAGCACATTGAGGTGAGCCTAGCAGCAGCTGCTGCTGGCAGTGAGGAGAAAACCCCTACCTTGAGATCACAGCTCAATGTGTGGCACTTCTGTCAGTTAGGAACAGACTGAAACTCAGTGCTCCACTGTTTGTGGTCAGAACTGAAGGTCTCCTCAATCAAAAGGTCTGCAAAAGGTACTTAAGAAGACCAAGCTTATTGTCAGAAGACTTTAGCTCTCTTTACAGGAACTGTTTTCCAGGGGTAGCTCATGAATCGATGGGGGTTGAAAAGCCCTCTGACTTCTTAGTAAGAACTTCCACATGGAAAAAGTATAAATAAAGCCATCAAACCTGGTGTGCCAGGTGAGCCCCCACGGCAGCCACAGCTGAGTAATATGGGAGGGTTTGGTTGCAATTCACCCCTGCCACACACAAACTCAGGAGCATGGCCAGGCTGAAGCCACTGAGCCACTGCTTGGTGTCCTCCTTGAACTGCAGGGCAGTTGACTTCACACCAATCATGATGTCATCCCTCTTATCCTGGAATGAAAAGATGAATTACCACAACATCCATAATCCAGTGTCACTTCACAAGAAAAATAAAAATGGGGGACTTGCTTAAATTCCCAATGCTTCTTACTAGGAACTTAATTTAAGGGAAGTTGTAGGTCCCCACATCAAAATTTAAACTAGAACGTTGGTTTGAGAGCTGCTTTAGCAGCCAAGAGTTAATACCAATGTCACAGTTATTTACACAATGCAAAAGCATAAGGGCACAAAGAGCATTGAACTTTCATCTTTCCACCTGATTTGTAAAACCTTGGTAAACAGCACTAAAACATTGGAGGGCTGGGACTTCCTTGGTGCTGCTTCAACTCAGCTGAGGGTGAAGAACTGCAAGAGGTTAGTTCTGCTGTTTGACAACAAATTTGTAAACAAAACACACAAACTTGTGTGTTTAAACACAGGGATCTGGAATGTCTCACTGTTACCCTACCTGATGTGCATAAATGGTGTCGTACACCAGTGTCCACATGACTCCAGCAAAGTACAAGGGCAAACACACAGACCACTCACACGACCCTTTGATGGCAGACCAGCCAAGAAGAGCTCCCCAATTAAATGTAAGTCCTAAAAACATTAAGAGAATTTAAAAAAAAAGGTTACAAGAATGCCAGGAGCAATTAAATATTATTTATTTCAGAGTGTATCATATCAGCAGCTTTCAGTATAATACCAACATCTCTATTTTTCTACTACTTATTTTCAGGCACATAATAAATATGAATAATTTGACATTAAATGCTCTGGACATGCAAGGAAAAATACATATGCTACACATTTTCCCCTAATTTGAATTTGACTTCATTAGTGCAGGGGAACATTTGCACAGAATATTCCAGAATACTCAAACAAGAGGTCTGAAGGTAAAATGCTCAGATGGCAGGCTGAAAACAGTACACAGCAGCCAACTATGGTACTTCTAGGCTGAAAATTACAATTTCAGTTAAAAGAAACCCTGAAGACAGCTGGAATGTGAGAGCCAATATACACAGGTATGTTTTAGTAGCTCAACTTAAAATACAAGCACCATCAGTATCTGTTCAGGAGTTGTTTTAGAAGCTGAAGACTGAAATGTCTAAATCTGTATTTAAGAAGGGTTTTGAAATAACCCCAAAACTATAGTTCATTCTTAAATGACAAATATTTATTTTATTCCTACTCTTCTTCCTCCTATCACTCCATCAAAACAAGCAACTGATTTCTAACAAAAAAAAAAACCAAAACTCTGATGCCTGTCATAAATTAAGAAACTTGTGGCACAACAGAGCTCTGTCTGTAAGGTATTTCTATTTTGATGTAAGGCTATAAAAAGTCAGATTGCTAAAGCTCAAATACTAATTTGTGAAACACCCCAAAAACTACAGCTGAAATAAAAAAACAGAAAAAAATTTTCCATCTCACCCAGAACTAGCTGTGGCCAGTATGTTATTCTCTTCATCAGAGGGTAGGTGATCACAAGGGATAAAGAGGCTGCTCCTAGAATGATACTGTATAAAGGACCAAGAGGATTAGTTTGCCAGGCTAAAGATCAGTAGATGCAATGCAGTGCAGCACTGCAAGAGCTCTGCATCTTACTGACCTAATTATCTTCTTTTCAATGTAATTGAATTCAATTACAATTCCACGACTAATAACCTCCTCCCTCTGACCCCAACACCTTTTCTACTCAAAATCTCTGTGCTTAACTCAGGACCCAGAACCAGACTTTAAAAAACCAAAAGATAACTCATACACCACCTGTAGTAATTCAGACACAGAAGCACACAGAGTGCCAGGCTGAGCTGTCCCCCAAGAAAAACCAAGGACTGGAAAGTGGAGATGTCTCCAGCTGCCAGGGGTCTGCTTGCTGTCCTTGCAACCTAAAAAATGGAAATAATATTACCACCAGGTACATCTGTAACTGATGGGCAATTTACAATGTTTGGTTCCTATTTTTTGAAGAGAAATGAAAGGGCCCTAATTCTGTTGTTTATTTTGTTCCTCTCTAATGGCATTTTCAGAATCCAGTCCCATTGATGTGGGGTTAATAGCTGTGAAAAGACAATTAATTTAATCCCAGCTAGGAAGCAATGGAGTTTAGAAACTCTGTCTGGAACAAGAAATCATACAAGGTAAACCAAAGAAAGAAACAAGGACCAGAAAAAAACTTAAAAATCAATGAATGGTGAGTTACTTGCCAAAGGTGACCAATGCCAAAAAAATCCCAAATGACTGAATTTCACCTCAAGAGGAGGAAGAACTCTACACTGAGGGTGGTAGAGCACTGGAGCAGCCTACCCAGGGAAATCATGGAGTTTCCCACTCTGGAGACATTCCAAACCCCACCTGGACATGTACCTGTGTCACCTGCTCCAGGTGATCCTGCCTTGGCAGAGGTTGGACTGGATGATCTCCAAAGATCCCTTCCAACCCTAACACTTCCATGAAATTGTGCATGTTGATGAAAATTGTTTCAAGTCTATACAAAGAGGTTCAAAAGCCAACTTTTTACAGAATATTATGTACATATAAAGTATCTTGTCTATGCTTGAATAATGTGAATTTAAATAAACTCTTTTAGCTTGCTCTTCCCCCAGCCATCAGGTTGTGTTAACCAAATACTTAAATACCAAAATATGTTACACATATTTATATTTGGTTATACATACCAAATATGTTAAACCAAATACTTCTTTTGCACTTAACATGCCTGTGACCAATTCCACTGCACAGTGCAACCAAACGTGGGATGTTTCACTTAAAGAAAGCATGTCCCAAATATTCAGTAGCACAAAATCTAAACCCCAAACCACCATCACCTACACCAGCCAACATCCTGCTGTTGGCCTGGCCTGTATAGCACTTGTGTTGAAGGCAACCTTTTAAGGTATCCCAGAAAAAGCTGTGAAAGCAATTTTTAAAACTTTCCATCTGACCACATCACATAAATTAAATCATTATATTGAAATTCCCTCTTAATTATCACACCCTCACATCAAATCAGTTTAGTATATGCAGTTGTTAACACCTTCCAAATCCTAAACTATCCAAAGCTGCCATAAACCCTATCCTGACTCCCTGCTTCCCAACAGCACAAACACAAGTGCCATACTAAGAACTTCACATACTGGATTGGCTCATTATTCTGTGTCTTGCAGGGCCAGAACCCAAACCCCAAAACCACAGGAGCAATACAGGAACAGAAAACAGGAGCAAACAGTGACACATCACCAGGATGTTCCCCTCCAAGCCTGCATCTGTGCATGTTTCAAAATCTGGCACTGGGCACTGCCTTTTGCTTATTTCCCTCTTCTGAACAAAAGATAAGAAATGAAAAATACAACATAATAGAAGGGGATTAGCTCAGGGTTGGGCACGATACTCTGAACAGACAAAATTAACAATACAACAATACAAGGAAACACTACTCCTAAAATTAAGAAGGAAAAAAAAAAAAAAAAAAGTTGTTCTTGGATAGATTGTAACTAGCAAGTGTAGCAAAACAGTATTACTTGGTTTGTTCTTTCCTGCAAAGCGAGGTTGAGAAATAAACTTGTTCAAAGACCGGCCTACAGCTGACAACAGGATGTATTTTATCTTCCACAGAGGTGAGTACTCTAGAAGACTTATTACAGTCCTGGATAGAGAAATGTTATATGAAATAAAATACTTTCTACTATTTTTGAAGGAAATGAGGCAAACTAATTGTGAGCATCTCAGACAGAAACATAGAGGAATTCCTGAACCTGGAGCCTGCACTCTGCAAGGAATCACTGGTGATGTTCATGTACTTCAGGGCTTTCAGGATCCTTGGTGCTTGGCTGAGAAAGAACAGCATCTGTAAGTGGAGTCTCCCTCCCTGGAGACATTCAAACCCACTTGGATGTGTTCCTGTGCAACCTGCTCTAGGTGAGTTGGCCTTGGCAAGGGGGGTTGAACGAGACCATCTCCCAGGGTCCCTTCCAATCCTAAAAATTCTGTTGATTCTGTGATGATGGAGATGAGTGGGAATGTGCTTGGTTCACTGAATGACAGAACGGCTTGGGTTGGAAGGGGACTTCAAAGACCACCTCGTTCCAACCCTCGTGCTGCGGGCAGCGACACTTTTTGTTAGGCCAGGTTACTCACAGCCCCATCCAACTTGGCCTCAAGCACTTCCAGGGATGGGCCACCTAAAATTCCCTGGGCAACCTGCTCCAGTGCCTCACCATCCTCAGCTGGAAGCCATGCCCGCTTGTCCTGCCAGCAGCCCTGCCCCATGTTCTCTACCTGTCTGTCATAGTCGCGGTCCCACATGTCATTGATGGTGCAGCCGGCCCCTCGCATGAGCACGGCCCCCACGCCGAACAGTGACAGCATGCGCCAGTCCGGCAGGCAGCCGGGCGCGGCCGCCAGCCCGATGCTCCAGGTGCACGGCAGGTACAGCAGCCACGTCCCTGCGGGGAGACAAAACCCGCGGGCGGGCTCAGCGGGGAGCGGGAGGCCGCGCTGGGGCCACGGGGCCCCCACCCTCCCGGCCGCGCTCACCGGCGGGCTGGTGCAGCCGCATCAGCCGCAGGTAGGGCCGCAGCGCGGCCGGCGCGGCGCGCACCAGCTCGGCC
>JANRGV010000084.1:10985611-11005251 GCA_024734035.1 Alethe castanea
CTTGGTTAGCATCTGTACTGCCTGTAGGAGAGGAACAAGGCACACAGTTTCAGTCCAAATTAAATCTGTTTTAAATTAGGGAATGAAAAGCCCAAAGCCACAAGCCTGATGATGCAGCCTCTGGCATAGGAGGCAGCTGAGCAAGTAGGGTGGAAAATCCCTGTATGCTGGCTTTTCTTTCAGGCTGGCTCCATGACCACCCATGAAAATCACAGTTTGGAAGCAGAAAAATGAGAGGAAAGCTAAAAAGGAAGATGCTATTCTGTCACCCCAAGCTACGTGCTAGCAGTACAAAGGAGCATGCCATATGTGCAAGAACAATGTATGGTTCAGATAATGAAGTTTCATCACAGTAAAATAAATGCTAATAAATCAAACTATACTAAATGAATATTTCAATTTAATTATCTTTCAGCCACCACTGTAGGATGAATATGCTCACCACCTATAATGCTTGAGTCTTGGCTTCATGTTGGCCTGGCTTTCATGTGGAATATAATTGGTTTTAATATCTCTTCTCACTTCTGTTAATAAACTACTCATCACTCAGCTGAGCAGTAGTCAAACCAAAACAGGCCATCCAGAAAAGCCTTGTGAGCTCCAGGAGCTCCTGTGTACAAACCAGAGCACCATGTCCCACAAATGAGTTTCTGCTGTGCTGAAGACTGGCTGCACCCTTGCAGCTGGAGTAAATATGTTGTGTGCATACATATGTGTGTAATAATGCATTAACCCATAGTGGGACATGAGATAACTTCAGGTGCAAGGACACCTGTGACCATCCAAGCAAAAAAAAAGGTGCTGTTAGAAGAGCTGACTTGTCCCTCCACACCCAGTGTTGCCTGTGCAGAGCTGCATTCAGGGGCTGTTATTTACATACCGGCAAAGGCTCAAAGTTGGCATCCACCAGGTGGTAGCTCCCTGCCCCGAAGAAAACCTGCCTCATCACCACGTCAATCCCCTGCCTGGCTGAAAGCCCGAGTTTGTCCAACCACCTGCCAAAAAATGAGGCAAATGTCACACAGATGAAAGGACTGACCTCAACTGCATTTTGTTGCCCCTCTCCAACCAGCCCGGGAAGCAGGAAAGCAAAAATTAGTGTGTGATGCTGACTTTCTTAAAAGCACACAACTAATTTTAAGTTTTGCATTGATTACATTAAAAAATAATTTCAGACCACTTCTTGAAGTCCATGTATAGGTGGGAACAGTTGCTCCATTTCCCTGTTTGTAGGTGGTGGAAACAAGGAGTAGGAGCAGATTCTCTTGAACTGTCCAAGGGTCTGAAGGCTGAGAGAAATCATCAACAACAAGGTTGCCTGTCATCATCAGACTTTGACTTGCTGGCCCACCAGGCCCTGATAAAAAGTCATCATGTCTTATAGGATGGAATAAAATTGCCTGCGCTCCCCAGGAAGCCAGAGGAAGCACGTTCCTCCTGTGGGGCAGCCCTGTTCAGCTGGCAAAATATGTAATTTCCCCACACCTGGGACAGAGTACTCACATAAAGCCAGCAACATAACTGTTAGACAATCTGGGAGCTCCTCCTCCATAGGCAGAACTCGTCTCTCCCAGCCACACCTTCTTGTCCGGCACAGTCTGACCAACAATCTGGCCAGTGTGGCATTAGGGAAGAAGAGAAAGAGATGATAGTTAATGTTTTGGCTACTGAAATAAATAAAATCTTGTGCTTTAGCCAAAGGCTTACTTAAGATGTTTATACTTAAGGGATAACACCCTGAGATGGGATGTCACAGAAATTTGGATCAAAAGGACTAGAAGTAGATTCACATCCCCCTGTGAAAAAACTCCAAACTTACTACCCATGTAAAACAGGGAAAACATCACTAAACTCCAGGTTCTATAATTCTTCTTGTGCTGAGTAGTGCTGTATTCTAAGTTATAATGTTCTCAGGATCTCAAAATTAAAAAAAAAAAAAGCATCGGGGGATGGGATAACCGTAAATTACATCCCTGAGTAATTACTATATCAATAAATGAGAATGTTGTAGGTGTGTGATATACCTGGCACCATGTTTGCTGCATGGCAAACTGTTGGAGCTCACTTATTGTTAGTGTCATGAATGTTATTTTTTTTTAATATACAATGTCAGCAGAACTCAAACTTTGAGTATCCCTGTTCATTGCTAATAAGGAGTGGTGCTTTATTTTGAATTCTCTTCTAACCCCCTGGAAACTGGACATGGGAATGATTGAACATGACAAGGTACCTCCAGGACTTCATATATGTCTGTGGCAAAGGTATCCAGCACTTCAGGGCTCAAAAAATCCCCTCTTGTTGCACTTCGTCCATTCACATAGTAACTGAAAATGGGAGAAAAAACCATAGCCAAAATTAGGGAAAAATACCACCAGTGGTACAAAACACCACTGAAAGTATTCAGTTGATCGGTACATTTATCCACAGCACAATTTTTCTATCCAGTGCTTTTTAATTTTTTTTTTCTAAATGTATAGGTCTGTCACTTGTATTTCAGATAAAATTACCTCAGTGGAGGCAGGATATCACAAAAATTTCCACCAGCAGAAGTAATAGGTTTGTTTGCATCTACTCAATTTAGAATAGATTTATTAATATATTAATTATATTTACAAATATAATAATTATGTATGAATTTTATAAATAATGACATCTATTAAAACAGATTTAGAAACATCACCAAGAGTCAGATTCTGTAAATCTTCTTTTGTTGAGGAGTCTGACACTCCTTTGTGATTACTTGCTTTACTCTATCAAGTTATATATTAAAAATATCAGATCACAGCATCTGTTCATCTGCTGGAATATTTTGGCCACTTGGAGGGAGTTGGAATGTGAGCATCCCTATGGCATGAAGGTTGCCCTCCACCATGAGCAGAGGAGCTTTTAAGTATGGTTTGTCCAAATAAATTGGGATCCCTGTGGTTTTTGCATTTCATCCTGCTATCACTCAGTCCGGCCAAAAATAGCTGAAGCCTTCCAGCCACAAGAGGAAGCTAAAACCTGATAATCCTAAACTAGTAAAGAACAGCCCAGGAAGGGGAAAGGACATGTTTCATGCCTTTCTAGCAGCTCAAAATACATAGATAATTGATGTATGCATACATGTACAAAAAAAAATAACTGTGTGCCTTTTTCTCACTGTTGTCTGACTGCTGCATGTCAATGTCCTGCTTTTGACTCTGGAAAGAAAACCCCCTTCACATAGAAATGACTTTCAAACATGTCGAGTTCATGTGCCTGGGGCCAGTTTACTCCACTGCCCCCATGAGCACTTTAAACCTACAAATCAAAGTCACTGCACGGGAGCAAAGGGCCAGGTGCCAGTGCTGATTGCACTGTATGTGGGATCTGACAGTGAGTTACCCAGACAGAGCCTGAAATGACTCAGAGAACAAACTCGAGGGAGCAGGAGGAGCTGCTGGCACTTCTCCATATGGATAAGGGTCAGCCAGACCTGCAGGGCTTTTCCTTTCTATCGACTAGACAGAGAGCAAACAAAAATTGTCATCTTGCACATTCCCTGCTGCTGTGATTATGTGATAGCCCCCCATCGCTGTTTTTGGGTCTCTGTGCCAAGCAGACCCTTTGGAGGCTTCAGCATTTCTGTAACGTGCTGCCTCAATTCATCTCTAATTCTGAACAGAGAAATTTGTGGAGAGGCCCCTGAAAAACGGTTGAAAGGGGCATTTCACTCCCCTCTTTCCTGCTGAGATTGATAATTCTGTTCAAATTGACATTTTTTTAAAGAAAACGAGGCAGTAATCAGAGTGACAGTGACATCCAAGTGGTACTTACTGGTGCCACGTGACAGAGTCGATGACCTTCCCTCCTGATTTCAGGAAGCTGCAACCAGAGGGAATGGTGGAGAGCAGAGGTTAGCAGTACCAGTGATGGGTCATTGTCCTCCATGCACAGCCCTCCCCTCTCCCCACAGCTGGCAGTATTGATGGTGAATGCTTGGGGGCCAGGCTTGCCATGGCTTTTAAGCAGGCTTTGGGCAGCCTGGCTGCCTCAGCAGGTTGCTGGGAGGATGGATTGACCTTTGTGCAACACATGGGTGTTCCTCAGGCTAAAAGCCCTTGTTAGCACTTCCCTAGAGCCAGTGCTCAGTGGAAAAACATGTGGAGCACTGATGTACTGCCAGCAGCTGAGTTTTACCTGTCTGAGCCTTGAACTCAAGCATGCAGGTAAGATTTTAGTTGTCATCACTCAAGCGAAAAAAAGAATAAATTGTTTAACCCCTGCCTTGAAGCCTTTTCATTCCTCCTGCATTTAGGGGCAGACAAGCCACAATTCTCCACACCTGCCCCACGCCAGGGAGTGCTGCTGGAAGCTCACACCCCTACCTTCTCAGCAGTCTCTGCGTGTGCTTTCGGGGCTGCCCAACGTCGGGGCCGTAGAGCTTGGCATGCTGGTACAGGGCATAGTTATTCAGCAGCTGGCGTAGGTGAATAAAATCTTGCCCCAGCTGGAAGCCATCAATGTGGATGCCAGATTTCTTCCTGAAGCTGTTGGGCTCTGGGGAAGACACATGCACATCAACACCCCACTCTGTTTCTAGGGCACAAAATAGGGCAGTTCCATCCACGTGGGAAGCACTAGTCCCTAAGGCTTCACCTGATCTGGCATGATGTGAGAGATTTGAAGGTGAGCGTGATACCAAAAGCTCAGGGGATAGAGCGTGCTGCTCTCCAGCACTCTGTCCCTGCCACAGATGACATCCTGCACCTTGTGGGGCATTGTTCACCTCACCTCAAAGCCCTGGTAAGAGTAGCAAATCATCTCAATTTGCTCATTCATTATGTCTTCTTGTAAAATCCCTCTGCAAATTAAGACTTTAATGTCTCTTAATAAAACAACACCTTGTCTTTTTGTCTTTTATCATCCAAAACATCCAAAGTTACCAGCCCATACATTTGGTGGTACTTTCCTGGATGATGGCTGGCCTGGCCAGCAAGCACTTACCATTCCCAAGCTCCCAGGAGATGTTGTACCTCTGGGAAGCACAGTAGTCCAGCAGTGCCTGGGCATTTGAGCTGTCCCACTGCAAGCCACCTTTCCGCAGCAGGGCATTGAGTCCAAAGATCAGGTGAAACCCCGAGCAGTTTGCAAAGTTGTAGAGAATATCCAGTGTATTTTCTGCACAGAGGAGAAAGGAGGGGTGTTTATCTCAAGGTTAGGGTGTGCTGGTTGAGCTCTGGCCAAGCAACAACCTTTACTGCTTGTATTTATTTAGCTTGATGCTGCAGATGTGCCAAACTCTCCCAGCCAGACAGAAGAGGTCAGACCTCACTACACAACATCTTGTAAGCTTTGAGAACCTCCCAACCCCTGCAGCTGAATATTATTAAATGTGAGGTGGCAAACAGTAGAAAAAGATTTCTCTGAATAATTTTTTAAGTGGGTAAAATGTTTCTTTTTCAGTGGTTTCAGCTCCTAACAGCCTTTTACTGTAGGGCAGAGAATTGCACCCCCCTGTTTAAGTCTTACTTGTAATGGTGGTGTTTTTGTGCTTTTTTCTGTTCTGTTCGGCAAGAATCAGCTTCTCCTGGCTGGGCCATTGGGCCAGCAGCACCTTCCCAACAGCAGCAAATGCAGGCCTCGAGCCACAAGCCTCTGTAGGGCAGAAGAAGGTTAATAGGAATTAACCCCTCACCTCCATGGCCAGCAAACCCTTGTCCCAGTGAGCTGCCAAAGCGTAGGCTGCCATGCTGGAGGAGCAGATGAGCCAGCCTGGCATGCAGTGGTGTGGCAGGGATCATGACCCACCTTGCTGGAGGGCAGGAACAGGGCAATGCTTCCTGCACTGCCCATCTCGTGCAGGGGAAAGTGCTGACTTCCCTGCTTGGCAGGAGCCATGAGACACTTCTCCTTCAAAGCACTTGTTTTTTCTAGGCATGCAAACTAGGAACAAGCCATAACCAGAGAGGAAGGCACGAGCCAGAGCCACAGGAAGTGGCTACTTAGCAAAGTGCTATGAGGGGAAAAATACCACTTGACTTCAAAACTGAGCATCCTGGGTCATACAGCCATGTAGGATTGCACAATTGTGCTATGTGCCACAGGAATATACAGGATTTTTTTCATCTGAAACACCTCTTGAAGAGTTTATGCACTTTTTCTAAGTTCAAAGAGAAAATACCAAGCTCAAGCAGTTGACAGGGGTCCAGCAGGTTTGCACTCGCCCTGTCAAAGCTGCAGGAGGGCAAGGCTGCATCCCCAGCCCAGCTCTCTGGCTTTGGGAGTAAGATTGGACACTCTGTTCTCCTCAGGTTATTTCTTCCATCTGTTCCTTAATTTTCATGATGAAACCACAGCTTCTGAGCTGATCTTGGCCACTTCCCAGGATTGCTGCAAGGAGCAGAGGGCAGCAAAGAGAGAGTCTCAGCAGGTGCCAGGGAGGATACAAGTTCCCCTACATCCTTTCTCACTTTCCCAAAGCTGGCACAGCTCTTCCCACAAGCCATGCTGAAAGTCCACAGCTCTCCTCTCCATGGATGATAGCAATGCTGACCCTGTGGAGGGCCCCCAGTGCTGCTGCTGTGCCCTTGCAGCATCTTCAGCCCACATCAAAGACCCTCCAAAACTCAGGATCATTTCAAGTCTAACATGCTGATGCCCGCTTTACCTTGCTGTGCCTGAAGTCCCCAGAGGATTTTTTCTTCTGAAGTTGAATCCTTGTTGGGATCAAAGATAAGAAAATCTGTCTCGGTGCCACCAAACCTCAGGAAACCTGGAGACAGGGCTGTTGCCAGGGCACGCAGTTTGGAATTGCTGAGGAGGGAATGCCGAGAAACAGAAAACCACTGTATTTATTCAGACTGTGTAGAGGGTAAACGTGGCAGGCACTTTGAGGAACATGCTGCAGTGAGTGACCTGGGGCTACCCAGGCTACCCAGCAGCCTGATGACCAAATGACCCTGATGGCCAAATGAGCCAGGGGAGGGTCTAATGGGCAACAGGGGCAAAACTTGCCTGAGGGAACATGGTCAGGGGTAGGGAGCCAAATCCTGGGAGCAAGTAAGGCAAAACTTTAAAACAGTCATGTTTTTTTTCATCCTAAATATCCTACTCCCCTAGATTTTTTTGGTTTTGTTTATGGAGCACCAACATGAATGTCCTGTGAGAAGCTGGGCGCAAAACTGACTTTACATCATCAGCCCCAACTTCTATCAACAAGAGCCAAAGCAATTGCTCTTGTACCCAAGGGAGATTAAGCATCCCTGCTGGGACAGATGTCAACTTTATCAAAGCAGGTGTACAAAGGAAGATAACTCTGTGACTTGCTCACACTCCGTGCAGGATGAAAGGACAGCAGCCTTCTCTGGGGGAAATCACAAGGCATCGAGGGCGCTGGGCATGTCAGGCACTATCAGCTCCGTGGTGACAAACAGCAGATTAGAGGCCACCAAGTACTTCCTACTCCTCGTGGTGGCAGGGCTGGCCTCAGGCTGAGCCCCAAAAGTGTGCTTTTGGGGCTGGGTGTTGGAAACCTGAGCACTTTCCTGTAAAGATGCTGACGCCTTTCTCACCAGCTCAGTGAGGAGGAAAATGTGCAAGTGGTGGGAAAGCAGGACTGGAGGATCCACACGTTATTTGAACGCTTTCATGGATGGTGATCCCACCATCTGTTTCCCTGTGCAGCCTGTTCCAATGCATGACTACCCTCTCAGCGAAGAAATTTTTCTTAATATCAAATATAAAGCCCCCCGGTGCAGCTTGAGGCTGCTTCCTCTGTATCAGTCACTTGTTAGCTGGAGGAGACTGACCCACACCTCGCTACAGCCTCCTTTCCGCCACTTGTGGAGAGCGATAAGGACACTCTGAAGCCTTCATATCTCGAGGGCAGACAACCGCGATTCCCTCCGTTTCCTTCTCCATTTTTTTTTTTTTTTTTTCCTGCTGGCAAAGCAGCTCCTGTCCCAGGCTTATCCCCGAGCTGACCTTTCCCTGCATCCACCCAGGCCAGCCGCTCCTTCCCCGAGCACAAAGGGGCCGGCGCGGCTGGCACCTGCGGAAGGTGCCGCCTTCTGCTCTGGCAAGACAGAATTAGGGAATTAGGGAAGCAGAGGGGATCCAGCAGCCTCTCCCCGACCCCAGTTCCAGGACTAGGGCACTCCCTGTTCCCCCCAGACCCAGCGGGGCGAGAGGCGACTGACCTGAGCAAGGCGACATAGCGCGGGTCGCGGGCGAGGCTGGCGTCCAGGGTGAGCGAGAGGAAAGCCGGGCTCACCTCCCCTCGGGGGCTGCCCCGGAGCCCCAGCCGCAGCTCCGCCGCCCGCTGCCCCTCGGCCGGAGCGGGCAGCAGCGGCAGGAGAGGCAGGAGAGGCAGGAGAGGCAGGAGAGGCAGCAGCAGCATCCTCCGCTCCGCGCCCGCCGCTCCCCGCCGGCACCACCCCCGCGGAGGGCGGGCCCGGGGCGGCCGCGCTCCGCTCCCCGCCGGGGAGAACCGCGCTGGCGTGACCTGGACCTTCCTCACCCTCGGGAAGGGCTCCAGCAGCATCTTCGAGCCTTAAATCAGCGGCGAGACGCCCGAAAGCCGGCGTTACCCAAACGCTGCAACCATTGCAAAATGAACCTGTGTTTCCAGCTGGCTCCTCACCTGTGCTCACGCCTTCGCAGCCTTGCTTGCAGCCGGCTCCTCCAGCATCCTGCCCTGCCCGAGCGGCCCTGGGCATTTCTGTGAACAACCAGGGGGCTGGGAAATGGCTACAGGCTGAACGCTGCGGCTCCAGGGCTGGAATGTCAGCCTGGCACCCCGTCTGCTGCGGGAAACCGAGTCCCAGCAGCGCACAGCGTGCCAGGCTGAAACCTGGCTCTTGCAACAGTCCATTCTGTTGGAACAAGTATGTCCTAATTGCCCAGGCATGAAACTTGGAATTACTATTACAAAAAGATCCAGGCGTGCTCGGGGTCTGCCCCCCAGGTGCTCCCTGCAGAGCACAGTCCGTACTCAAATTCCTCCTTTGGCAGCAGCTGGCCTTGCCTGGGAGGGCTGTCCAGGAAGAACCAGCTGCAGCCATGGAATGGAATGGAATGGAATGGAATGGAATGGAATGGAATGGAATGGAATGGAATGGAATGGCTTGGGTTGTTCCAAATCCTGCGCCACGGGCAGGGATGCCTCCCACTAGACCAGGCTGCTCAAAGCCCCATCCAGCCTGGCCTTGAACACTTCCAGGAATGAGGTGTCCACAACTTCTCTGGGCAAGCTGTGCCAGTGCCTCACCACCCTCACAGTAAAGAATTTCTTCCTAACATTGAGTCTAAACCAGCTTAAGGCCATTCCTCTTTTGTTCTACCGCTCCATGCCCTTGTAAAAAGTCCTTCTCCAGCTCTCTTGTCATCCCTTCAGGTCCTGGAAGGTGCTCCAAGGTCACTCTGGACCCTTCTCTCCTCCAGGCTGAACAAGCCCAACTCTCTCAGCCTCTCTTCAAAGGAGAGTTGCTCCAGCCCTCTGATCACATTTGTGGCCTCCTAACAGGTCCACATTCTTCTTGTTTTGGGGGGCCCAAGGCTGGATGTCCACAGATGGAGTCTGGAGTACAGGGGGACAGTCACCCCCCTTGACCTACTGCCCACTGTCCCTTTGATGCAGCCCAGAATACAGTTTGCTTCCTGGACTGCAAGAATGTTTCTAAGTTTCTATGCACTTCCTAAGTTTCTTAGGAAGTTTGTTTTGAAAACAGCTATCTGCTGGAACAAGTTGTGAATCTGTAACTTTATCCAGCTGCAGTGCTTCCCACATGCACCCAAGCTGGGGCATTAATCTGTGGCTCAAGTGCTCGTCTGCCTGGCCCCTCCTGTTCCTGCTTGCTCTGCATTTTTGCACTGTTAAGTAACTCTCCACCGGAACTAGAAGAGCTCGACCAAATTAACTCTGTTCTCGATGAGCACATCCACAGCCCTGCCAAAAAGGAAACATCAGTGACACTTCTGACTGTCTCAGTATCTTAGTCAGGGTAATGCTTCCCATTTTGGGGGTGCAGCACCAATTATATGCCTACGTCCCAGGAAGGGCTGGGGTGAATATCAGCCAGAGGAATAACTCATCTATCAGCAGATGGCTGGAGCACCAAACAAACTACCCAGCCCCATGGGTAAACTAAGGATATAAGAATGTGGTTCAGTGTGTGAAAAATCATAGCTGCAAACCTAGCGAAGGTTGTTGCCACAGGTGCAGGAAAGGGCAGGATCTCTCAGGCAAGATGCAGCCTGTGCACAATTTCTTTTTTGTTGGAATTCCCTACTTCTGCCTCCATTTCCTCCATGTTCTTCTTTGAGAAGAGACACTTTGGGCCACTGTGCTGTATTTCTCACAGCAAAGGCACAGGGTGTTTACTTCAAATGGTCAAGGCTATGTTTTGGGCTCAGTTGCTGTGTACAGATGTGTGTATGTAAAGTCTGGCACATGTTGTGTTTTTAGAAGCCTGGGAAACCTTGTGTCTGGAAAACAATGCCTTCCAGCAATGGCTTAACAGCTTGAGGTACTAAATGAGAAGTGGCAGCTTTTGCCTGGATGCTTTCCACATGGTTTTATACACATTTTTAAATATTGCAGAGTAGGGGAGCTCAGTACAGATGTATTTGGACTTAAGGAAATTAGAGCATAATTTGAGTGATGCCTTCTGAGCTAAAAGGGGAGCACTCACGAACTAGGACTAGGCTTAAGCCCACTCGAGTGTTACTTGAAGCCAGGTCCAAAGAAGCATTCCAGCCCTCTTCCTCACTCCACACAAAGCCTAGCCCCTGCCTCGTGACATTCAAATTCTTTGGTCTTGCTGCTCCTCTCAGACAGTTCTGCTTCTCCCAGAAATGCCATTAGACACCCTGTGATGACTAGGTTTTTATAAGTAGAAAGAACTAAAAATAAAACGTTCCAGGAATTCCAACTGTCTAACAGCAGCAGCACCATGCTATTGCTAACAGGAGCACCTCTGCTGTTCCTGGGCAAGCACCAAGGACTGATATATTTATACCTATATCTATATATATGTCAGTGTTTACCTTGTGCATATTAAGGGAATTCAGAAGGGAAGAGCTGCCTGTGTGAAAGGCAAACAATTTTTGTGACACAGATGTTTGGGGAGATGAACAGAGCTGACCTTTGTCAGAATATTGCTCTGTTTCTATATAGGAAGCCTCAGGAAGATGAAACTAAGGCTAAGCTGATGCCAAGAGAGAATGGAAACCATAAAACCAGAGATGCCTATCAGAGTGGTTTTGTGAACTATCCTCCCTCCCTGCCCCAAGCCTGCAGCCAGACCTTGTCCTGACACAGCACACAGCTCTCAGTACTCCCTGCTGGTTTTATTTCTGAGCCCAGCTGGTCATGGGACTCTGAGATGGCACACACTGTTTATTCAGAGATGGAAATGACACCTTGGCTCTAGATTTTAGCATTTCCCTTTGATATGCACACAGAGATGAAACGAAGCTTTAAAAGGGAGGACAAAGTGAGAGCTAGGCAAGACTAACTGATGTGGAAACAGCTTTCCAGAGCACAGGAACACAACAGGTCTCATTCACACAATTAAAATTAACAGCTACACATTACCCTAAGCCTGACTCTCTTATCAGTCCTTCCAGGGAGACAGTTTTCAGTAAGTTATGTACAGGGGTTCCTGAAAGCACAGGGGAAGGAAGGGAATCATACAAACACAAGAACTAGTCCACATGGGCAAGTTGGAAAGTGGAGTGAATAGAAATAAAGACTAAGATATATGCTCTGAGGTTTTAGGTCAAAACATTTCTCTGCACCTGAACAGACTTGCAGACACAATAGCTCTGATCCAATTTACTGTGGGTTATGAAGACATTGGCAGGAACATCTGACAGAGCATATTTTTATGACCTACTTAGCATTGAAGCATCTACCATTATATCACATGGAAACAAGATAAATTCATCAATGTTGCTTCTTTCCCTTTAACACAGCCTTAGGATACCAACACCCCACTGAAGCAAGTGAGAAATGTTTGCTTTCCAAAATATCTTGAACCCATCCTCAGCATAAGTTTTCCCATAGCACATCCACCCATAACAGACATCAACCAAACTAATGCATACCCATTCCAACACCTGCATGTTATATAAATATATATATATAATCAGCCCAGTACTATATTTGACACTGAAGCACTGAGCATCATCTGGCAGCAAAAAAAATACCACAAGCAGCATCTGTTGTACTCCCTTTTTTCTCCTCTCCCATCTCCACACAAGGGAAAAGCCCAGATAAAGTTTTATCTGAAAAGCATTTTATTGCACTTTAATACACCCTGCAGAAAGAAAAAGTGGTATAAAATACATCTACTGCCTTGCCTGATAAGCTTGATTTCAGGAAAATAAGACAAGCTACATACAGCAAAGTTTCAGTGCAAATTAGTGCAGCTTCATTTCACTTCTGATGCTAAGGTCACAGAGAAAGCCTTAAGGGAATTGCACTCATCCATCCAGGCAGAGTACAGCCTGTGTAAAGAGAACAGCAGAGACAACAAATGCCAACCTATTTTTCTTTCCAGACCAGATTTATGCAGATTTAAAACCACTGTTTTGCTTCAAACCAGCTTTTCCTACCATTTTCACAGGAGCTCTGGCATTTGTAGGGAATACCTGACTTTATTCTTAAATGTGTATCTCATCAAAATCTGATTTGCAGCAGGGATGGGTCTTATGGTTTTGTATAGTGTGAGGATACACTTAGCAAGTGGCAGGAATGATATTTTTCCTGCTGTTCCCCTCTGCTATATAAATACTCCCAGCAGAAGTACACAGAAAGCAGTCAGTCCAATTCCCAAAGCACTCCTAGGGCTATGCCTAAAACCAGGAATGAATTAAAATGATTCTACCCTATTGCTCAAGAAGTTCATAATCCAAACCTTCAAATGAAGTCAGCTTTCCAGGAAACATTCTGAATTCAGAACTCACTCAAAATTGTGGTATACAAAAGACATTAAATATTTATTAAATTATAGCAGCTTTAAACTGGAGAGATAAAAACTTTAAAATATGCAAATGTTGGATTCATGGTTTTTCTTCATGACAATCAGTGGGTTCCTGGGATATCTGTTGGCACTTTTAAGAGTTCTTCGACTTCTTCCTGTAAAGCCTCAGCTTTTTCACTCAGCAGCATCTACAACAAGAAAAAACAAAGAAACAAAAATTAGAAAGCAAATACAAGCATTAGCCATAACTCTTAGACAGATTAAAACACCAATGTTTCTTTCCAAACTTGCACCTGGGTCTGTAAAAACTTCTGCTGCTGCTCCCAGGACTCCAGCAGCTTTGCCTCAAAGGACCAGCATTTTTTTGCTGGTTACTGTACACCCATATAGAAAGCAGTCACACAAAAGCTCATACAGTATACAGATGGTTTTCTGCCTTTACATAATACACCAAATTTACAGAACATGAGTAGTTTTGTCTAGAACTGTTAAGGAACATTTTCAACCTTAGATGTTTATTTTCCATGTTGGAATAAACATTTTTAAGTTATGCCTGCTGAATTGACAACTTCTTCCTTTATTTGAAATTTCTTACTACAGCATTTTACACCAGACATACAGGACTCCTGATATCAGCAGTTGTTTAATCCACTGCCCTGAACAGTTTGTTGCTGGCATGGAGAAGAACAGGACCCCATGCAAGCACTCTCCTAATTTCCCAGTTAGAGAAAACTCCATTAATTTAGTATCTGAGCATGAGAGTAGGGTAGAGTGCTAGATTTGTCACTGACGTCCTGTATTTTTTATTTAGACACAACTCAGTGTCTGTTACAGAACCTGCATATTCAAAATGGAAAAGACAGGAAAAAATAACAGGGCATGACAAAAGCAACCTCAATGAGGTTAACCCTGCATCTTGTTGGTTTCCATTTCTACAACCCTACAAATCCTATTCTTTTGTCACAACTACCACTAGAACTTCTGTAAGGTAAGTTGTGAGATTGGTAGAACTGGACATTTCAAGTATCAGACAAGCTGTCAAACATTTTTGCCCTTTGCTTCCCCTCTGAAAAGCAGCACCACCTGGCACTACCCTGTACACAACAGATTGCTCTTAGTACAGATCAGCATTTGGATCACAAACATCCACTAATGCCTTTACTAGTAAATTGAATCCTTCCCTTTCAATGTCATTCAAACATCCACTTTTGACATATTGGAGTTCTGAAACAAGATTTTATAGTTTTGTTTCTCACTCACCTTTGCAGATGAAACTATTTGTTTGGCTTGACGCCGTGACAAGTGCTCAATCATCCTCACCAGAGTTTCTGGATTTGCATTAGCCAAGTGTGCTAAAGTTTTGTACCCTGCATTGTAAAGCTGTTTGGCTCGTGCCTGAAAGTACAAAATTGTGTTAGATTCTCAGAACAGGAAATAAGAATTACTGATAAGTGCCAATCTCTGCATCAACCTCAAACATTTCACTCTGCACATCAATCCAATTCTCTTTTTCTAACATGAATACTCACTGAGAATCTTTATAGCCCAAAAGCACAGCTTTACCACTAAGATTCACCATCCTAGCAATCTTACCCAGCCCTTAGGAAACCATTTGCCTTTATTTTCTCTGAGCCTGGATGATACCAACACTGCTGTCTTCTCTTGTTGCCATGTTTTCTGCACTCACTGCCACTGACAGGAATGACAGTCCCACATTCTTTGGAGGTGTCTGTCTTGTTTAGCTTCTCAGACAAAAGCCTCACTGCCACTAAATTCTATGGTTTTCTGACAAACTGATTCTACAACATGCTGGACAGGCAAGTTAAATCATTTTACAAAGAGCAGAACCTTGGACTGAAGCTCCAAAAGAGCTTTTAATAGGAGTCTTTGATTCAGAGACTGGTTAGATTCCTTATTTAAAATACATGCAGTACTGCAAGTGCTTTTGCCAAAGCCAAAGCTCCCAACAGGACTTTGCATATTTCTGTAAGGATCTTCTAACTTAAATATGGAAATTCTTATTGCTCTTTACTCCCATGAATTGAAGAATCCTTACCACAATGGAAACCTGGACTCTAAGTATACTGCTAGATCATTGTCCAAATACAGTATTTTCATAGTTGCTGTGGCAGCAGTCAGAAGGAAAACATTGGCTCCAGCTCCCATTTCCTCAACAGATCACTTTCCCCTCAACCTCCAGACTGTTGTGGAATATTTGCATTATGCTGAATTCACAGTAAAAAAATTAGCTTAGTCTTCCAGATACACTTGAAAGGCACAGTAACATTTAGCACACAAATTAACACTGAAAAGTTTCATGGAGCCAGATTGACTGACCTCTAGAACTCCTGCTACCTCCATCAGAGGGATGAGCTCTGCCTTAACACAGTATGTCAGCTGCTTGGTAAGTTCTGTCAGCAAGGCTTTATAAACCCAAAATTCTTCCAATTCCTGCAGAGACAAAGATTGCTAAAAATCAGCTCCAGACTGACCAAACTCTGCTATGACAACAAGCATATATTTGGCTTTTACAGGGGGGAAGCACTATTATTTCTAGTCATCCTTTCAGAGTTGCAGAGGTGTATTCAGCATTCTTCAGCTGAACATCCCAAAGCTGGGGCAATTCTGAAGGATAAGCAATGCATTATTTCAATTATTTCACCAACAGCAGCAGCAGTGATCAATGCTGTGTGCAATTTGTGTATTTTTCACATTCTCAGTGCGTAAAGCTTGCTTTTACTCTAAGAAATGTCATTCTATGAGCATTCTCTGCTCAATAGAAAAAAATAAACTAGAACAGGAAAGGTGAAGAAACATTTTTGTACAGGAAAGGTGAAACACCGCATCTGTATTCAATTCTAAACTAAGAGAACAAAACTCCAGATTTTGCAAAACCAAACCACAAAGAATTTATTTACATTCTTTCAACACAGTACCTGACAGAAATGCAGAAGGCAGGATGCAAAGGAGGCAGCAGAACTGAGGAGATTTTGCACATATCCCCGAGACATGTTAAATTTCTCTGAAACACTCCATATGTTGGTCTCTTTCAGCAGGGAATAAAGGACAAATGTCAGGTACAGCCTGTTCACCACAGCATTGTCCACAATCTAGGAATAAGACAAGCTAGAATTCAGAGCCAGTATCACACTGCAGATGTTCTGTTAGTACTACAAGGCAAATCTTTTCATCTCTGCTCCCTTAACAGCTTTAAAACATTTCTATATTACATGCAAACACATTAAAACATTAAGAAAACCAACCAATGAAATTAAAAGAACTTTAATAATCAGAACAGTAATAAACAACACTAGCAGAAAAATAAACTGGAATTTGTAAATAATCAAATGAAATTACTAAACTGTCATCTTAGGTATGAGAAATCTCCAACCTACCTTTCTGATGGCTTGACCAGAAGCCTTTTTTGTAATAAAGCTTTCAGGTACTCCCACAATATCTGCTACTTTTCGCTCTGCTGCACTTAGCTGGTTGAACTAAAATCAAATTTTATGAAGAATTTTCATACATTTAGTTCTCTTAATATTATAGCAAATACAAGTATATTAATCACAGTGCAACAATGTTTTTCAATATCTCTATAGAATCAGCAGAGTAGTACTACAGTCACCAGTCACAGGTAGCTCTGAAGCTTCTTTGCCTACTTGTTTGAATTATCTGTAACTGGCCATCTCTGAATGCCTCATTTTAACAGAATTAAATAGATTTTAGTGCTCCCCTAATAAAAAAAAAATTGCTTATTTGTTATCAGGTTGTTACCCCACTTCATGTCCTATGTGTTCAAATCCCCAGCAAATTTAATACACAGAATTACTGAATGTCCCAATGCATGTTTCCTAGCAATTTCTCACCTGTCTAAAGTATATCATCCAGTCTGGGCTACAGGTAAAAGTCATGTCATAGGGAGTTGACAGATACAGGAGATGAAGATTGCTTTCAAGAACCAGCCCCTCCAAACCCTTCCTCAGTTCTCTGTACAGAAGATTGCAGTATGCCAAGTCTATTGAGCCTAGAACAAGCACACAGGTTAAGAATTAGTACAATTATAAGCAGGCACACAGAGTTAAACAAAGTACATTTTAAAATAGAATTTGTATTGTCTTTGCCTTCCACAAAAGCTTGCTATGCCATCTGAACTGGAGAGAAATATCTGTAACCTGTATAACTGTTCTAACCTAACATGAGCAGTGAAGCAAAGCTGAGGAGAGGCAGTCACCTATTTCCATCTCTGTTCATTCTGCTTGGGTTTGGAGTGCTTGGGAAATGCCTTGGCTTTACTGAAATCCTGCAATAATGTTGTAGATTGAAGGAACCCTTCAGACTCATCCTATTTCAATTACATTCCATACCCCAAAATCTTCATGATACAACAGGAAAACAGAACTTTCTGATACATTTTTTTAATTACAATTGCATACATGTCATATGCTCCCTTTCCTTCTTAAGCTTTCCAAGAAATCCTTCTGTTTGCAGCAACCTGTTCATAACAATGAATTGTAATACAAGGTTCTGAGCCACTTTGACTACAACTACTACGTTAAATCTTGAAGCGATTTTTTTAAGGGTACATTTCTGGTTTTGCTCCCAGTAAGATCAATATTATCACACTTCATTTCCATTGCATTCAGTCATGTGCTTCTTCACTCCCATTTTCAGTCCACTACACTTTGTTGTAAAACTTTCTCTGCAACTTATTTTTCATTGCAGTTTATTAATAAGAATAAAAAACCCCTTACCCTTATATGTAGCTTTACCCAAGGGTGTGATTGTCAGTGCAGATTTGGAATTGTGCTCCTTCTCAGATATTGTTCCTTTTAGAAGTCCTTTTTCTATTAGATTTTCCAGCCCATCTTTAATTACCTCTGAGAGGCTCTTCTCTTTAGATAGCAGCTGTTGCTGAGCACTCAGCAATGTACAGCACATAAAATTGTCCACTTCCTCATAGGTAACTGCTATCTGCAACAGTTTGGAAAGTGATTAGCATATTTAAAGTTATAATTTCACACATTTAATAAGACACAGGAAAAAATTACTGAATAAAGAAAGAGTCTGTGTTTCTATAGAAATACATTCCAACAAACAGAATGATAGATACTCAGTGGTGGATCTGATTGATTGCTCTCCAGCTGTTCTATTATCCTAGCTATTGCATCATGTTAACTTGTTTCCACTGTTTCTATTTGTATTTTGAATCAAGTATCAGAAACAGAAATATTAATAGCCCATTGTATAATAAGGTAGATATAATTTTTGCTTTTGCACATAAGATAATTGCTATGTTACATGATTACTTATTAAATAAGTTAAATGAAAAGATCTAATCAGATAAGGAAAAAAAATTGAGTAAAGCTGTTCTGAACTTGCAAGTGTGTTTAAGCAGTCTGTCTTTTTCTACAGAATCAACAGGTGACATTTTCTTGGCATTTCCAAACACTTAAGTTACTCACAGAGAAGAGTTAACTGATACCTTCAGTCCAACTAAAGATAACAAAAGGCTCTGCATTCCCTTGGTCAACTCCAGCAGAAGATTGCTGTAGCAATTCTCCAAAGGACTGTGAACTAAATCCCGAACCTGAAAGGGGCAAGGAATATATTAGTACAGAAGAATATTCATGTATAAATTTTACACTTTAAAAAAATCAAACCTGATATGCATGATTCAGCTTATCAAGAAAGTAAGGGTAAAGATTGAAAGTTTGCAGTTTCTGAAATCAAGCCACATAAAGGTAGTTTAAATCAAATTTAAGCTTTAAGGGGTGAATAAAAATTAAGCTAGGCAGCTTAGCTCCTCTTGTTTATTCTGCTATCTTAACCCAGCAATTTAAATTATCAACAGCTTTGTAAAAATTACCAAGTGTTTGTCTTTTTCTTGCACTATGAGAATACTTTCTCCAGCACTGTCAATACCAGCTCGACCAGCTCTGCCAATCATTTGCTTATACTGGTTCCTCTTCAGGAAGTCATTGCCAACATAGGGAGATCTGAGAATTACCCTGCAAAGAAGTCTTGAGTAAGTTATGCTTTATATTCAAATTACTAAAGCAGCAATAAAATGTTACAAATTCAAATTCATTCTTTATATGTGCCCTTTACCTCAATAAGGTAACAATAAAATTATAAAAATAAATGCACCTCTTTGGACAGATGTGTAAATCAATTGTAAAGCATTAAACTATTTAAGGTGTATTAAATGTGCACACAGAAGTGGATTCTTAGCAAACAATCTCTGGTCACACAGAGTACAGCAGCCCTATCATCAGAACTTGCATATGAAAAGATAACACGTTTTTGTGTAAAAACATATTCTAACTGAAACTCCTTAGAAAAGGTTTATTTTACAATTTAAACACTGTTCTTAGAGTATCTAAAGAAACCACTGTTCTCTTGAATAAGAGAACCACTAAAGCATTTCTCAATTTATTAAAATTTCCTTAGTCCATTTAGATAAGTGCTCTCCAGTGCTATACTCTGAGGTACTTCCTACTGATTCACATTTCCTACATAAATACTGCACAGTTTTGTGTCCCAAGTTGAACACAAAATCCCTTATATTTCCAATTTGCTGGTAAAAGCACAAACACACTTTAAATAGCACTGAGATTCACAACTTATTAAATAATTTTTTTTTTTTTTTTTTTTTTTTTTTTTTTTTTTTTTTTTAAAAATTTAAAA
>JANRGV010000084.1:11021045-11040451 GCA_024734035.1 Alethe castanea
GCCGCCGCTTCTGCCCTCAGCGGCGAAATGCGGAGCTCGGAAACGCCTTCTCAGGAGAGCGGGTTCTCTGGTGTCTGATCCTCGTCTGCTTTCCCAGGGAGATTTAATCCGTGAAACGGTCACAGAAATGTTGGAAAAGATCTCTGAGCCCAGGCCGTGACACCACGATGTCAACCAGGCCATGGCATTGAGTGCCACGTCCAGGCTTTCCATAAACACCTTACGGGACAGTGATTCCACCACCTCCCTGGGCAGCCCATTCACCACTTCTGTGCAGAAATTCCTCATGATGTTCAACATGAACCTCCCGTGGTGCAGCTTAAGACTGTAAGATAGCAGCTAACAAACAAGCTCTGAATGATGTCCATGCGTTAGAAAGGCAAATTATCTGTTGGTAGAATTGTCTTTTTAAGGTTTAGGGCTGTACGTGCTTCAATGGTCTCACCCGGGGGAAGCTAACAAAGCTTGGGAAGAGGGATGCCGTGGATACTGGATACAAAAAAAATGCAGAATTTAGGGGCAGTTCAGGGGTTTGTCCCGAGGATGAATCAAGCTGTCCTGTCCTCAGCCATTGCTCCCATTCCCTGCCTGCAAGCTCTGGCCGAAGGGCAGGATCTGTGCCGATGGAAGCACCCCACTGAGCTGCACTAGGAGCTTTAGTTTGATGCTTTCACCAAAACATCAGCATTTAAACTGAGCTGCCAGGCCCACTTTGTCCCAGTGTGAGTGAGGGTGGAGCAAGCTGTGCTCCCGTCTCCGGAGGAGGAGGATTGTGTCATGCCAGCCTGCAGTATGAAAGGCATGGCGCTGGCTGAGCTCCATGCAGCTGCGAGTATGTCTGGAGGTGCGCTGCGCTCTTTGGGAATGTGGGGAGAGTCTTCTGAGTTAATAACCTATTAAAATCTGATAAGGATGTAATAAAATGATAATGCTGAATAATGATCTGACAGCAGTAACTTGTTCTGCTTCTTCCTCAGAGAAAGACTGTTTGCAGAGTGCGTGTTTTGTATTTGTTGAGTTGTCACATCTTACTTCTTTTTAATACTTGTACTAACTTTTTTTCCCCCCATTCTAGAAGGTGCTCCTGGTATATCAGTCAGAAGAAAGCCCTAGAAAACAGTTTCAGGAAGAGAGAATTAAAAGTGACAGCATTCTCTGGTCTAAAGTCTGCAGGAGTTTTACTCCTTTACTTCAGGAGAGCAAATATTTGATATTGTCCCTCATCGGGACTATAGGTAAGTACATTCTTAGCCTTAGATGTTAATTTCCTAACTCTTGAAATAGGATGTATGGACCTGTGGTCTTTCAAGAGGTATTTCCATGCTTTTTAAGTCTCACATATATTTTTTTAGTTTGCATATAAAATTTATATTTTCAGCGCAGTTTCTTTTCCCTTATTTTTTTTGCAAGATTTAGAAGGAGAATGGTTAGTTTTAGCATATTTACATTTAAATAAAATTCTTTAAGTATTATTTAAAATAGGTGCGACTGATGCCAGCATTTAGAAAGGAAAACTGCTGTGATTCTATTGTTACAATGGAGAGAGAGACCAGGTTAGACTTTCATTTCTTAACACACTCATGATGATCTAGATCTCTGAATAAGGGGATGACAAGTCTCTGGAAGGTACAGAATGGTGGACGAGGTTGGTGGGAAAGAGCTAGCATGCATTTCTTGGAATGCAGAGCATGTGGTATTAAACAAATGGGAAAGAAGTACAGCACATCTAAAGGGATGTATTACAACAAATGATTCCATTATCATGTTGCTCTGGTAGAGGCAACAAGAATAGATGCTATGACAAGCTTCTATAGCTGTCTGGGGAGAAAACATTGAAAGTGGACACGAAATGCTGACCCAATTCAGGAATTCTCCCAGAGGACCCTGTGCTGTCTTTGCAGTTACTCCTAAGCCAGAGCTGGGAGAAAATTGTATGCATTTAATCAATGCAATAAGTATCAGGCATTGACAAATTACTTCATTGCATTGTGTCAATGGTACACAAACCATATACAAGGTTTATATGGACAATATATAAGGTATGTATTGACAGCCATGCAAAGCCTACACACCTGTGGGTATTTATACATTGATGAGGCAAACAAATGTAATCAGAACATGTAGTGGATTTCCCTGTTTTGAGATACAAAGACTCAAGCCTGTTGTAAGCCACAGGATGCAATAAATAACTTTCTGTAATTGTTGAATTTATCTTGTGTGGAAACAATAATGCTTCTGTGGTCAGAGCTGAGTCATTGTATGAGTGATACAGTAGTTAAAGATACTTCTTCAGTGTTTTCATATTTCATCTGCTGAGGCCAAAGATAAAGCGTAGCTAGCACCATGTTACTGTGGTCAGATATAAACACACTCATGTAGTGGTGAAGATGAAATCTGTGGAGACCTAAAGAGCAACAGACATAGCTCAGTTAGAGTGAGAATGCAGAGGAGCATATATTTGCACTTCAGTGCATGAAGACAGTGTGTTTTCCATAAATAAATATTGCACCTGACACTGCTTACCATGCAATTTGTGACCTCTAAGGTTATTCTGGCCTTTTGGAGGATTTTCCATGAGTAAAGCATGAACCTCAGTCTTGGTAAATACCAAAACAAAACTACCAGAGATTATTTCACCCTTGAGTAGCAATTAGGTAAGGAGTTTGATAAATGTGGGGTTGAAACATTGAGAAGACATAAGCATTACTAAAAAAGGCCTTTTGTTGCTTTTATAGCTGGTTAAAGTTTAGTTGAAAAAGAGATGTTCTTAGTAATTTTCATTTTGAGTATACTGAGTGAATTTCATTCTGAGTGAATTACTGGGATGTAGAATATTCTGATCAGTCCTGTTTGAAGGGTTTCTTATCCTGCAAAACATAATCCTGGATGTGAAGTGATGCTGTTATATCAGCCCAGGTTTGCTGTCTGACTCTGTGTCATTGTCTTACAAGGATTTTCTAAACAGATCAGTCTGCTTTGTAGCATGGCAAAACTCACAGAGAAATACCTGTAAGCCCTACAATTGGAGTCAGAAGAATAATTTTAGCAATAGTAACACCTTCCTGTGCCTAATGGCAATGTCAGGATGCGCTTCTGTGCACCCTGGATGCAAGCAGCTTTTGACAATGTTGCTACTCCAAACAGGCAAAAATTATACCCTGTGTATTTCCTATAAAAAGGATCAAGTGATAGAAGGTTGACCTTGATTGACAGTCATGATCATTGTCATTTGCCTCAGGTAGAAATACCTCTTTGTTAACCCTTAGGGAGTGTGTTACTTCAGCACCTGAAGCACCTCCTGGCTGCAGCTGATGGATCAGTGCTCCTTTGGAGCAGTATTTGCTGGGGACATGTGGTGTTTGGGTGGTCTGATAAGAAAGGTGGTACAAGAAAGGCAGGCTGCAAACTCTCCCCTGACATCCCCTTGGAGTCACTGGAATGGTTAGTGTTGGACAGGAAGGAAGCATACCTGGAAAGAGTGATTGCCAAAATTTCTGTGACTGTGTGATTCCTTCTTTTTGAAGACCATGGCAAGTGTTATATCCAAGTGTTTCCCCCATGTATCAGAGGGAAGGCAAAACCATAGTGGCACTTCTTGAAAACTGTCACCTCCCAGTGCAGTTTATCTGTTCACAGTGTATATGAACCTGCTTAAAAGCTGACAGCTATATAACCACTGCTGTGCAGGAAAGGGCTGTTTTTACCTGATTTAACCCTTCCATGTGAGGCACTACAGATGGGCACAGGTCAGCGCTGTGTTTGCTTCTTCTTGCACTGAAAAAAATAAATGGGTCGTAATTCCGGTTCCCTCCGACAGCTGGCAGTTGGGCAATAGGCAGTGTTTTGCAACATGAAATTAGCAAAATGACCTCAAGGGATCTAGAACCTAGAGTGGGCAGCTGATGCCCATTCCATCGCATTGTATTTTCCCTAGGAGACCAGGGATTGTTTTAAGTGAATTTCTTATGCTTGTGGGTACCAATTTGAGATTAGTTAAATTAAAGGGAGCTTTGCTCTTGGATTCCTCCAGTGTCACCCACAAAGATTTCTTCCAAATTGGATTCTATTGTTCCAAATGGAATGAGAATTTTGCACATTTTCTGGTGTTTTTTCCTGACATATGGGGTACTTCATCATAAAAAAAGTGCTTATGGTTATTTGGTAAAAATTCATCAGCTATTATTTACTGGACCTTGCAAATGAGTGCTGCATTCTTTGGCATGTTTATTTGAATTATTTGCAATACCTTCCCCCTTCTGGATAAAGCCTCTCTCAGCTTCAAAACAGACATGATTGCAGCAGGCTGACTGTTGGTAAGAGGGACAAAAAGGGCAGAAGAATGACATGCAGAAGCTCTGTTTAGTCAGTGGATGGCAGAACTAATTCTGAAAGAAATTATTTTGCTGAGGAAGTTTATGTAGCCACATTACAAACTGTAGTTATTCAGCTTAGTGTTGGATGCATACCAACTCACACTGAAATTTGATGAAAATTGCATCTCATGGCATTTCTGAAAAAATAATAACAATAACAACAACAAAACAACAACAACAACAATAATAATAATAGTAGTAGTAGTAGTGATGGGATGCAAAAAGCTATGCCAAATTTCTGACCAAAAAAAAGGAAGCTATGTTATAAATTGCCTGGAGAAATATAGAATTTCCTTTCTTCTTCACATCATGAGCAAGTTCATTACCTTCATTCAGGACAGAGATAAAATTCAAATCTATATTCACTTCTATGCAGTCTCAAGTGCTTTGGAGATAAGATATACAGTGCTTAGACCAACATGTCTCAGTTGTTCTTATGCTTGTGGTCTCAAGAGCTGACAGATGCTTTAGAAGCTTTGGTGGCCATTTTGTGGCAGAAATTTAACAAGATTGAACTCCTTGGTCATGAGTGGACAAGTTCTGGTATTCAGGTTCATTCCTTAGTGGGTTTTGGGACTATTTTCCATTGAATTAGAATTCTTATTCCATACTGTTAATAGCTAGGCATGCAGAATCTCCTTGATTTTGCCGTCATTCCAAATTTGGGTGGTTGGGTGCAGGTTTTTTGTTTGTGTGTTTGATTACTTCTTTTTCTCTCCAAACCGTGTGACATCAATGGTAACAAGATAGTAAGAACATTGAAATGGTTTTCATTATTTTGGGAGGTACAAAGTGGATAAAGCAAAGAAGAGCCTTGGTCATATGGATCTTGTAATACCTTTGGGCTGAATGGTTTGACCACCTCAATAGAGAGGCTACTAGAAACTCTTCAGGTCTTTCTGGTTTCACAGGATGAAAAACAACTCTCCCTTATCCAGGAGAGGAAACTTCTTCCTCCCACCCAGGCTAGGGAAGTCTGTCTTTCCCTTTATGCTTTTAAGAAACGATCTGTCTTATGCACACCTAAACTAACTGCAGAGGCATCCCACCAAGGGAGTCACCACATCTTCCTGTTCCTTGCAATGCTTCATTTTG
Source organism: Alethe castanea (assembly GCA_024734035.1). Lineage (NCBI taxonomy): Eukaryota > Metazoa > Chordata > Aves > Passeriformes > Muscicapidae > Alethe > Alethe castanea. The sequence goes on from JANRGV010000084.1 coordinate 11,026,514, forward strand.
CCCACCTTTCCTGCCTCAAATCAGGTCCCAGAAATTACCTCCACCCTCCCGCCCACGGGGTTTTTAGCACCCAGATGACACGCATACCATCCCGTGTGCCGAGGCTGATGGCAGCTATTCACAGTGCTGCCAGGTGGATCAACGCCCTCTCCTCCAGCTCTCCATCACAGGCCACGCTGTGGAATGTGTGTTAGCTGGGCAAGCCAGCTGAGGAAGAAACCAGAAAGGAGAAAAAGGAATGGTAGCCAAAGAAAAATGGGTGAGCAAAGCTGTTTTACAATGGAGCATTGTTCCTAGGGAAGCCTTTTGGCAGGGCAGGTGAGAAACAGTGTTTAATGGTGTACCTGGCAGCAGCAGGGTGGAGAGTGAGTGGCTTAAGGTTTCCACTGAGAGAAAGAGCACTGTGGAGGCAGAAGCACTTGAAAAACAAACCAGTGAGGTTTTGTAGAATATACAGAAGGCTCAGAACGTGGCTTGCAAGGGGAGAGAAGGTCAGGAAGCTAAGTAATGAAAAGATGTGAAAGAAAAGTTATATTGCTGGAAAATATTGCAATGTCATTTGAAAGACCTGAGGGATGTCATGCAGCAGCAGATCTGAAGGTGCAGAAGCTGCTCAACTCACTATGTGGCACAAGAATCATGCCATGGATTCACATGGGCTTGTGAGTGTCAGGAGTCTGTCTGCTAGTGCCTGGGTGCGTGGTGTAAGTTAGAGGTGGTGCAGCCCCCTCTGGCAGCTGTGCTGCTCTTACTGCCTGGACAGTGTTGGGTGCACATTTACACAGCATCTTTGGGGCTGCTTCCATTTCTAAGGAATCCAGCTGCTCCACTACACAAACCAAGCCATGGTACTTGGGGATGGGAGTATTTCAAAAGGGCAGCCCTGGCTTCAGACAAACACACCAGTGTAAATATTGGCAAAGGGAAGATCTTCTGTGGACTGGCACGTCACTGTCTTGGAAGTTGTGCCCTAAATGCTCATTCCACCAAGGCTGGTTAATTTGTTCTGTGGGAAGGTAGTGAAGGAGCAGCTGGTGAGCTCTCCTGAGGTTCTAGAGTTATTCACTTTGTGTCGTCTGTGATGCACACAAAAAGGCATGAGAACGGTGGTTGTAAGGGCTGAGCTCGGTATTTTCTAAAAGATACTGAATTAAATTATTGAAATTTGATAGGCTAGAAGGAGAAACAGGGTTATCTATTGCATTTCAATTCTGTAGTTGAATAGGTGCAAAGATAGATGGCTTGTTACTTCACCACAGTGTATTTTGTAATCCTGTAATACAGGCTTTTTGGCTAATTTCTGATAAGGTGGAGGGAGCAGGTTTATTGTCAGTCCTTGCCTGCTGAAACTTGCATCTGCCTTTCATATGTGTTATTAAAAAGTAAAATAAAATAGAAAAAGCCTGACTTGCACCTCAAGCTTCCATTTAATTCTTTTCTTCAAACACCAAAACAAGGCAGTTATTTCACCGTGAAATAGAAAATCTCACTGAATAAATCACAGATTTGTCCAAATGTCAGTTGGACAAATGCTTCATGTGTATTAATAAGATTTAGAAGAAAAGATTTTAGGCAGTCTGAAAAACACACCCACCTAGTTCTGTATTGTAATTTATTGGCAGGACACCTTGTGAAAACCAGTTGTCACACTGACAAGGTTCCTTATTGGCAGCATCTAATTATCTAACATATAATATTACTTATCATGTTTTTTCTTCTCCTGTGTTGAGCAAATGCTTATCGATTACAAGGAAGTGGGTGGAGTTAGGGCGGGACAAAGGGTAGAAATGACCTTATCACTGAGAGTATCAGTGGTGTCAGTCTTCAGTGAGCAACAGCCTTCTCCTAGAGACAGCTTTGGCTCTTACAATGTGTAATTTTTATTTGCCTGTCTCTTGAAGCTTGCTTGATTTTCCACTACAGATGAACATATATTCTCAGAAAGGCAGCTGGTTGGCATTTTGGAGGAGCAAACATGGAAGAAAATAGAGGAGGTCATGGCCTTGCAGAAGGCAAGATTTTATCTACCTGGATGATTTTGTTTGTAGCATTATTTTTGTTGCCTTCGGTGTTTCGAGTGTCACTGGGGATTTCTCATTTCTATGTGAAAATTGTAATTAAAATGTTAGAGGTAAGTTGAGAAGTGGGTTCAAAAGGTATGTGTTTGCTACATGGCATGTTTAATCAAAAAATAAAAATATGTATGTTTGATAGAAATGCCATAATGTCAACAGAAAAAATATCCATTAACTTTCATGTGTTGTTTGCAGCTTTACTTTATGTGATAATCTTTTGAGGGGTGTCTTTAATGATATCTGGTTATGTGCTGTCTTATAATCTGCTACTGGTTTGAGGTTTTCTGGGGTTAAGGTGGAGATTCCATGATTGTTCATGCCTGTTAGAATGCTTCATGCAAGTAGGATACTCATGGCAAGTCAAGTATAAAGAAAAAGATCTATTAGTTTGTGGGAGTCGGTAAGTAATAAAAACATGTATTTTAGATGTATATAAGTTTCAGTGGCTTTATTTGGAATTAATATTCTAGGTAAGAACATTGATTCTGTGTGTTTGCTTCACTCAGTTATAAATATGGGGATCCAGCAGTTACAAGTTCTGCTGTAAAAGACTTAAAGGAATCTGTGTGCGACCTTCTAAAAGTATTATTTTTTTTAGAGATAAACAGATCATGGCTAAGATCCTGATCCTATCAGTAAAAGGTTTCTGGGGCTTTTTATAAGCCAGAATCCCATTTAGTTTTTTTCAAATTTGACTTTTGATATCCATTATTAGCCAGAAGTAGGTGCGACAAATTCATCATATTGAACAGTGAAGCATTTCCATTTTCCAGTAGATGAACTTTGTGCTTCTGGCATAAGCCTTCTTTCTGTGAATATACTTTCTACTTGTGGCAGAAAACACATTACTGTTATTGTTGCTATTATTATTAAGCCATTGGAGTTATCTGTTTTGCAGCAGAAATCTCTGTAGCAATGTGATACAGTTAATATCATGACCACCTTACCTTGCCAATGCTATCTTTTATTCTTCTTATGTTCTCTTTTGTTTGTTGTTGTTTGGGGTGTTGTTTGTGGGTTTGAGGAAGGTTGTTTGTTTGTTTGTTTTATTTGTTTTTATACTGATTAAGAGCTCTTGAGCACTATCTGTCTTCAGCTGTATGAACATCATTTAGCATAGTGCACATGACTGCAAAATTTAGAGGTTACTTATTTTTTTCAGATGCTGATGTCAGCAGGCAATGACTGCCTGCAGTGGCTGTATGTAATATCGGCCTTTATATGTGAAATATTTTTTAATCAGCCAGTGGCATGCTAATTAAGTTCTTAGCTGTACCATAATTAAGCACTCCTCTCATATCAAACCTGTCTTTGGACAGCATATGAAGTATACTTCTCTCCACTGTTTTTGTAACAGGTTAGGAGCATGCTAATTCTGTGCTCACAATGTGGAGGATCAGTGTATTGAAAAATTAATAAGTTAATTGTTATGTGATCATCTATAGCCTCTTGTGTCTAGTTCCTTGTTGCCACAGCAGCTTATAGCAGGAACAGCACAACTCCTTGCACTACTGTTTAGGCTGGATCATTTTGTTCTTTTGTTCAGAGTTGTTCCCTAATTGTCCTGTGGGCAAAAAAGGAGTTTACTCTGTTTCCATCTTACAATTAAATCCAATGGTTTTCTTTGAGGCATTGTCAAATGCTTCTCATTGTGCCACAGGAGCAGCTAAGAGCTATCTTGGTAGGAAATGGGGGGGAGAAAGGATGGAAGGATGTTAGGTCCCTTTTGCTTGTAATGTGGCCCACTAGGCTCTTTGGTAGAAAGGGTAGGACTGGAAAATTCTGGGTTAATGCTTGTGTATGGAATTGCTGTGGGCCTATTCTTGGAGTTCTGGAGCTTTTTCACCAGAATACGGCCAAAATTGCAGCTTGGGATAAGTCAGCCTTTAAAGCAGGCTTGTTTAAGACACAAACAAGCTGACATTGAAAGCCTAGAGAGGTGTTGACTGATTTCTGGCTGTGGTGCTGTGTTCCTGTGATGTTGCTAATGGGATAATGCACAGAGAGCATCCGTGGTTCCTGTTGTCCTCTGGAATGGTGAAACAGGAGAGCCGAGCTGGAAATGCTGAAGATGCTTAGTCATGTATTAGCACACTACTGGCTATATTGCAGGAATATCACTGCTCTAGGAAGTGCCAAACAACTGGGTGATGCTGCAGCAAAAATCCAACCTTGAGCACTATGGCTGGTTTCTCCATTGTGCTGCATTTGACTTAGTCTGTTATGTAGACCAGAAAATTAATAGAAAACTTCTCACCCAAGGGGTTTCTTTATATCTGTGTCTTACAGCTGAGCAGAGGGAAGGCATGTTTTATTTTCCTCCATGTTTGGCAACTTGAGAAAAATAGAAGAGTGGAGACTGAAATCAAGGACTTCAAAGTAAAAAAATATTTTCAAAAGTTTTGTTTTCTAAGAAAATGTATCTTTAGACCTTACTTAATTTGTTGGGAGCAAAAAAGGTGTTTTAGAATAAAACTCAAGTTTTCAGATCTATCACTAAGCAATGAGTAATGGTGGCATATGATGAGAAAAGCCACTTTGATTTCTTGACTTCACTCAAGTGTTTTAGCACTGTGAATGGTGATTGGAATAAATGAGAAAGATGTAATCATGTATGGAAATAATTTTTACCCTCTGCTGCTTTTCTGTCAAGGAATCTAGATACTTGTTACTTTAGAAAGAAAATATATCATTTTATAAAAGCAAGATTCAAGGTTGGAAAATTTGGGGTGGCTGTTTTTGTTTTCAGGTGCTTTTTGTGGTTGGTTTTTTGGGGGTTTTTTTGAGGACATATGGATAATGTAATAGCAAAAGACCTCCAATACAGTAATTTCTCAATTGCATATCTATTGGCTTATTATTAATATTATTACTACTACTACACTTAATTTACCCTTCAAATATTTCTGGAAATGATAAAGGTGAACGTTGTTTGGGTTTTGTTAGTGTTATTTTTTCACATATGCTTGTAAACTTTTATTTGTAAATAATGTCTTTTCTCTGAGCTTTCTCTGTCCTGGGGTTTGTTGGAGATGAGAATAGTAGCAAAGCTGTGCCAGATATGTTACTCCAGTGATTGCAAAAGAAGGTGCATTTGGTAGGATGAAATCTATGCCTTGCTCTCAGAGCCCTGTGAAGAGTCAAAGAAACACATTAAACAGCTGCAGCTCTATTTGCCAAGAAATATTCTGGAGTTTTACAAGATCTGAACTCCTGTATGAAATTGGAGCATTGCTGCTTCTTGAGAAAAAGAAACCAGCCAGCTAAAAATTCTGAGTAGTTTTTACATTGAGAACTCACTTGTACATAGAGGTTGCTCGTATGCTATAAATTGCTGGAGTATGGCAGATGTTTCAGACCCTTCAGCTGGTGAAAAATTGCACTGCTGTGCTTTTAAATACATGGTTATCCTTAGCTGGCCTCTCCATCAAAACCCAAACAAATTATACCTGTGCTTTTTTCCCAAACAAACCCTTCTCAACCCATTTCATCAGTCCTCATGGAGCAGCCAGGAGATTTGTGAGTCCTTTTCACAGCCTGAGGGTGGACAGTCACAACCTCTCAGACACTGAGCATAACACTCACACCATTTGGTCTGGGTTCATGTTTGTGATGGGCAAGGGGAAGTGAGGCCAGGCAGAAACCACTGTTGGATGAAGAGGTCACAAGTGCTTGATCTTGGTGAATTTAGTTTGTGTTCAAAACTTACCAACCTTTTCTCTTTGCCACCAGAGTGGAAGACTTTACATAGAGGAATTGCCCCAAAGCCTTTGTCACACATGGGGGAAAGATTGAGAAAAGTTCATGTAATGAGTGATTAGAAAAATCTTTTCTGAGAATATGGGATATGAGGTAGTAAAATATGGGAAGAGAGGCAAAACTGAATTATTACATAGTATGGAAGAATGGAGTATTGAGCTGTACTTGAAAGGGAAAAGGGAGGAAAAATCCTGCAAGAAATGAGATTTCAGGAAATGGACATTCCACATTATATTTCTTGTAATGTCCTGTGAAGACAGTAATTAATATAATGAAGTATTGGGCACCCTCATTTTGCTTAGAATGTAATTACAGGAAGCTCAAACAAATGGACTGTTGGAGTTAAGCTGTCAAGTATCCAGTATTCCAGATGGGACCAACCACTGGGTTTTGGATTCCTTGCATCCTCATCACTTCAAAAATGGGAGTGAGGAAAGCGCAACACCTGAGTTCTCTTTCGGTCAGCAAATGTAGGGATGAAGTTGCTACATTTAATATTTAAATTCTGTGTTACTTGCAACATCTGTGTTTTATTGGTAAGGTATTTAAAACATCCTTTCATTACTGTTTTGCAACAAAGACCAGCGTGACAGCTCTGTCTCAATACTGTGCAATACAAAGGTGATCACAAAACCTTATTTCATTTTTGAAAATAAATTATACACACAGATGCTACCAAATGCAGAACAACACAGTGGCCGCTCCAGAGTTAATTAGTCCAGAGTTTGACCCAGACAGATGGCTTTGACAGGTGTCAATTCAATGGCTTGACTGAAAGCCTAAGACCTGGATGACTGTACAGCTGTATTCTCTCCTCACTGCTTGTGCTTCAGCCCCCTATGTCAAGCCACAAGTTGGGAGAATTTCATGTCCCATGATGGTTTGTGGAAATATATTGTCTTTTTTCTTGCTTACACACTCTGCCCAAAGCTTTCCCATGGTAAACCTCAGTTCTTGTAGTAGAAGATAAAATGGATAACTGTTCCTTAAGCACTTGCTCTGTGCCAGTCCAGACTTTGTAGATACCTGTCTTAACCCATCTCAGCCACCTCTTTTCCAAGCTAATGAGCCCTGTGTAACTGTTCAGCATTTGAAAGCTCTTCTTTATCTTCCTTGGATGCTGCCTGTGTAGCCTTGACTACTTACTTAGTCTGCCACTTTTGCCTCACTCTTTCTCTATGCTAGGAGGCAAGATTTGATAATTTACTAGTAAACTTTATACATTTTTGTTGGTTTTGACTTGTCTTGCTCATTTAGATTAGTTAATGTGTGTTTTTTGAGTCCGCTTGGTCAGTGATTGTCACCCTTTTTCTCTCTGGGATTCAAAAGCCAGCTTCCTGGAGATATTCCAGATCCTTCAGGACAATATGAGCAAGCTCACTTCTGGCAGTGCTAGCCAGCTGACAGGTGCTTTTTTGTGTAGGAGGAAAGTGATAGGCAAGATAAGGTGGTAGACAGGAGACAGGAAAGCAGAGACTAAGGTGGAAGGCTTTATTTGTCAGTCTCAAATATTTTATATTTTATACTTCTTCCTCCCTCATGCAATGCAGCTATCCAAAAAGATGTTGGGGAAGGGATGAGGACCAGCAGTATTTTGTAGAGAGGTTAAATTTGCCACGTCTGTCTTTACCCTCTTTTGCAACGTTCCTGTACCTGTTCTGTATGTTCTTTCATTTCTCAGTGTGTGGGCTGCTGTTTTCATGACATCCCCTGGCTCCACCATTCTGAATGACTCTCCATGTGTTGCAAAAAATTGGGAGAGATGATGTACCTGTTGACCTTTTCAGAAGAATAATTGGGAAGTATAGACAAAATGATGGTCTGTGGTGTGGGTTTTTTAATTTCTTTTTTGGGAGGGTTGTTTGCTTCATGGTGTTATCAAAGATGGTTTGTATGGAGTTTAAAATACCACACCAAAGCCTATTCTGCCTTCGCTTTTTTCTTTTCTTTTATGATGACTGGTAAAAAATAAAAAAGGTTAGCTAAGGGTGACTAAAATATCCTAATTATGTCAAGGCAAAGTGTCCATTTTGTTACTAACTTAACTTTAATAGCTACAGAAAGAGCTGGTAGAGAGCATGCAAACTTAAGGGTGGCAAAAAGCTGGTTGTTTGCACATGAGGCATGTTGTAATGTAGTGAAGGCTTTGAGATCAGCTTTGTGGTGGCTTGTGCAGCTGCACATGTCATCTAGAGGGAAATACAGTGTTTAGCAAGAGTTTGTACGAAGCAGATGGATTATCCTTATCTGTTGGAGATAGCAGGTGAAGGCATAAACTGAGCCTTTAATAATAAGCAGAACCTACTCTCAAGTGGCCCTTTGTTATGTATTTGACATAAATACAGCCAGATTTTAGTATTTAAGAGAGCTACTATTTATATGTCTATGGATGTATGATGAAAACATTCAAAACTAGGCAAACTTCAAAAACCAGGCATATTTTTGTATTTGATTTTGCTAATGGAGAGTTTTATGATGCTCTACACAAGGAGAAGCTTAAAAATAAAATACAGGGAAGGGTGAAAGCTCTTTACCAAAGCTGCTGTCTTCTGAAATACTATTGATACAAAATGTTGCCAGCTCTGTTTTCTGTCAATGGAGACCACTTGAATGCCCTCAAAATGAGGTAATCTCTTTTATTCTTTAAGATCCATTTTTTGGATCTGTTTTTCTGGCATGTCTCTAATGTCATTGATACTATTTTGTATAATCCTATTGTTTGAAGCTAACTGGAGAAGAGAGTTTTGGACACATTGGATCTTATAGAGTCTCATTGGTAGCTCAGTAGTTTGTTGGACCCCCAGAAAAAAACAACTGAAAAGAAGTTTGAGCCTAACAATTTTTCCTGGAAATGGCAAAAGGTAGTCTATGTAACAAATGAAACAGAAGACATGCAGGGCACTCTTTAGACTGAATTTGAAAAATTAAAATCCTAGACCTGTCAGGGGTAAAAAAGACAGTTCATCTTACATAATTACAGGATGTCTGGAAATGATGAAATGAAAACCATCAACATCTACTTTTCTTGTTTTGGGAACAGTGGGCCACCCTGCAGATTGAGGAGGGAGTAAAAAAGCAGAAGGCGATGGCACTTGAAAATTTAATCTCCACTGGTAAGATCTCTGGATCTCTGGAAGGGGACACAGCACTATTTATCTTGTAAAAAGGCAACTCTTTAACAGTCTTACTTAGAAAGGGATTTGATGTGCAAATATCCATTGAAGTTACATAAGCATGTTATAAAAAAGATAATCTCTGATTGAGTTTTGTGAATAAAAGGAATTAGAGACTAGTGTGGGTAGAGAAAGACACTGCTGATAAACATTTGGGAAGCATCCCTGTTTTCATGTGTGTTTTTTGCTTTCTGGTTCCACCAGCTTTCTCTTTACAGGATTGGGAGGAATGAGTGTTAGTGCTTGATGTGGCTTTGCACGGTTATCTTTTGCTTCTTGTAACTCTAGCATGCAAAAAATCCAGGGTCTCTCAAGCAAAAGAGCTACAGCATCCCATGGATCACAGTTACAATTTGCACTCTTTTCTAGACATGAGGATAAAATCCAAATATTTTTTTTCCCCAAATGTTTTTCCTTTCTTCTTTGACCAAAGAGGAGTGGGTTAAGTTCTCATAGTTATCCTGTTACTTGTAGTGCCACTTTTAGTCATTAGTCATATAGGCTGCTTGGTTTGTCAGCTACTGATTTTCTGGTCTGATGATTTCATGGGAGTTGAAGGTTTTATTGAAGTGCAGATGGAGGAAAGTTTTGTGATTCTGATCAGGGGGAGGTAGGTTGATCAAGATAAATTGAGCGTATTTTTACAATGCATATTTAATGTCATCCAATACACCCCCTCAAAAAAAAGAAAGTGTGGGGGGGTGGGCAAACAAAAAAGCCAAGTGTTAGCTGGTATGAACCAAGAGAATTCTAGTCAATGTAACCAGCCAGATAAGAATCTGGCCTCAGAGTGGCCTCAGCAAATATCTGAGACTTGCTATGTGGCTGTCCTATGGGGTGTGATTTTACAAATAGCATTTTACAAATGTCTTGTCATTCTTCCTGCACAATGTGTCTGTGTAATGATTTGTATGTCTGGGGTGGGGGAAATCCAGGCACTTTCAAGTTTCTTGGCAATGAGGTGACTCTTAACGAAGGGATAGGGGAAGGTAGAAGGTTCCAAGGGAAAAAAATGCAGAGGAAGGTGTTTTTTACAGCTGAGAAACAATAAAGTTAATCAACAGCAGCAAGAGCAACAATCATACAAACTCTGCCTGAATTTGAGTCAGGGCACCAGGCGGGATCTGCCATCTTGGCAATGTATAGCTGACATTTCTGTGTGTGAGTGCCTGTGTTATTTGGTAAACAACAATGAAGTAGGTGTTGTGCTCAAGGTTTTAATGGCAGCTTGATCGGAATCCTTTCCTCCTTCCTTAGCAATTTAGGGCAGTTATATGACACAGGATTAGAGAAGTAACTTGTGGAATGAGCTGTCAGTACGTAAATGAGGCATAGCAATGCCATTCTGGTGCTTGAGTAGGAGAAGAGCTGTTTCTAAAAGGCACATGTATTTCACTCTTTGGAATCCATATTGTTCATTTCACCATGTGGAAGGAAGGCTCATTTCCTCACGCAGGGATCATCCAGAGAGATGAGACCCCCATGGAAGAGGAGGTTGTTGGCCGGTGCCGAGGGTGTTTCAGCCTTGCTGATGTCATGTACTTCTCCAAGAAGGGCTGTGAGGCAGTGGCAGAAGATGAGGTCACTCGCCGGTTCTCCTCCGAGGAGCTGCTGTGCTGGAATCTCCTCAGCAGAACCAATGCCAACCTGCACCATGTCAGCTGGAAACTGGCTGCTGTGTGGGTCACTGGCATCCTGATCCGCTATTGCCTCCTGCTGCCTTGCCGGTGAGCCAAACACCATTTGTGGGATCCTTTCTCATGGTTCTTTTTACACAAGTTGGGAAATAATACACTGTTGGCTAGTGGAGGAAGGAGAACCTGGCATTACCTTTGCAAGAAGCCATCTAAACTCAAATATCCCTTAAAAAAAGTACATTTCTCATGTTCCATATGTTTTATTAGTAGTTAATTTGCTTCTAAAACCCAGCAAAGCTGGATTAAAAGGGTTTGTATGCTAGTTAGCTAGTGGTTTGTTGCTAGTTAGATGCTATTAATGCTGGAAGGAAGCATTGTGAATGGATCAAAGGGCCAAATAAGAATACCTTCTTGCTTACTCCTCCAGTTTTCCTTCTTGGTGTTTAATTAAGATTATTTTACTTTTTAGTGTCTGCCTGTCTGTTTTCAGCATCCTATTGCTGGTGTTGGCCACTACAGTAGTAGGACAGTTTCCAAATGGCAGGTAGGTGTTTGCTGAGGGGTCTTTCAATTTCTTTTGTATGTCTTTAAGGACTTGAACTAGTAGTTGGAACACTCTGCTGAAGTCCAGAGGATTTATGTGGACTATCATGGGGTGACTTTTTCTCTCCTGTAAAATTTTATCTCCTGCAAAATGAGTGTTGTGAGGGAGAGTTATGGCAATGGCATCTGAAAGCAAACATGCAGTGTGAACCTTAGTATGGTCTTTGTAGTAACAGCAACTGGGAGTAACTCAGAGTGTTCACATTGCATGTGTGACTCCACAGAACTGGAAATGTATCTATGGCTTCATTTCTTTTAGAGTTAAATGCTGGCTGAGCAACCAGGTCCTGATGATATGTGCCACCTTAGGTATCCGATGTCTGAGTGGCCTTGTTCATTTCCACAACAGGTGAGTGCTGCCACCTTGCCCTTATTAGTCTGGAATTTGTTTCTTGCAGTATTACACATCTCAAGTTTTGGAGCAGGATTTTTATTCCATTACTGCCTGGATACTTGGTGATGGTACAACTTGATCCAAAAAGCTGCTTGGATCATCCAGACTCTGTCAGAATGTTCACATACCCTCCTGTGTTTCCTGTTGTGGATTGGCATGGTGTGTGTAGATGATTTACTCTCTTCAGACACTTAGATATCTTTTAGTGCTTGCCACCTGATTGGGCCTGTAGTCTGGAGAATAAACATTAACTAATTACTTTTATGGTTGTCATTGCAGGGAAAACAAACCACAGCAAGGAAGCATCTGTGTAGCCAACCATACGACTCCACTGGATGTCCTAATCCTGGCCAGTGATGGATGCTATTCCTTGGTATGAACAAGACAGTTGGTAAATATCAGTAATATTGAGATGCCCATAGATATAGTGTTGGGTAAGAGGATAAACTTCCTGGTAGAAAAACTGAGATTTGACAGCATTCAAGCTCACATTCTGGACTGCAGAAAACCAGATGCAGGCAGGTGTGTGCACATTTATGACCAAGGGGATTGGTACAATTTGTCAATAAGCTTAGTAATGAATGCATCTGTGTTTAGAATTTAATCATTTAAATGTGTGTATGTGTTTGTTTCGTAACAAGTTTCTTTTGGGCTTTCAGGTTGGCCAGGTACATGGAGGGTTTTTAGGACTTATTCAAAAAACCTGCATGCAAACCTCTCAGCATGTCTTGTTTGAACGCTCGGAAATGAAAGACCGTCACCTGGTGAGGAAAAAGTAAGGTAGTGAGATGTTTGCTTCATTGTCTGATCAGGTGTGGTAACTTGTCATCAGTGTTGCCATTTTTTGCCATCAGTTGTCTCTCCTTTTTTTTGTTTGTTTGTTTTGTGATGTACGGTGTTTTGATTTTGTTCTTTAATGCAGACCAAAGAGGAGCTCCATGCTTTTGAGCTGTAGGAAAGACAGTTGTCTTGGAAAATAACAGATTTTAGTGTCTGTAATCTGCTTAGTGGTGACATTTGTGGTTTTAAATGATTCAGGAAATGTAGGAAGATAGTAACCTGTCACTTAACTAAATACGGAGAAACATTAGAAACATGAAAAACCAGTGAACCTAGAAAACATGAAAACTAGAAATTTTGAATATATTTCAGTCTAAAGAAAAGTTTGACTGCATTCATAGCTGGAATCTGGGAAGTTATTTTCACATGCTTTAAGTACCACCATTCTCTGGTTAAAATGGTAAAATTGAACTTCATACAGCTTTGTAGAAAATATACTTTTTTAATTAGCAAGAGAGTGAGATAAAGGCCTGAAACCAGAACATATTCCAGCTGCAGCAACTGTCTGGGCAAAGGGAATTGGGCAAGGGCTTTTTTTGTCCTATGTGAGAGGTAATGGATGTTTAGATTTTTGGACAAACATAAATATGAAGTATACACTAAAATGTTATTTTCTCTCCACAGAATCAGAGAACACATTGCAGATAAGGCCAAGTTACCCATTTTAATTTTCCCAGAAGGTAGGAAGCAACTGTATTGATTTTATTGCTCTTCTCACTTCTTGCCATTGAGTGCAGTTTATTATATCCAGTCTTTGGAAGTGAGGTGTTTGTTTTTAGTTTGTAGAATTAATTAGCTCTTGGGAGACATTAAAAGTCAGGTTCTAGTATTTTACAAAACTTCTTGAAGTTTATTTGCTTAGCATGTAACATAATGAAGATATACAAGGCTCTGGGATTATGTTCCAGAACTAAAGCTTACTTTCTCCTTTAACAACTAAGTCTCCTTAAGACAGTTTAGGATTCATTTCCTGATACTTTTGTCAGAGTGGATTAAGCCCTTCATCTATTTTAATTCTGACCAGGCACCTGCATTAACAACACATCGGTAATGATGTTTAAGAAGGGAAGCTTTGAGGTAGGAGGAACTGTCCATCCAGTAGCAATCAAGGTACTGTAACTGCAGTTTTTCAAACATGGAAGGATTGTTTGCAAACACTTCTCAGAGAAGCTGTTCATGTATAAGACTTGAAAAAGCTTTCTTGTGGTTTTGAGCAGTATGGAAAACACGTCATTTCTGTCCTGGCCCTTGCATGCTCTGAGGATAAAGGCAATTTTCTTGGCATTGCCAGGTCTTTCTGAGTAGCTTTAGCCAGGTCACTCTAGATCTGGAAATATTAGTTACTTTTTCTGGAACTATAATGTAGCCTGATCTTATGGAAGTTGTTAAAACTGGTGTGAGCATTGTCAAGGGAACCTTTGTAGTCAGCATATCTGTAGATGATGAGTTTTTACATT
>JANRGV010000084.1:11040551-11051680 GCA_024734035.1 Alethe castanea
TTGAATAAGTCTTTTGCCATAGTTGTGTTTCAACAGGTCTGTCACAGTCCGGGGTCATGCATTGCTTGTAAAGGTGAACTGTTAGAAGCTTGTAATAAGTGTTGGAGCTTTACTCTGAATTTACTGATGCTTTCAGGAGGTGTGATTAGATTTGCCTCTTATTAAATAAGTTGAATTGTGACTTTGGGGGGGGGAAAAAAAAAGGCAATTTATGTGATTTAAACAAAGGCAGCTTATTGTTCTTGTCTTCTAGTATGACCCCCGCTTTGGAGATGCCTTCTGGAACAGCACAAAGCATTCTGTGATGACCTATGCTTTTAATGTGTTAACCAGCTGGGCTATTGTCTGCAATGTGTGGTACCTGCCACCCATGGTCAAAGAGGTTCTTATGCTTTTGTATGTTTTGAAATTGCTTGCGAAATGTTGTCTGGAAGGAGGTCTGCATTACTATACAAGGTGTTCTGAATCTTTACTGGTCGCTTAATGGACAAATGCCAGGAAGCAACGCTTCCTTAATTCCTTAAAATCTTAATTGTAAGTGAGCATGGATTTATGTGGGATGCATCCCCTGGTCTGGCCAGGCCTGGGACCCCAGGCTGTGTGTTGTTTGAGGTTGTTCCAGAAACCAGAGAGCCTCCCACGCAGGTTTTTTTGGCACCAAATAGTGGCAAACCAGGATCAGCTGGTGAGCCCTGCAGCTCACATTTGGCTTGTGGGTCTGGCATAAACCCCAGTGCCTGCTGTCTGACAAAAACCTATCTCTTTAAGTGAGGCTCAGAGAAAATGTCTATGTTGTCAAGCAAATATTTCATATATTTTTTTCAGGAAGAAGAAGATGCTGTTCACTTTGCTGACAGAGTCAAGGCTGTCATTGCTGCTCGGGCAGGAATGTCTATGCTTCCTTGGTAAGAAGCAACACCTCTGGAATTGTTTTTAAACGTGTTCTGTATTCTGAAACATTAGCATAGAATCCTTTGAAACCTGCCTTGTTTGCACTGTAGTCCATCACCCTTACTGACTCTGATTCAGAAAACGTTACTTAATTACTTGAACAACTACATTAGAATAATTAGAATATTATAGTAGATAGAGAGAAACAGAGCTGTCAGGTGGATCTAACAGCAGGCAGTATTAGGTGAAAATTAATTACTTGCCTGTTAAATGCTGGGTTAAAAGAAGGGCATTGTGGTGTGGTAAGTCTTAGCATTGTCTTACAGAAGTCAACATTAAGAGTGGAAACTGCTTTGACTGCATAGCCTAAATATAGTAATGTTTTCCTGCCTTGACCCTGAAGTGAATTTAAGGCTGTTTCTTTTCTGTATCTTTCAGGGATGGGGGACTGAAAAGGAAAAAGGTCAAAGAGTCTTTCAAGGAAGAGCAACAGAAAAAATATTGCCAGATAGTAATAGAAAATGGATCTGTGGGAAACGGAAATGTTTGTTAAATGCTATTTATTTTATCTCATTTTTCCATGACTTATCTCTACCAGAAAATAGACTGGTTTTATATTAAACCCAACTTGTTTTCCTTCTGTCCCCGTAAGGTATTTTGCATGTGACACAGCAGGGAAAGCATAAAGAGATTTCCTTATTTAAAGCAAAGCACTATAATTTTATAAATAGCAAATCATAAAATATGCTAATAAAATTCTCCCTGATGCTGAGAAGAATCTACAGTAAAATTAATGAATTGTGTTCATTAAAATGCCACTTTAAAATACTTGCAATACCTTGAGGACTTAAATGGTTACTTATAATAAATCACCTCTGTACTGCGGGACTCTCTCAGGGACTTAGACTAGCAATATTCCTGTGAGCCACAGTAACCATGTTGCTCTAGAGATAAATCTCCTGATGTCAGAAGACATGAAGCATTTCACCAAAATATGTTTTGTGAATTGCATGTTGGAGAGGAAGTGTTGGATGTCAGAGGGAAAAAGCAGAAGCTGACTCTCTTCCATGTCACAAGAACAGGGATAGCATTGTAGAAAGTTTTCTGCTGTGACAAACAGCAGAACAGTGTCCAGGGCAGCATGTCACTGATGCCTGGGTATGTGAAGCTGAGGTAAATTAATCACAGCCAAGGACAGTGTAATAAAAATACCCTGTTTTTTAAAAAAATCATATCTTGTGGTTTTGTTAGATCCCTGAGTCTGTTTGTATGCATTACACATTAAAGAAAACCTGTGATGTGACATCCATGGTCCTCTACTGCTGTTATTTCTGGATAGCTTGTTTGTGTTGCCACTGGATGTGAAGACTGAGGATTTGGCCTGAAGCTCATCCTCCAGGAACAGAGCAAGTGCACTTAAGGAGTGTGCAATGGGAGTATTTCCATCTCCTATAGTATTTATTGGTATAAAATATCTGCTCTCCTGGTAGGTAGCTCCCATATGGAAGGATCAGGCTTCTTTAACAACCTGAATGTCCCTCATGAAACACACACAAATAGCTGCTGTTTTGGCCAAGGTGCTCTTAAGACAGACCTTGGTAAGAACAGTTTAATGATGTTTACTTGACAGCAGCCTGTTGGCTGAAGTCTCAGAAAAGAGAGGATCAGTCTTGGTGAGCACAAATACATCCTACAGAGGGGCAGATGCACAGATACAACTCTGCCCAGCCCTGGAGAGTCTGGAAAAACAGTATCCAGAATATCAACAGAAGTGATAATTGCCCTGAGGCTGCACGGTACAGAGATAGCATGGAACTGAGCTCTCCTCTTTTGTGGCCAGCCCTGGCATTGCTACAGGCATGTGAATTTCTTTGGTGGATCAGTCAGTCCAAGTGTTGGTGTCATGGGTAAGCAGTAGGAGAATCTGCCTTTTTGCACAGCCTTTAGCCACCCAGGCTAAAAGGAAAGCTACCAAGCAGTAAGGAAAATTGCCTCAGGCTCTCCTCCTATGGCAATAGGTCTACTTGCTCCCAACTATAGTAAGATATGCTTCTATGGCTGTTTAAGCTGTTGATTTATTTTCTAGGTATAAAAATGTGAAGAAATGTGATTGAAAATCCTGGTAACTCTCAAATGCTTTCAGTGTGCCAGAGTTTAAAACTGGGAGATTTTCTTTCTGTGTCTGATTTCTGAGAGTTGCTAACAGAGACTGCAGTAAGACAAGTGTTGAGAACGTTCTTCCCACACTACTGTGTGCTTTCTTCTTTCTCAGAGGTAAAATGGGAGACTGGCTAGACATAAAGAGGGGTCAGACACAGGAAAATATGGGGAGATAAAGAACAACTGCTGGAAGAAACTTTTTGCTTCTGTAAGAAATTAGGAGATTGATATGCCTTTTTTCCCTGTCCTGAAACATTTCTCCAGCTCATCAAGAGGGGCCTTAGAATGTGTGATCCTCATTATGGTTATCCAAGTTGTGTAAAGGTAAACCTCAGACCTCTGAAAGTATGAGTATTACATGTCATCTGTGAGAGGATGGTGGGATTGTCAGTATTTTCTCAGCCATTTTTTGGCTGTCTTAGCAAAACAAGCTGAAAACTCTGTGAAATGGGTACTTACATATAGAATGGGGAAATATAAAGCAAGTGATGAACCCACAAACTTGTCAATTACAAGTGGAGTGTGCTTTGTTAGCTGCTGGTAAAAATGCCAGTCTGACTTGAAATAGAGACTTCTTTGTCTTGCCCTGCTTTAAATAAGTGTTTCTGATTTTTGGTGTTATTTTCTCTACCTACCTTCCACCTCCTCCTTTCTCTTCTCTTGAAATGCAAATGTAATACAGAATATATCAGCAGAGGCCTTGGCAATTGCTTTTACCTGAAATTGTGTACTGCCCTTAGACTGCCAAGGTTATGGAGGAATTGATTATTACCCAGAAGGTCTCCACAGATAAGTGTGTTTTCCTCCTCCACCAGGAGGGCATGGTAACAATAAAAAAGAACGTTTTTATGACAACAAAATAAGTGGGAAGCTGCCAAACACCTTATTTTTCACAATCAAGGATCTTGCACACGTGTTACTCCTCCTTTTTACTTATCTTTCATTGGTCTTGCAGGAACCAGGCTTCTGAACTATTAGAGATCCTGTTTTTTTACCATGTACCTTTGTAGGATCAAATACAGCATGGTCTCATGCTGACAAATGATAGGCTAAAATGTAAGCAAGTGGAATATTTGGGTGGATCAGGCAATTAATGTCCAAACCAAAGCCAATCAAGGAAAAAAACAAACAACAACAACAAAGAAAAAACAAAACCAAAAAACCAAGTCCTGTCAGTGTAATGTTTTTGCTTCTTTCTTTTTTTTTTTTTTTTTTTTTTAAATTTATTATCTGATAGCTGCACAAGAAACATAGACAAATGTATCATCTTGGACAAGCCTGTGAGCTCTGTCTTCCTTCAGAGCACAAATTTCCTCTATTGTTTACCGTTTAATGTATTTGCCCTTAACCAAGCAGCCTCATTCTTTTAATTGACTGAATGACCTCATCTCCAAATTAAATATGATACAGCTAATAAGTGCAGGGAAGACCTACATTCTAGGCAGCCTTGCTTAGGAATTTGATGCTGCAGCTGGTACCTATGTATGAAGCATATGAGGGATGTATTGCTGTGGCACTAATGCATGAGGAAACTGAAACAAACCACAGTGGTCCAGAGTGCATTCATCCTGAACTTGAGCTGCCTAAGTTGAAAATAAATGTAGGTTGGAATAAATGAATAAAATAACTCCCTCTCACTGTGTGGGTGAGGCAGAGAACAAAAATAGCTGCTGCTTCTAATTCTTGAAGATATCACCATTTAACAGCTGTGTGGATGGAAAACCAGATATATTTTTAAAAGTCCTCCTTTAGTTTCATTATGGACCTCAGGCAGCGTGCTCATTTTTATAAAAATCTTTCCCTGTAACATACTCGCAATATTGATGGATGAAGCTCAAGTCCTTTATTCCCTCGGCTCAGAATGTCTTTTTCTAGCACTGCCTTACATTTGGGAACATTTAAATGCTCATCTCCAACTTTTCCCAGCTGGCTGGATGTTCAAGGTGCACCTTGTGCTGAGCATTAGAAGAGATGTGCAGCGAGAGCCATCTGCTGGCGTCCAGTCACTGGCAGCAAACTGGTACCAATATAGAGCACAGCCTGCTCTCCCCTTTCCAGGAAACCATGCAAACGTACAAATAGCATTGCATACCCCAAACACTGCACTCTTGAATATTGGTTGTGGTTTACTACCCACAAATCTTGTGCTTGCTTGAAGTTTCAGCAGCCTTTGCTGTGTGGGGTTTCTCCAGGCCATCTCTTCCCTGTTACAAACCAAAGTCAGAACTACTTCTGTCCTTTAGTTCATTCAAAATCAGGTAGGGGTCTAGCCCAGGAGCTTTTTTTTTTTTGTTTCCCCCTATATTTTAACACTCAGTAGATATGACAAACCTGGGATGATCCTGGAGGCAGTACATTTGCATTTGCTGGGATGAATTTTTTCAGTACATTGATGCTGTTTGATCTGGGGCTGGAGATGCTTCCAGAATAACTTTTCAGGATAATGAAGATACTCGGAACTTGTTTTCTACCAGCATGTGTTTCCTTGAGCTGTAGTGAGAGCTACAAACTGTTAGTGCCAAAATTAACAACACAGCTTTCACTCAAAACTTTGAGTTTCACTCAAACTCTTCCACATGCAGCTTGCCCTGAGCAAAGCCAAGAAAAGCAGCCTGGGCAGCTCCTCACTCTAAGGAACACATTTTGGTTACACGTGCAGTCTGAGGCCTGATTTCAAGCAGACCAACGGAGATTGGTCACATGTGTCACAGGTGAGACCTCTGGGGTTTCTGGCCTCTTTGTGGGATTTGCTTTTGGAAATGTTTCTGCTGAGGTGTTGTTCAAACTCTTTTGAGCAGGTTTCCCAGCTGTGGCACAAATTGGGGAGATGACCTATGAGGAGTTCACAGGTGTTCCAACATTTGTTGTTGGAAAAGGAGGCTTGGAAGTTAATGAACATCCAGCATATAGAGGCCTTCCTGGCTCTTTGTTTTTTTATTGTTTCGTTGCACAGACAGGCAGGACTTCAGCTTTGTAGCCATTTCTCCTCTCCCCTCCTCCTCTATTTATTATTCTATTTAAGGATAGCTCCTCAATTAGTGCACCAGACTCCTCTGTGAGCAGAGTTCATTGTGATCAATTGTCATCAAGGCTCATGTTTAGTACATCCAATCAATGCTATTCTATATAATGGCTGTGGTATTGACTGATTTGTAATTTTACAGTATGTTGAGCCCCGCTGAACTCTTTTAATATGGTAATTGCTTTACTAATCAGTAGTCATGATTTGTGTGCAGTTGTGGATTATTGACATCAGCTGATATCCCCTGGTACTTCTATTTGACAGTATGAAAGATGCATGTGGTAAAATACATGTAGTATCTAAACTGTGGCTATTAATCAGAGTAATATTGGGAAAAGTACTGCATCCTTGCATATCAAACTTTTAAGAAGTAGGTTATTAAATAATTTGGAAATATGTATTTCTTTTTATAAGGGATAGTTATTAATAACTATCCTTTAAGTTTATGCAGACATCTGTTAAACAGCCTTTTTTTGTAAGCATTCATTAGTTCACACATAAAATATTGCATTTATCAATTATATTTTTTTCCTAAAATGCTCATCATATGTGGCTATGGGCAGCCTCCTTTTCTCATATAATTTATGACTTTTAATAAGGTGAATGTACATGCATTCAATGAAAAAATAATTGAAGTTTGTTACATTTCAAATAACCAATCTGTCCGGTGTTTTATTAATATAATTTTCTGAAATCCACCTACAAGGGAATAGAAGGAGAGAGATCAATATAAAAATCACATTCTTGTTAGATTTGAGGCTGATTTTTATCCAGATGCTGTCTTAAGACATTTAGGCTTTTAAGTTATTCTTTGCATGTTGCAGTGCCCATGTGTCACAGGGATCCAGTGTCATCCAGAGTGCATTGAGCTTGAGCATTACACCAGGAAGTGGCATCCCTCTCTATGTGTCTAAGCTGCCATGAGGACTACAACCTTATTACTGCTCTTTTGGGAAGGGCAGCCTTTAATATCACGCAAGAAAGATAAAAAGCAACAAAAAAAAAACCAAACCAAGATGTAAACTTAAAATAATTTACCGGCTATCAGCATGTTTTGTCCTTCCTTAAAATCCTAGTGTGAATGGAAAAAAGTTTCTTTTTAAGTGGTTAATTTAGTTGTCCTTGAAGTTTCAGTCATTAAAGAGATCACGGAGTTCGGGAATAATATTTCCATGTTTTTTCCTTCACTGTTTCCTCTCTCCCAATGCAGCAGAAATCCAAGCTGCCAGGCCATGGTCAACTGCTGAAGGAGGTGCCATCCTTGTGGCCTGCTTCTTGTACTGGTGTCACAAATTCAAGCATGTCTGCTGGATCAGTTGTTTTTAATTGCAGCTGGATTGATGAATTCCTAGAGACCTACATTTTTAACTATGGAAATTAAATTGTTTGAAGTGGGGCACATCCATGAAGTGCACAGTGCTTATAAGCCCTTGCTGTTGCTGGAGACAACATACAAGGCTGCAGCTCTGTCAGTGCACACTGCCAGGCTCAAAGGCTGTGTGCAAGCCAAACTACTTCTATTTATTTTCAGTGTAATAAGAATTGGAAGTCCATGACAGCAGAGAGTAAAATTCCACTTAGGATACAAAGTGAAGCTGAAAACATCTGACTCCTGGTACAAAAGGTATCAATTTTTACAGTGAGTTATAGCAAGTACAGTGGTAGAGAGAAAGCATGACCTGCCTGCCAGAAGACAGATGAGAGAGTGCAGAATTCCCCCGAGTGGTTTGCTGGCTACCTGCCATTCCTCAACAGCACAAGATAAAAGGGAGCACTGGGGTAACCACCCTGACCCTATTTACTTGCAATAAAACATTGATATTTACATGAGATGAAACTTTTTGATATTCTGAAGCTGCCCAGCTCCAGTGACAGGAGACAAATGAAATGCTACTTTTTATTAGATCTGACCTACCAGAAACCAATAACACGTGCAATAACTTAGCAAAGGGAGATTGGGGCTGCCTCATGAGGCACAGGCTCTCTTCCCAGGTTGGTTTAACAAGATTTCCCCCATCCTGCAAACCAAGTTTACAGCCATGTTCCATACCACCAAAACTTGAGAGGTGTGGATAATTAGGGGGGATAAAATAAGTGTGACTAAGCAAACAAACAAACAAACAAAAACAAAAAACAAAAAAACAAAAAACACCCAAAAAACCCAAAAAATTTAGAGAAGCATTGTGGTAAGACTGACCCTTCCCCTCTGTTTTTATTCTTTCCAACCCCCACTAAAAGCATGTATTACACCACAGAGTCATGTTCATTTGGACAACAAATATATTCTTGCTACAGACATAAAAATACACTATTGCTAGTATTAACAGGACAAAAATTAAGAATCTCTGAAACTCCTCACAAAGTCAAAGAAAAAAAACAACAAAAGTTTTTGCATCCATTCGGAGCACTTGATTTAGGTAAACTTGAAGCATATCACTTCAACCACAGCTTTTCTCGTATGCACTGTACTTTGTGAAATAAATTGAAAAATAAGGATATATGAAAATTTTTTCTTCCAAGTACAGCAACACTGGTATATTCTCATGGGATATTTCTTTTTGGAAAATACTCCATTAGAAATGTGGCTAACTATAACCTTTCTACATAAAATAGGCCTTGAAAAAATTAAAGCATGGAAAATTGTTAGAACTGGGATTCTTTCTGTATCTTTGATGGAATCATGCTATCTTACCCATACTGAAGGTATGGTCTTAGTGCTTGAACAATAAAATCCTCCTCTCTTAGGAAAACAGGCTCACTGGTAAAAGTGCGGAAGAGAACTTTTACGCCCTCACAGATTACAGTGCAAACAAATAAAATGTAATGATCTAATCAATTTGAAACCAAGTTGTCAGTAGAGAGGTGATCAGCAGTTTATAACAGCTTTATCTTTAAAAGGCAAAGGCCACTTGGTAAAGAACTTCAGCACAGTCATGACAGGACTTTGGTAGCAGCTCTGTCACCAGGAGGCTGTTGGATGAGCAGGCATGTTTCCTTCCTGCTGTCCCAGGCAGAGAAGGTGGTTTTTCAAGCAACTCAATAACCGAATTGATTTTTTTCCTTCCCATTTAACATTAATGGCTTTGTGAATTATTCATGCAAGCATGGAGGGGAAGCCTGGATGCAATAAATGTGTTTATGAGTGAGTCTTGCCTCTGTTCTGGTGCTGTTCAGCTTACACAGGATGGCTGCCTGTGCCTAAAACTGCCTCCTGCCATGATAAATTTTCAGTGTTTTCGCCACTGTTGTGTGTGAGAGCAGGGGCAAACTCAGCCACCTTCCCCTGCTCTTAAAACAGAAATGTTGGTAGAGACTGCTCCCTTCCTACTCTTTGTTTGTGGAGCCTGAGGACAGGGCCAGCAGGTCCAATAGCCAGGCTATTGCAGATAAAAAAAAGCAATGCCTTAATTCCAAGTGCTGGCTATTACAAGGAGAGGTCTCCAGAATCTTCTTTCATTTTTCCAGGTACACTGATGGATTTCAGCCTTCTGAGACTCAGGAATTTGCCTATGCCATCAAATTTGACATATGGTGTGCCATTTCACTAAAGCACAGGTTAACAAGCACGTGGACTAAGTCAAACTGTTTTCAGTTTTCAAGGTTTGTTTTCTAAACAAACCCACAAGGCAACACTTTGCCTTGCACAGGATTATCTGCATTGCAATCCCTGCTTCAGATGGCAATATTAGATACTGCTGACTAGGTGAAGGTACTGAAATGTCAGGGAGATACAAAGCTGTGTGACCCATTACTGTGAACACTGTACTGTTTTTCCTCAGGACCTAGACAGCATCCACTGTTGCTGCTTGGGCTACATCTGTCCCTTGGATGAAGACTTTTGTTCCTTAACACCAGATGCAGACAAACCAACCAGGCATTTGGCCTCTGCCATTTGCACCCCAGATGAAAATTTACAAACAAGTACTAAAAAACCTGTATCACTTTCTGCTTGGCAAGCAACGGACAAAATGCAAAATTAAAATACCTTATCCATGGGTGTGTTATAAATACAAGTTTGGGAAGTAATGATCTTTTGATTTTTTTCTGTTCTGGGCTTTGGGCACTTTTAATTGACTTGGATCCACACATCTTTGTAATATTTAGAAACTACTTGTAGTGCAGATAGTAAGAACTCTTTATTTACCATGTGTATGGCACTGACAGGTTATGGCCTTGATCCTAACTGGGCCTTTTGGGCATGATCATAAGTAAACAATCAGAAGAATGAAGATGCTGAAGTGCTGTTTGGCAATGTCAGATCTAGCTGGACAATTGTGGTTGTTGTGTCCAGAGACTTCATCAGGGATCATCCTGCTTCTGCCTCAGAGAAATTATTTAACCAGATGAGGCAAAGAATAGGAGGAGAGACACCAGAGCCAAAAATAGGAGCCAGAAAGCAATGCCCTTGTCCACACGACTCTCCTGGAAATAGCTCTTTAGGCCTTGGACTCCAATTCAGGCTTTTTTGTTGGATCCTAAGCGCTTGGCTCTCAGATCTATTTCTGATCTCTCAAACATGGAGAGGCACACCAAACACCCCATTTCTATGAAACAGTTATAGAAGATGCACGCAGAAATTATGCTGACTGCCTTTTCCTCGGAAGATTATGCTATTCCCTTTCCCCAGGATGTTTGTCAAGGCTGCCGTCCCTCTTTTTCTGCTAACACCGCTTTCTTGGTATGGATTGTGCCACGCCAGGTGCGGTAGGATTGCTGTGCACAGGCCGGGACAGCCACTTGCCACCAAATTTCATTTCTCTTGGAGTTGGCTAAGCTTGGGTGAGGCTGGACCCACACAGGCGGACCTCTTGCCCCTTTTCCTTTCTTTAGCTGTCCTTATCCTCTTTGATATTCACAGACCCAGCAGCTTCGCTCAGTTTCCCTTCTCAGGTTTGCTCCCCGAGCTGCTCGTTTCGGGCTTCCCCCGGCGCTCAGCGCACAGCGCCGCCCCCGTTGGAGCCGTTTATTCCCGCACCGGGAGCCGGCCGTGCCGCCCGCTACACCCGGCTCCGGCTGCCACCCACCCCGCGGCTGGCCGGGGCGGAGCGGGCCGGGG
>JANRGV010000084.1:11051739-11090059 GCA_024734035.1 Alethe castanea
CGGGCCTTTAGGGCCGGCGTGAGGCGGCGCCGCCCGCTCACCGCTCGCTCCCCGCTGCTGCCGGCGCTGGCGTCGGCCCTGCCCTGCCGTGCCCGCCATGGAGGTCGTGTGGGCCGTGGGGCAGGTGGGCGCCGCCTGGCTGGCCGCGGTGTTCGCGCTCATCATAGTGCCCTCGGCGCTGGGCGTCTCGCTGGGCATCTCCGAGGCCTATATGTGGGTGCTGGTGAAGACGCTGGA
This sequence comes from Alethe castanea, assembly GCA_024734035.1. Classification (NCBI taxonomy): domain Eukaryota; kingdom Metazoa; phylum Chordata; class Aves; order Passeriformes; family Muscicapidae; genus Alethe; species Alethe castanea. The sequence continues at coordinate 11,051,977 of JANRGV010000084.1, forward strand.
GGTAGGCGGGAGCTCTGAGGGGAAGGGGGGTGTTGCCGGCGCCTCCGGCCGGGGTGCGAGGGTGGATATTCCGGGTGTTCCCGAGGAGTGTCTGTCCGCTCCGGTCCCGTCTGCCTCCCGCTGTAGAGGAGAGCGGCTGGGTCACGTCGGCCTGCCGTCAGCTCTGCCCGGCTCGGGAGAACTGGAGGTCTGTGTTGGTTTCTGCAGGCTCCGGAGTGCTCTCCCTGAAGCCGCAGGAGAGCGGCATAAAGCTTGTCACCTAAGGCTGTACCATGGCCTGGGCGAGGCTGTCGCTGCTCTAGCCGGGGGAACCATGCCGGGCCATGCTCTCGGAGCGGGTAAATAAAGCTCTTAATAAAGCTCTAAATAAACCTGCCAGCAGTGCCGATGCTCAGAAACGCCGACTCCATCCAAGAGGAGCATGTCCAGCACCTCAGTTGCCATCTGCCCCTAAATCCTCAGGGACAGCCACTTTCCCACAGATAACCTGCTTTCTGCATGGGGCGTATTGAATGTGTGAAAACCCTCCCTCTGAAGCTCACGGTAGTGGTGAGGAAGAGTGTTTTTAAATTGTTGCTGGACATGATCAGATTTAAATATTTACTACGCTTTTTTTTCCAAGGAGGGGCACCCAAGCCAAGGGAACAGCTGTAAGGAGGAAAAGTGAGATGACTCATAGCACAGTCAGGTGGCCATGCAATACACATCAGTATGTGGCTGTGGAAAGTAGATTTTGTCTAATTTCATCTTGTTCTTCGAGGTTTTCAGGCAAGCCTTGTTCGTGTATTTCAGTGCCTGGCTAAAAAAAAATGCCACCTATTAAATCAGCATTTGTTAAATGCATCTTAAGTCAAAATGTTTTAAGGCTTTTGGGTGAGAATGAATCTGCTCGAAGTACTTTCTGGGACTGTGAATGGTATCAGGATAACTGTTGAGCAGAGAAGATGCAGTTATTAGTGGAAAAAAGGATTTGAATAGCAGGTAGGAAGTAAAGATCACCCTGGCCTGAGGGAGCAATCCAGATGGCCTAGTGAGATAGTCTTGTTTAGATGACTTGTGATGACCTGTGAATAATCACAATTTGCATTCTTTATTCCTAGATCATTAATCATTATTTTTTAGTGTCATCAAATGTTGCAACAAGAGGTGACTCAAAATGTTTTGGGCAAAATTATGGAGAAGTATCTCATGGCATATTGACAATGGTTAATTGTGAGAGCTCTCCTGTTGCCTAAGGGAGGAAATAATGATTTACCTTGCAAGTCACTATTACTTTTGCATGAAATGCTTTCTGGAATTGCATGCTGCTCAGTACATTAAAAGTTATATTAATACATAATTATATTGACATAGATATGATATAAAATAATGCATATATGAAAGAAAAGGCAGTGAAATATTGGAAAGTATTCTTAGACAAGTCAGCTAAGTTGGACTTGCTGTGGGAGGGTGAAGAAGCTCAATCCACCCAGGTATTTTGCTTATCTCAATTTGGCCTTGCTTTGCTTGTGCATTCTTTGTCCTCAGAATACTTGCATGAGGATAATCCCTGAAAGGAAGTGGCTTGTTTTGGGATGTCTCCTCTTCTTGGCTCACAGGTCTGCCTTGGTTAGAAGCCACAGAGGCTGATTGTCTGCAGCCAGGTCCAAGCAGCACCTGCAAGAGCACCTGAAGATGTGCAGTGTCTAAACTGTGGATATTAATCAGAGTAATATTGGGAAAAGTCCTTTATTCTTGCATATCAGATTTTTAAGAAGTAGGTTACTAAATAATTTGGAAAGATGTATGTCTTTTTATAAGGGCTAGTTATTAATAACTATCATGTTAACAGTGAAATGTGCTGCTAGCTGAGTGTCAGAGGCTTCCTGGGATGTTGAATTGAGTGTGCACAGTCTTCTTCTGAGAAGAGTTTTTTGGCTCTGTGAAGTCACAGGATGCTGCAATCTCTGATGGCTGAGGCCTTTTTCAGCAATGTTAACTTAATAGCTGCCTTAAGCTTCCTCTTCCTCTCCCAGCCCTGGACCTCCCCAGGCCTTTTCCCCTCTTTCCCAGGAGGAGGGTGGGCTCTTGCACCTGCAGAGTGTTCAGGCAGGATGCTGCTGCTTTTGTTGCCTCTTTAATGGGCCAGATTGCAGGAGCTGTCTGCAAAGTGGTGGCTGTTGGTGCATCCCAGCTGATACCCCGTTGCTCCCTGGCTTTGCCTGTTTGTATCCCGTGTCTTGGCAGAGTGGAAGGACACAGTGACTGAGGTTTGTTTCCTACGTGGCCTGTGTTGTCAGGTTACAACGTCTGCTTTATGAGAGTCAATCTATTTTGAGGGTCCAAGTCTGTCCATAGTTCAGGGACAGTTCTGCAGCTTGCTGAGATACCTCTTCAGGTCATGTCAGATAAAACAAGACATCCAAGAATTAATCTGTGGTGTTCAGTTGTTGTGTAGGCTGTGGGATGGAGCAAGTTGAAGATGACAGGGGGCTTGTGCTTGAATTTTTCGCTGACAATTAAAAAAAAAAAATATTTTTCGGCTTGCTTCAGGAGGGCAGAAGTTTGTTCCCGGTGCTGCATGATCCAAGAAAAGGGAGGGGAAAGCTCCTTTTAGGAACAAAGTGTTTTTGTACTTTGACCATCTGACGTTTCTGACAAGGGCCATCAGTTGGTGCACAATAGATTTTTCTCTCTGCTCAGCTGCCTCAGCAAGCACATGCTGCTAAGAAAAAGGCAGCGTGTACAGATGAGGATGTGCTTCTGTTGGGTTGCATTTGACCCTTAAGTGCTGCACTAGGGATTACCAGCTTTTTATGGATACATTTTTTCCTATGTGACTGTATTTTTTTTCAATGTGATAAGGGGAAATGTGTGGAAAGTTGTGCTAAAGAAATGCAGCAGGCAGACCACTTGCTATTTGAAAGCCTACTGAAAGTGCATTAACTTGCTTCTGAATTACCTTACCAAACTCAGCAAACTTTTAGGAAATTGCTAATTTTTTTTGGTGGCTTTCCTTCCAGTGTTAATATAGAAGGATTTCTGACACCATATTAGTATGGTTTTTTTTAAATGTGGGAGTACTGCTGCAGAAACATCTCCAGCAGCTGTTTGCCCCTACGAGGAGCTAGTCTGGACTAGTCACCTGCTGTCCTGATGCTTGTGAAGTCACTTGCCACAGAAATATTCCCTGCTGCTGAGATGCTGAGGACTCTCTCTTGCAGTCACAGCATGCTGCACTGCTCCCTGTTTGTTTTTCAACATCAGCAGATAGCTTCCAATTTTAAGTTTAGTGCATCTTTACCTCTTGGTCTCACTTTTGCTCTGTCTTATCCAGTGCCTCTTGTGAAGTCTTAACATGATTTGGGGATGTCAAGGCCCCTGGAAACATGCCATTGGAGCTGTCTTGCCAAGCACTGGAGAATCCAACCTTTCAGCAGGTCCTTTGTCTTTCCTTGAGGCCCATAGAGCAGCCACTGTCACAGAGGATCAGTTTCTCTATTTCCATCAGATTGTAGAAAATCTGGAGGACTGGTTTGGGCTGTGTGTCTATATATTTGGCAGTAGCAATGCACCCCCAAAGTGATGATTTCTGCTTGATGGATTGCAGCTCACCTTGTTAAATACTTTGGGTGGTTTTTTTCCAGTCTGCTGGGTTGTTTTCTCTTTTTGGGGTGTGCCTTGCTGCCTGAGACAGTTGAGTTGTCAGCAACACTTTGTACAGACTGCCCTGCTTGCCCTTTCTAATGGGAAAAACCTGTTGTGTTTTTTAAACTGCATGGTGCATAATACTTGTGAAATATTAAGAAACAAGGAAGCCTGAGGGAAGTGAGGTCTTTAGGTCACATTTGTGTCAGGAAACAACCAACCTGGCTATTAGCTAACATTATTGTTTATTTCTGGTTTGTTGAGGACTGCAAGCACTTTTAGTGCACTCCCCAGTCTCTCGAGGCTTTTTGTGGGGGCTTGCAGTGAGCAGAGAGAGTGCTTCTTGTGTGGCTGCTTTTGCTGGCTGTAATGCACAGCAGATGCTCTGCTTCTGCACTTGTAGGTGTTTTTCATGTCCTGTAACTGATCCATGAGAGTTTAACAGCAGCCCCTTGTAACAGAGGCAATTTCTGATACCTTATTATGCTGCCTGTAGGGAATGTATTTTTGCTTGACAAGAGTGCAATATTATTCTGTAGCTGCAGGTTAAGCCCAAGTTCCTTGTGTTGCAGCTAATTTTGGCAGTATGAATGGACCTAGATGTGAGGAAAAAAGGACCTCTCAGTGCCTCTGGTCAAAATGGAAATGGTGGCTGTGCAGGGCAGGTGGGATGGACTGTTACTTTTGTCCTAGGTATGCCAGGCTGCAGCTTCTTCTGAGTCACCATCAGGATTGTGTGTGATACTGGGTGTGAGGGTGGGGAAGGGAGAAGGAGAGGACAATGCTGATAAATAGATGATTCATTGTGGGCTTTGACTGCTGCTTGTGTAACTCACTGGCCTGGGCAGCAGGCTTTGCTGACTAATGTCATTGCACAGAGTCAATGAAGGCCTCTGTCTGTGTAATTGGTATCCTTCAAGGACTGCTGGGCAGAGGAGAATTCAAGAGCTCTGCAAGCTGCCAGCTCAGATGGTAATGAGAAGCATGTCTTGGAGACATGCCTGATGTGAATGATGCACCCTTGTTTACAGGGCTCACACTGACTTTTGGAATAGTGTTTTAGCAAATTTTGTGCAGAATCTTGAAATAAATCCCCGGCTTGTATTAACGTAGACCTCAGTCCTTTGAAGGCCTTTATGTGTCTTTACCACAGATTTAAAAATCAAGAGTCTTTGCACATCAGTAAGTTTGGCAGAGCTGGGTGTTGTCCTCTCCTGTGGTTGCATCGGCAATTAATGTACCATATTCCAGGTCAACAGCTCTTGTCTGAAACTGCTCTCAATTTTGCAGCAGGTGAACACTGTTGATAAGCAAATGCTGTTTAAAAAAATAACAATAGCTGTATTCAGAGCTTGCCTTGAAGGAAGAATTTGTGAAGCTGCTGTAAAAGAAGCTGCTGGGCATTCCTTTTGCTGATGCCATTGGTGTTATCCTGTAAAGCTGCACTCTTATTTGCTCATGGGATACCTGTCCACCAGGAAGGACTGGCTGTGCAACTCCTGTGTGCACAAGAATTTGGGAAGCTCCTTAGAGGCAGTGCCAAGGGTTTCCCCATCAGAATGAGAAGTGCACGGGAGATGATAGAAGACCTTTTGCCCTGACTTGGAATTGATTGCTCCTTGTGGTGGTGGTGTTCTTGCCTCACACAAAACAACCCAATAACTGGCATGCAGATTTTGCTGTGTTAAACAAGGTGGCATTGTGTGGGATGTGCTCTGCAGTCTTTCTGTTGTTATTGAGGTTTGGAGAGATTCCAAGGAGGAGTGCTCACCCAAACTAGCACATGAACTTTTGGCTTTGATCTGGCAGTGCCTTTAAAAGAGGAGCACCAGTGGTCTGTCTCCATGTGATTGCAGATCTCAGTCATCTCTCCCTTCCGAAAAATCGTCAAACGTTAAGTCAAAGGTGATGTAAAGGTGGTAAATGAGGTGAAAGGCTATGCCCCATTTCTTCGGGGAAGGAACTCTGACGTGTTACTAATGATTTGTCTTTTGATCGCAGCAAAGAATGTCTAGAGGTGCTTTCATGAAATGACAGGCTAGGTTTGGCTTTGGAGATAGTCAGACCTCAGTGGCAAAATTCACACATTTACAAGAGGTATCAAAAGCCCTTCCTAATTCCAGATAAGACAGTTACCAAATAGACAACTATGTTTCTCAAGTACTACATAGGTCCTCTGTGTGTGGCAGTTCCTTAGTGATGGGTAAGTGAAATTGATCTTTTGGCCACTTTGGATTTTTTTTTTTTTTTTTTTTTTTAGATGATGCTGGTAAATTAGAGGCCTTTCCTAGGAGGATAAGGAAGAAGAACTTTTCAGGGGAAAGCTGATGTTTTCCTTGCCTAGTAAAGTGTGGTATCTTCAGATTCTGCATTGTGTAACTAAAGCATCCAAGCTACTTTCTTGTCAGCAGTTAGGGTACTAAAGTTTCAAAATCAGACTTGTGGTGATGTTTGTAGTTGTGGGATCATGCTGTTTTCTAACTTTACTTTTTCAGTCCAGGGGGTAGCCCCACTATAGAACTATTTTTAATCTGTTCAGGAGCCTGTTTTATACTTACTCCCCAAAGCTGCTTCAAGAATCCCTACTAAAAACACAGGTCTGCACCAAGGTCCTTGGGACTGCCAGCTCAGTAACAGCTGGGAGAAACCACTTAGATTTGTGCCAGTGTTACCGAGAGATCCAAAAGACTTGCCAGTCTGCTTTTTGCTCATTTCCTGTGTAGAAGGGAGGCCATGGCTTATAATTGTTCCATGCTTTGATCTCCAATACACAAACATACTGTTTTTCCCTCTGTGGGGTGGATCAGCTCACATTGTGATAGCTCTTTGTAGCATGACATTGTCCTTCAGCATAGGAACCAGCTGAAGCAGTGATGGGTGGCACATATCCCTGCCTAGCAGGAAGGAAGAGGAATTACTCACATTTCTGTGGGTGGTGTCTCTTTTGTTTCCCAGCCTGGATATAAACATGCTTTTCACTTCATCAAAGTTGAGATTCTGGCTTTGGTGGTAGTGCCTTTAATTCAGGTGCCTGAGAATATGTGAAAGAATTAGATGTTTAGTAAAAATTTCTCATTTCTTGCTCCTTGGTTGTTGGAACACACATAGTTTTTGGACATATCATGGACTGAGGTAAGAAGAAAGCTGACAGAAAACTTAAAACTTGTTTGCTGTGTCATCTGGTAAATGTGTGGGGCCTTAGGAATGCCCAAATGCTCCTGACCAAGAGAGAGAGCTGATCTTATCATTGCCTGTTTTATTAAGCGTGCTTAAACCCCCTGAGAGACCTGGCATGGGAGGTCAAACTGCTTCAGCCAGTGACTTGTGGAGCACAAGTCAGCTGTCCCCTGGCATGCTCTGTGCCACCTTTGTACAGGGTGCCACGCTGGTGTCAGGCTCATGGCAGCGCTCCCAGCTCCTGGGAAGGCCTGGGTAGAGGGCAAAGGGAGCTGTCCTCTCCTGGCTTTCTCTTTGCCACTGCTCCCCCTCCCCCAGGTGGGCTGCTGCACCTTTCTGGAGTTGGGTGGACCTGAGGAGCAAAGGTCAGACCACTCAGGAAGAAGGAATGTGCTTTTCTCAATAGAGTTGATAAGTGCATCTGAGCAGTGGAAACAGACTTGAGTGACACGACCCTGCAATTTCTCTGCTTTGGGAAAGTTGCACTGTCTCCTTTGCATAGAAAAATGTCAGAAGATACTGCAGTACAGGGGGTGTTGCAAGCTTTTGGACATTACAAGGGCCTGTCTCAATAATCTGTGTCCTCAGGCTTTGACACAGTCTAGCATGAACCCATAACTGCAGGATTTCTGTAACAAAAGGTTTCTGAAGGGAGTGTTGCATTCTCATTCTGAGCACCAAACTGTTCTTCCAGGTTTTGATTACCCCTTTGAGAGGATTTGAAAGATGAAAACTTATTTTTTTCTGCTGGTGTGTATGGTTGAGACCATTAGCCAAATATGCTCTTGTTCCTCTGTGTGATGAGTGACTTAGCTGTTTGTGGAGATTTTAATTTGTTGAACGCAGCGGTTCAAGTCTGGTCAGAAGTGATTGGGTAAATGTATTTGCTGGTCCCTCTGCACCCCCAAATGCATACCATAGGGAAAATGTAAAATGACAGTGCTGTCAATAGGTTCTTCCTTGAGCAGTGTTTTGGTTTGGTATTTCCCAGAGCTTGTATGGTCACAGTACTGCTAAGAATGATGCGTAGCCAGAAAGTTACTGAAAGTACTTGAGTGATACAGAAAAAACTGAGTTATTTCTACAGTTAAAATTAATTCCTGGGAGAGCTATTGCCTTAGCAGCAGCAGAACTGGGAAAATGAGTGACTATATTGGCAGGGTAGGTTGTGTTGCAGCAAAACCTGATAAAGTAAGCGGTATTGGCTCATACTGGGAAGTTAAATGGTGGTGGTAATGGCATGAGTCAGGATGCTGACCTTTCAGAAGGGAACTGCATCTCCATTTCCCACAGCTTGTTTGGAGGGGAAAGGTGGAAAAATGCCTGGTTTAATGTGGGGCTGGGTCCTTCCTGTGCAGACCAAGCATCATCTGTATGCTCTTAAAAAAAATGCCTTTGATAGTGATTAAGCTGTCATGATTTGAACAGGATAATATTCCTGATCTCTTGATGTGAGCTCATTTCTACCAAGTCACCTATCTGTCTTGAAAATTCCCATTATAACAGTGTTCCTAGAAATAGAAAGGAGTCTTGTGGAGGAGGAATTGATGTAGGTAGTGGGGAACCACTGAATCAGCCTTATTTGGTTGAGCTTTCCATCCCTTAACAAATCTGCCATGTGGGGAAATGAAGGATTCAGGTCAGAAGGGCTTCTCTGACATCACAGACTTTGGGGTGGAAAAAGGATTATAATTGTTAACCCAGTAAAAATGAAGCCTGAGATAGAGGGCTATATAAAAGTTCTCTGGAACTGAGTCAGATGGAGGTCAACAAACTCTTCTGCCCTGAGAACAGGTTAAACTGGCTCCAGCCTCATCAGGGCTGGAAATGAGACAAGGTCTCTTGACTCTGTCCTGCTTTTGCAGGAGCCAGAGCAGCTGGAAAGCTTTGGCACTCACTGGAGAGCAGAGCTTATTTTATTCCCTATTTCAATCTCATTTTCTCAGACCAGCCACAGGAAAGGGGCAGGTAAACCTCTGATGAGCTGGCAGCCCTTCCCAAGGGCAGGGGAAGGGGCTTTCTGTAGCTCACCCTAAAGCTGGTGAATTGGCCTGTTTTTCTGCTGCTCAGAGCTTCAAAATGAGAGCTAAGAGCTGGGGTTATTCAGCCTGGAGAGGAGAAGGCAACTGGAACACACTGCCCAGGGAAGCTGGGAACTCTCCATCCCTGGAGGTGTTCAAGACCTGGCTGGATGGGGCTCTGAGCAACCTGATCTAGTAGAAGGTGTTCCTGTCCATGGCAGGGGGTTGGAACTAGGTGATCTCTAAGATCCCTCCTGACCCAAACAATTCTACCATTCTGTGAAGGTGCCAAGAAACAAGCAATTGCAGAGTTAAGGGAAATGTCAGGTTTGTTCTGCTTGGAAAATACTTGGGTGCAATCCTTTTTGGGTTGAGTCTGAATTTAATTGAAACTTCCCATGATTGCAAATGCTATTTTTGGTTTTTAGTGAAATTAGCTGTGTGCAGGCTTCAGTTTCACTTAACCCAGTTAGGATTTTTTGGGGTTTTTTGCTTCTGTATGATGAAACTACTCTGAAAGAAGACAGGCTGGGTTGAGATGGTCTGTCAGCTTTGTGGACACATGCTGTGTGTTCTGTGCCTAGCTCAGCTCCTGGAGCTTTCCATGCAACCTGGACTCAGTGGCTGCTGTGGCAGGAGCAAGGCTGACAGAGGCCTTTCAGGCTCTTGGTGGGTGTGTACCTGAACTGGAGCTGAAACAGGTGTGGAGCACTGAGTTGGCTCTCTAAAGACTGAAAGCAGAGCTGGGAAGTACTGACTAGCACTGAGTGTTATTTTGGTTTGGTTTTTTAATTACTATTAATTACTCTGAGTTTCTTCATAAGAACTGTGTATGGGTTTGGCTTTATGAACACATCTGAGGAAGATGAATGATGATTACCTGACAAAGATATTCTTTGAAAATCACAAATTGTCTTTGACTAACTGTTGGTTTTTCTTGTGACTTTTTTCCTTAAGTGAATACTGCATTTGTGAAACTAATGTTTTCTTTCTGTTCACAGTGGGCCACTATCCGGTTACAAAAAGGTGCCAAAAAGCCACAGCCACAGATGCCACAGATTCCTACTGCTAATGGTGAGAGCTGGGGCAAAGTCACATTGATGAGACTCGTGCTGTGATGTTGGAGTACTGAGGCCTTCTCAAATGAAGCAGTTAGATGTGTGCATGAGAGAACTGGAGAAGAGGTGGGGTGTTACAGCTCACTGAAAATCATGGTTTATCCTCAGGCAGCTGCTCACTCATTGCCCCAGCAGGATCGAGGAGAGAATCACAAGGGTAAAAGCCTGAAAACCCATGGGCTGAGATAAAGACAATTTAACAGGGAAAGCAAAGCCCCACACACAAGCAAAGCAAAATAATTCCCTGCTTTCCCGTGGGCAGGCAGAAGAGCAGGGCCCTATCATGGGTAACTTGGGAAGACAAACACCATCATTCCAAATGTCCTGCTTTCCTCCTCCTTCTTCCCATTTTATACTCTAAGCATGATGCCGTATAGCTGGGAAGATCCCTTTGGTCACTTTGGGTCACCTGTCCGGGCTGTGCCTCCTCCCATTCTCCCAAACACCCCCAACTTTCTCATCAGCTTGGCTGTAGGAAAATAGGAAAGCCCCATGCTCTGTAAATCCTGCTCAGCAATAACAAAAACATGTCTGTATTATCAAACGTGTGTTCAGCACAAATCCAAAACACAACCCCATACCAGCCACTGTGAATAAAATGAACTCTGCCCCAGTGAAAACCAACACACTTGCATATCTAATAGTTTTGCAGTGCTACAGGCTAGCAAACAGTTCCTGCAGAATAAAATGCTGCTTTTACTGGCTTATACTGAGTCATTGAAAAATCAGGGGATGAGGAAATGAAGGGTATGAAGCAATATGGAATTTAACAAAACAGAGCTTAAGATGGAGACTCTTCTCAGTTGATGGAAATTTTTGTGTTTAAATATGAGGTTAATTTTCATCTTGAAATTTGTGTTTACCCTGATGCTTGCAGGGTTGCTGGCCAGCTATCACAATCCTAACAGCATTAGAGTGCACTCATATTCTCTGAAGAGATCTGAGAGTTTGTTGGACAGCACTTTTCTTCCAAAGCTCGGTGCTTTTTCTGTGGTAGGACTGCAAGTTGAAAGTGTGTGGTGGGCTACTTGTCTTTATTCAGCTACTATTGACTTTTTACCCTCTGGAGTTAGTGTTTGCCAAACTTCTTACACTCACTGTCTGTAGAAAGACAGCTGAAAAGTTGCTTCATCTTTCTTCCTTTAGCCTAGTTTTGAAATTAGTTCTTTAACTATATCTTAACCCATACTGTGTGTGAGTTGTGGTAGACTATAGTAGGTCAGAGTTGGCTTAAAGACTTTGGAGCCATGAGAGAAGTCTGTTTGCCCAGGAAACAGGAGAAGGCTGAACAAAGCATTGCAGCCAGCACTTGGTTTCCTCCTGGTTCCTGAATGCTTCGGTTTTGTTATTCAATTGCTGTGTTTTGACAGCACTTGGCAGCAGTGTGAGCATTTTCTGTGTGCTCCCTCCTTAGGCTGCACAGCTGGAAGCAGGCCCAACCTGCCAGTTAGCAGACAAGTCAGTTGTTACCTGAGCCTGTGGGTTAGCTCATGTGAACATGATCCAGCAGTGGGAACTGAGCTGGGTATGTGTGCTTCAGCTCCAAAGGGATGTCCTTATCAATACTGCAAACACTGGGATCACACTGTCTGCAGGCCAGGCATGGAGCTGGCTTCCATGGCAGCAGATGCAACTGTCAGCACCTGTGATAACAAACTGGAGGTACTGCACAACAGCTCTGAAAATAGGTTAAAACTTTTCCTGCTTAATTGCTGACTTTCAAATGGCTGAGAAAAAGTACATCCTGTATCACTCATTTTTGTGTCCTGAAAGTTGTGGATTTTTTGGGGAGGAAAGGGGGAAAGGCAAGATTAGCAGTCCTTTCAGCTAATTGTCAGGGACATGTTGTCTGCTTCCAAGGTTGTCAGTGATGCAGGAAGATATCCTTTTTCTTCCTGTAAGGCTGATGGTGCCCCATCACGTCATGGGCCAGTGAGAGGGCAAGAGACCCCACTGCTGCTTTAGCTGTCCCCTCCTAGACATCTGATTGTTCTTACAGAGTTATTTCTTCTCTAGCAAAGAGACATCAAGAGAGAGATGTCCTAGCTAGTAGATTGTTCTTTGAGCTATCTTAAAAATAAAAATAAAGGCTACAAGTATTTTTCCTGTGTGCAGCTGAGGGGTGTGTAGTGTTAATATGTGCTGTGGTTCAGAAGCTGTACTAAGTTGAGTGTACTCCCCTATCTGGAGGACCATTAGAGATAGTAAAAATGGCCTGAGGTAATTCATATAGATGATTGCATGCAGGCTACGTTCAAGCAGTCTTATGGATGGGGATACACAATCACAGTGGTAGCCTGAAGCCCTTTTTAATGTCCTTTGTGTATCTGAAATAAAAGGTTAAAACCTTTCCCCACTGGAGGTGGCTCTTTCTGCTAGAAGCTGGAGTCTTAACTGTTCCTTACTTGAGAAAGTATAGGGAGACATGTGGTGCCAAGCTGTGCTCCATATCTTGCTCTTGGGAATTTTTTAAGCATAGGAGTAACTGACTTGTGATTAGTTCCTGGCTGTGGAAGAAAGTACTTGAGGGCCAGGGCAGGTATAGGTCTAAGAGTGCATTATATAAGTTGGCATCCCCTGAGGTTACAGAACATGAGCAGACAGAGAGGCTCAATTGCATTACACAATATTTACTGAGGGAGGAGAAACTCCTGCTGATAATGAATTACAGAGTAGTTGATTAAAACAGGGTAAAGGTAAATGTTTGTGTGTGTGTATGCATCTGTGTGTAAATGCTGAAAGCATGTGTGTATCACCTCTTACATCTTTCCTGACCACCCAGCCAGTACTAGGAGGGGGGGGTCAGGGTAGGAGGGAGCACTGCAGATGTATGTGCAAGGGCAAGTTTTCCTGTTCCCTGGCAGAGCAAAAATGGTCTTCTCCAAACACTTTGAAACTGGGTCCCTCAGTAAAAAAAAAAAAAAAGCCACCAAAAAAACAAGCGGGCACGATTGAGGAGACACCATGTTTCTCTGCAGTATCAAATCCAGTGTGCTTTACATCTCTTGGCAGAAAGGGCAGCCAGTGCCCTTGTGTTGGTGGTGTGATAAGGAATAGTTTCAAGAGAAATGCTGGCTGATGTATTTACATGGGGAATTACATGGTGCTGTCACCTCAAGAGCCCTCTCTGCTAGAGGGCAGTGTGTGCTGGACCTAGTGGCTGAGCTGGTGCCTGAAGGGTAGGTGTCTATCTCACTGCAGCAGAATAACCACAGAGAGCTCTCAGCTCCCTGTGTGGGTGCTGGCTGGGTTGTCTTCAAGGTGGTGGGTTTAGAAAAGACAAAAATGCTAATAAGAGATTTGAAAATTACATTCAATTAATGAAAAGTTTATGCAAATAATGTTAGTAGTGTCTAGTTACTGCATCAGCAGATGCTACTAAGGAGCTAATTACTTGATAGTACTAAGTAGATACTACTAAGTAGATCTACTTACAATGTAAGTAGATAGTGTCAAATTTGAGCCTAGTCTAATTAGTTGACTGGAGCTTGAAGGCTTGGGGCTTGTGCTGCAATACCAAGAAAAACAGTGACTATAGCTTTTTTTTTTTTTGTTGAGAGTAATGTTTGCTGTACTCCTGAGTAGTGCTGTCTTTGGCAGGTTCAGGTCTACCGATGGCCAAGAGATCAAAGGCCATTAAATGTGCCTTGTGATTACAAGAAGGCTAAGTACATCACCAGAGCAGCGTGTGTGTAATTCTGTTCATAGTACTTTCACGTGCTGCTGAGATCTTGGCTTGGAGCAGCTGTGCCAAGGCTGCAGGGCAGCTGGTGCTGGCAGGGGGGTGTCCTGTGAGAATGACAGCACAGACTGATGAAGCAAGACATTGCAGCCCTGCTACCTCAGCTTGCTAGCAGTGTGATAAACTTGAACCCTGGGCTGGGTTCAGCTGAGAAACTGGAGCTAGACTGGCCAGCTGCTTGACTGGTGCTGAATGGGCTGAAAAAGGAGGAAAACTTCCCAGCTTGGGGAACTGGAGAAAGGAGTGGTACTTACGTGATGGGTGGAGGAGCGTTCCCCTAGTTTCTTGCACACAACCTGTTTCCAGCAGCACGGAGCAGACAGGTCAAACTGACTCACCTACAATCCTGGCTATTTCACAGTTTGGAGATTTTCTGAGTGCAAGGAAAATTGAATCAAAAACTAGAGCTCTTATTTGAATTTAACGTATGACATAAGCACAGTCCATTTTGGTAAATGTTTGTTGTGATGCATGCTTGTATTATTTAGATCCTGAGGAGCACGTGGCATTTTGGGTGAGCCATATTAATGGCTTATATTTGTAGGCTTGTGATAGGATGATGCAGTGAGGTGGCCTGCTGGTGCAATTGCAAGTTGTGGCTGCCAGGTTCCAAGCTGAAGGTGCCAATAGGTTTTGTTGCAGTGTTGTTCTTCTTTGCTGTTTACCTCAGTGGTTTGTGAGACTTGTATCTTGGAGCTTCCTGTGTTACCCCATATGTATGTATGTGCCATATGAAGATTTTCCATATCACTTGTAATTTAAATGTTACAATTATTGGCACAGGAAATATATTGAGAGATTTTCTGTTGGCAAGACTTCATTAGGAGAAGATTTCCTACAAAAACACATCCTACTATATGGAAAGTTCCTAGTCTCTTGATGAAATTGGGTGCTGTGTCCTTTCCCTTTTTTTTTCATCTCAGCAGGGAAGCACAGAGATTATGCAATTTATCAGGGGGTATCTGACACAGTGGCAACCTGAACTTGGACCTCTGTAATCCAAGTTGGGTGTCCCAGGGGATGGTTGTTCTGGTTAACTGTTACTCTAGATTTCTTCGGTCATCAGTTTCTGGAGCCAGACTTGCTTACCAGCAAACAGCTACTTGATCTTTGTTTTAGTTTACACAACTTGTTCTTGCCTTTCAAAGCTCTGATGAGAAATTTGTGCTTATCAGACCATAAGCTTAAAAAATAAAAAGGATGGAGGAAGGGAAATACTTGTTTGCACTGCAGTTCTGAACCCTCTAAGTTTCTCTCCAGGCATTATTTAGTTACAGTTTAGCTGAAACAGCTGTTAGTGCTGAACAAGGCTCCTCTAGGCACAACTTTGTTTGATGCGGTGTTTTGGAGGGTTTTTCTTTGTTTGATTTTAAGTAAAACAAAAAACCAGTGTGGTCTGCCTGTACTTACAGAAAATATTTGTGCTGTGACGGCAGGGAAGTGCGTTTGGTTCAGAGCTGGTCCATGCAGTGTTGTGGTGTGGGGCTTTGGCAGCATTGTGGCTGTGGGACACCAGAATGCCAGACAAAAGATGGGAATAGGGAAGCCTCCATCAAGGAGATTGAATGCCCTTAAATACACAGAGCACAGAAGGGAATGGAAAGGCCAAGGTCTCACTTGATTTCTTCTGAAAGCACAAGAGAGAAAGTTTGAATTGAGAACATGCCAGGTGGTGGGAAAGGGTTTGCCTTCTTGCTTTGTGTTCAGTTGGTAACAGAACTGGATATAGTTGCTGCTCAAGGTGTTGGTGTGAGGAAGGGGAGCTGGCAGTGGCCTCCTGCAGGATATACTGTGTTCAACTGCACAGCTTCTCTTCCTGCCCTAGGAGGGGCTCTGACAATAAATTTGTCTCCTTGAGTAATACAGAGTGACAAGTGGTCTGCAGGGTGACTGTTACATCACAGAATTATTTTCTCAGGTGGTTATCCTTTTCCTTCCCAAGGTATCATTGAAAGGGATGAAACACCTATGGAGAAAGAAATCTCCCTTCTGCATCGAGCAGACTTCGAATTCTCCCACATTTTCTACTTCTGCAGAAAAGGGTTTGAGGCCATTGTGGAAGATGAAGTCACTCAACGA
Source organism: Alethe castanea (assembly GCA_024734035.1). Taxonomy (NCBI): domain Eukaryota; kingdom Metazoa; phylum Chordata; class Aves; order Passeriformes; family Muscicapidae; genus Alethe; species Alethe castanea. The sequence goes on from JANRGV010000084.1 coordinate 11,067,741, forward strand.
TTTTCCTCAGAAGAGCTGCTCTCCTGGAATCTGCTCACAAGGACTAATGTCAACTTCCATTACATCAGCCTGAGGCTGACTGTTGTGTGGGTCATTGGGGTGATAGTGCGGTACTGCTTCCTGCTGCCCCTACGGTGAGCTCTGGTGCTGAGGGGTTTTGTCAGCCTGGCAATGGGTAAATTGGTGTTTTCTTGGTAAATGTCATCTCAGCTTTCTTTAACTCAAGAGCAGCATTGGCAGATATAAAGTATGAGCTTGCTTAAAGGCTCCCTTTGTGTTAAGAAGCCATTATTCATTGTGGAGAGTACAGTAAGGCTGGTGGTCATCTTTTCCATGAGTGCTTCTCCTAAGTCCATGTGTATTGGGAAAATGAATGTAAACTAAAGCTCCCTGACACCATGTGCATGGGAGTATCTAGATCTGCTGCTAATGGGTTTAGATGCACCACTTATTAGTGGCTTGTTTTCAATTTTTTTTTTTTTGCTTTTACTCAGATTTAGGATTAAAACACGAAGGAGACGGATTTCTCATGCAGACTTTGAATCTTATTTACAGTACAGAGAGTTCTGCAGCACTTCGAGCTACTAGCTAAAAGTGAGAAAAATGGAGGTAGATTTAGCTAGTTACAAGGTTTTTTAAAGCTAAATAGTTTAATTAAAAGCTAACACCTATATTATTTATACTTTTGACCCAACAACTAAACACCCGTGACCCGCATTGCGGGATTTTTTATCCAACTGAAAACTACTACCTGAAATCATGAAGAAGGAAGAAAGAGACAAAGCCCAAGAATGTCCACCTTTTGCTATACCTATTACTATATTCTAAAAACTCCAAATTCAAAACCTTTCATCATGTGAAATTACATATTTCTATTCTAACTACACACCAGTGATTCTAACTTTATCACTTAAATTTGGAAGTCTTCTCCAAGGCCTCAAGTCAAAAGCAGTGTTCCCTTGGGGGTTAGTGTCAGAAAGCACAGAAAGTTCAAAACTCTTAGGCTTCTGGGTTCCAACATGCTGCTTTTGCCAGACCATGACTTTAATCAATAGGTCAGGGAATTGCTGAGTTAGAGAACTGCATATGTCAGGTGTCTGAGGAATAATTGAATTTCTGCAATCCCTTTCCATTTTAAAGGAGGAAAATAGTATTAAAATGAGCAAAGCTACTTACTTAGGTTTAATGTCTGTTTTGTCTGTAGCTTTACCCTTGCTGCCATTGGGATTATGTCCATGATTGTGGGAACAACAGCGGTGGGACAGCTGCCAAATGGCAGGTAGGTGCTGTGTGTGAGGGATGAACTCACCAAATTGCATCAGGGCAAGCATCTGAAGATTAGGAGTGGACAGATTTATACTTAAAACGGACTACTGAAAGTCCATTCCACCCACAAATTTATGGACCTTGTTTTAGTGGCTTTTTAAATTTGAGCTGAGGTTGGATTCTTACCAGTCTTGGCACTGAGGTTGATGATTTCTCATGGGTTTCTCCAGCTGCCATGAGATACTCAAATGGGGCATTGTAGAGCAGGTAGTAGTGTTGGGATGAAAAACACCCAGCAAAGAGGGGACAGCCTTGCCTAGCTAAGTGGCACCAAGGATATGATGAATCTTGGCTAAGCTGCTGTAGCAAGTGAGTGGTAGAGCTGGGGCCATCCCTCTGTGCTCCAGAATACCGGGAAAATTTCAGCCCTGAGTTGTGTTGTGTAGGCTGGAGAGCATTGCATGTGTGTCTAGCTGCTTTCCAGGATGCTTCAGAAGTCTGATTTCTTTCAGAGTGAAGAACTACCTGAGCGAAGTGGTTCACCTCACGTGCTCCCGCATTCTCGTCAGAGCTCTGTCTGGTACTATCCATTACCATAACAAGTGAGTGAGCAAAAGCATGGACATGCTTGTATGTGTGTGTCATCCCACTGGAACTGGGGATTGCAAGTTGATGTCACACTGGAGGGTGACTCATCTGACAGCTTCATGGAGCTATTTGGTGTATAATGTGGTGCTTAGTGCACTAGCAGTCTAACAACAAAATATGTAATTGCAGGGAAAACAGGCCTCAGAAAGGAGGAATTTGTGTTGCCAACCACACATCACCGATAGATGCGATCATTTTGACAAACGATGGATGCTATGCAATGGTATGAAAAGATCTGAGATAACTACAGCAGAGGGACCAGGAAAGATTGTGGTGTATTGCTTGTAGACTTCAGTACTTAATTTTCACAGCAGAGATGCTTGCTTGAGCACTGGTCAGTGGGGAAAAGTGTAAATTATGTTGAAATTAGTCTGTATTATGTGCTGGAGAAGTTGTCCTTGGAGTGTCAATGCCAGGCTCTTCATCTGTTGAAGTACCTGAGATAGGCTTCCATGTGAGTGTCTAGATGTTCTCAAGTGAATGCATTTTAATAGCTCTGTGGTCACTGCTCAGTCCTGGCTTGCAGCTTCCCAGTGCATTTGGGTTTGTTGGATTTTCTTGGAGGGGTGGAGAGGAGGAGGGTTCTGCCTTTCGGGTGTCTCAGACACTGATGTGCCTTGCTGGGCTTGCAGGTGGGCCAGGTTCACGGTGGGCTGATGGGCATTATCCAGCGAGCCACGGTCAAAGCCTGTCCTCACGTCTGGTTCGAGCGCTCCGAGATCAAGGACCGCCACCTAGTGACAAAAAGGTGAGGTGTGTGCTGGGCTGCCTCCCCAGAGAGGCATGGGGGGGGCACTCAAAGACCTGGATTTGGGAAGGAGTTGCAGGGGGGGTGTGCAACACACTGCATCGCTCAGAATGACCTAAGTGTGCTTGCTTGGGTGGGCTTTGGTGCAGTGCACTGCAGTCAGAATGGCAGGTTCCCAGGTCACCAAGGAAAGCCTGAAACGCTTATACAGCATGTCATGGTTCAGATCAAAGGTTCTGGGAGGGTTTGGATTGCAGACTGTCACAAAGCATTCAGTTGGGAAGCCATCAGCATAATAGGTAATGTGCAATGAATTCAGGTGTGTGTTTTGAAAGGACATAAAGATACTTAAATTCTGATACTTTCTGTTGAAGAAATACTGATGATAAGATTGGCTGTCTCAGTTTCACTGGAATTTGTGAGCCACTGGAAACAAAAAGCTTTCTGTTTGGGTGAGAGGCAAAATGTCCTGTTATGAGAATATAAGCTGTGTACAAAAGTGATTTTTCTGCAGGATGTCACCAAAAGCATACCGTATCATGAATACTGTAGTAGAGAGATAAAAATTTTTCCTAATTTATAGAGAACTTTTTAGGTTAATTTGGACAGGTTAACTTCTTCACTGGCTTATTGGCCTCTGCACAGCAGGACAGCTTTGCCAAGTTGTCTAAGTGTTACTCAAGTAGTATGAGTTGTAGGCATTTAGAAGTCCCTTTTTTAAGAAATAAGCTGTTAAACAGCAGAGGCTGGATGGACCACTGCATCAATAAGGTTTTCTTCTTATGTAGGCAATTCCTTGAAGGTTAGAGTTAGTTGGACTGGCTTAATGGCATGTAATTGTTGGCTTCTCTGACAGGCATTAGTAAAATAACATGGAGGAAAAAAAACAGGATGTTGCCTCAATGTAATGCTCCAGGTGCCTAAGGGATGGCAGGCACAAAGCTTCAGTTTCTGTGGAAAAGAAAAGCAAGTACAAATTAGTGTCTAGTAAAAGGCATTGGTTTCATATGTATGCAATACATAAAGGTGTTTTTAATGGACCTGCCTGGGGAAAGAAGAGTGGAAAGAAGCTGATTTTTAAGCTTTCCTTCTGCTTCCACAGACTCAGGGAACATGTGGCAGACAAAAGCAAGCTCCCAATCTTAATTTTTCCAGAAGGTAAGAAGCTGAACTACTTATCCCCATTCAGTGTAGATGTCCTTCCTGTTCTCTTTTCATGGCTTCTGCTGCTCTAATCTATCTTCACCTCTGGCTTCAACTTTGTTAGGGCATTCCTGGCTTCCATCTTTAATGCAAGATGAATAAACATAGAGACAACACAATACTGTCCCTGGATGTTGCTTTTCCTGGCAGAAGCTGCAGGCAGAAGAAAGGGAAGATTGTTTATTTTGCCCTGAGTTTATTAATTTGCTGTCCTACAGATTTAACCTCAGCATTGTGCTTTTTGTCTTACACATCTTCTGGCTTCATTCAGGGAGTCAGTCACAAGACAAAAGCTAAAAATAAGCAGGGGAGAGATGCTTGACTCAGTGAGCAGCAAATGCAGGCTCTTTATGGTAAGACCTGTGTGTGGATGTTGCATTGTAGTGAAATGGCTGTGTAAAGAAATTACTTTCTCTTCTGGACAGGCACTTGCATAAACAATACATCTGTGATGATGTTCAAGAAGGGGAGCTTTGAAATAGGAGGGACAATCTATCCTGTTGCAATCAAAGTAAGTGGAAATAGCTGGCTGCTGAATTTCAGAGTTTGGGATGGGTTTTTGTCAGAGGGGCAGGAAGCTGTTTCAATACAGCTGCTATTGAAAGCACAGTAGCTCTGGCAATTGCGCATATGCTGTGGATGGCTCCTGGAGAATAAATGGCTGAAATTAAAGTGAAATCCTTGGCCTATAGAGCCTGGCTGGTAGGCCCTGATGAGGTCAGCTTCTTCCTCAGAAAGCTGTAAGGAAGAGAAATCCAACTAGTCCTTCCCAGTGCTGAAGGGAAGCATCCTGCTCACAGCAGACTTAATTCTTTTGGCTGTTCAGGCAAATAGGTGACATCTGCTGCTGGTTCTGCCGTGTAATCCCAGGTCTGAGAGGCTGTGATGGTCTGGAGAAAGGCTAAATCAATTGTTTTTTGTGATTCTTCACAGTATGATCCTCAGTTTGGAGATGCCTTCTGGAACAGCAGCAAGTACAACATTGTGAGCTACCTGCTGCGAATAATGACCAGCTGGGCCATCGTTTGCAACGTGTGGTACTTGCCACCAATGGTTAGAAAGGTAATCCAGAACCTGGTTGCCTGACTGCTATTTAAGAATTAGACTGTATCTGCAAGTGCACTTTAACTCTTTTTTTTCCCCCAAAACCTCTACCCACCCTATGTCTCCAAATCAGTTTTATACTGGATTTTTGTCAGTGCTGACTGATGTATGATTGGACTCTGCTTTTCATGATGCAGCTTGACACCATGAGCAGTGCATCAAATATGCAAAGGATTGCAGTAAATGCAGTGCTGTTCCCAGTAGCAATAATGGTAATGTTCCATCTTGTTGAAGCAAAATTTTCTCCTAATTTCGGCACTCTAGAGTAAAAGCGAGTTATTACCACATGGGAACATCAGATTGTGAAGTTGGCATGATAAGGAATGGGTTGTTTGGCAGTGAGCTAATTTGATGAGGCAGCAGATAAAAAAATGTTATGAAAGTCTGCTTCAGTTGACTTCTCTCTGATTATGTTGAATTTATGACCCTTGAAGGAAGATGAAGATGCTGTTCAGTTTGCCAACAGAGTGAGGTCAGCCATTGCTCGCCAAGGAGGACTGACTGAACTCCCCTGGTGAGTGATGCCGTCCATGTTAGAGTTCATGGACTATTTGTGGTTAGTTTGACTGATAGGTGCTTCCCTCCTTAGCTTTGTGACAGATAACATTCAACACCACTTTATTCCACTCAGGGGAAACAGTGGAGTAACTCCACATGCACATATGTGAAAGTAAAAGATGTATAAAGTTTTTGGAGCATGTAGCATGCAGTGAGTTTCATCTAAAGGCTTGATACTTTTGAAATAGGTCCATTCACAATTGTTTCTCATGTTGAGATTAAGCAGCAAAAGTGAGGTTGCTTGGCAAATCTGATGAACAACAAAAAATAAAGCAGGCCTTGAGACTTTCTACTCTGACTTTCTCATGTCCTGCCTCAGTAAGTAGCAGGATAATGCCTAGATTTCATATGACACAGACTTGAGAGCAAAATTTGGATGAAGAGAATGGGCAGGTAGATTCAACTATGAGACCCAGCTCTGAATAATGTAAGGCAAGGCACAGCTGTAGTGTTGCAGAAGATTGGCTGCCTCTACAGACTGGGGAAGTAGCATCCCAGGTTGCCAAAGATTTCTGTTGTAGGTACAGCCTGTTAGCAACATGAATAGACTGCTTTAATGGGCTGAATTCAAAATTTGAGCTGCATAAGCATTGTGGCTTAAGGTAAAGGCTTTAATAAATGTGCTTAAAATTGGATGTTATAGAAGTTCTGAAGAAAAGCCTTTAATAATAATAATAATAATAATTTAGATTACCTACCTTAATCAACTGTAGAGTTTTAATGTAATGCATAGTTTGATAACAATAACTATAACAGCCCTGATGGTTTACTGTTCCCTCTTGCTCTGTTCCAGGGATGGAGGTCTGAAACGAGCAAAAGTCAAAGATACTTTCAAAGAAGAACAGCAGAAAAACTATAGCAAGATGCTAGTGAGAAACGGATCAGTAGGAAGCTTGTCTGCAGAAACTGAGTCAGACTGAATAGCGATTCTTGAAAAGTAACTTTGCACAACCAGCCTTAGCAGGAATAATGTGTTTTTTTAAATTAAAAAAAAAAAAGAAAACCTGACAAAAAATAGAGCAAGAAAACAATGAAATCCTTCATTGTGTGTATGCATATTCTCTGTGTGGCTGGTGCACAGCCTGCCAAGAGCAGCGTCTCTGTGTTCCTCCCTGTTCATTCTTTTACTACCCTGCCCCTCTCCATCTTCATGTGATGATGCACTGCAGCTCGTGGTATTCCCAAGCTGAATGCCTGCAGAGTGAGAAGATGAAAAAAAAACACCTCAGTTTTTCTGATTTTGTAAGGATGAAGGGAAGTACACTGAACAGATGCTGTCAGGACACTGGTTGTGAAGATACCTCTTGTTCATGGTACTTTAAAGGTTTAAACATAACAAAATTTTGTCCTTTTTTTTCCTGTTGCTCACAGACTTTTTGTTGTAGGTGACTTAAATAACATGCTTTAGGATGTTGTCAGAACTGTAAGATTGACTCTTTTTGTTAGCTTGCACCTGGATGTGCAAGGAGAGAATGGAAGCAAGGGCTGCAAAGACCCTACAGGATGGGAAAGGAGCTGCCTGCCAAAAGCACAGACCATGGACCATGAGGAATTTGGTTGCCTTATAACATGGTATTGCCTTTATTGAGAACTGCTGCCTGAGGGAAGATGAGGGGCAAGTCCTCAATCTCCCTGTCCATTGCTTTTGAAATTGCTTTCTTGAGCTCTGGAACTGTAAAGGTAAGGTACAGTTAGGGTTGGATAATGTAGGCTATGACAGATGAATTTTTGTGGATTGTCAGGAGTTCCCATCTGCAAAAATTATTGTTCATGGCTTGAAGCTCTCAAGAGAGCCACTCCAGAAACACATTGTGTGTTTCCTGGGCTAGCAATAGCTATCACAACTATAAACATAGGATCTGTAAGTCAGCTTTGATACGAGACATGGCATGTCCAAATCTGCAATATATTGCTGTCTGAATGTAATGAGAAATAAATTCTATATTTCTAATGGGTTTTGTGTGGCATTACTATTTTCTAAATCTATATAATTAAAAAATTTATACTTCCTGAAAACTTAACATTGGAATTACGGAAACTTCAGTCACTGACATAAAGGACCAGTTGTAGCTGAATTCTACTGATTTCTAACCTGACTTTCTTTGCTTTTTTACCCTCTCCTTGGACTCTAAGAAACATAGGTGGCTTGGTGTTTATCCTTGTTAGAGTAGGAGTAACTGATCATTCAGGCTCATGTTGAAATTACAGCACGAAATCATATCAAGGCGACTCAATTAATGAATCTGTAATTAACTAGGAAACAATTGAGCTTCTAAATTTTTAGCTGAGTTCGTTTCTAAGTAGTCTTTTCCTTTTAGCAAAGAGAAATTAATGCTGAAAAAAAACTACTGTTCTATAAATCAAAATTTGAAAATCTGTTAGAACACAGGCTCCTAGAAAAAGCATTCCTGTTTCCCATTACGCACTTACACAAGGACAAATACATAGGGAAGTGTTTTCAGGTTTAGCATGGCAGGCCCTCAAGAAGGAAATTGTTTATGTTAAAAGGGTTAGTTGAGAGTGGTAAGACAAGTGAGACACAGCACAGGCTTTTTGCTTAAGGTTAACCTAGTTCAGCTGTGGTCTGAGTTGTTATTACTTTAAGGTGAACTGGTCATGCAAGCTTTGGCTAATTAATGTGTTCGTCATAATTTATAGATACTAACTGTGAGCTTGAGCTTTCCTGGATTGCACTCACAATAGGAAGCTTTGTAAGGACAACTCTTTTAAAAACATGCCTGCCTGTTTTATATGCATACACACATAAAATACAGTTTAGATAACACATTTTAAAATCTACTCTATAAATATTGGGATATATATTTTCTTTGAAAGTTTCTTATAAGATCTAGATTATGATATATTTCTCTGTAGATGGAACAAGAATTTTTCTGGTTCAAGGTTTAAATATATGATTCCTAAGAGAGCCTTCACGGCCAGTTTATAGGCTCTCTGCTTTCTTCCTGCTTTTGGTCATCAGTACCTGAACTGCAGTGGTTTTTTGGATGCTCTGTTAGGTGTATGTGTTTAGAGTAACAGGATTGTGAGCTTTGGCAAAAGTGCCCAAGGCTGCAGTTTGCTTTTTCCTTAGGGCAAAACTGAATTTTAAGGCAAAAAGCGCTGCTAAGTTAAATGATAATGACAAGGTAGTCCAATGACACTAATGAAATGTCTGACAAGCCGAAGGGAGTTCTGTGGCCTTATTACAAGTAGTCTCCACTGAACTGAGTTTTAACAAAATCTGCCTTATTTTGGAGAGAATTTGTCAAGTGTATACATTTCGCTGTATGAGTGGCACTAGCCATGAGAAGAGGCATCGTGCAGTCATTTCTTAGTTGAGAATATGTAGGTGAATCAGCTGAGGTTTCTTGAACCTGCAGCATCTTTTACATCTTTACTAAGCAGAATGTCCTGTGTATTCTTTGAGTCTTGGTGGTGTATCCCCAGACTTTACACTTAGCTCTGAAAATGTATTCAGAGAGGCTGTGTGGGCAGTGGTGATAACTAATAAGTGGTTCTGGACTGTGTCCCAGATTTGTTATAGGCATGAGATCCACATTCTTGAGGTGGTTTAATTTTTACTTTGGAGAAGTGTTTTTATAGGGTGGCAATGTACACCACAATGACTGATAGCAGAGGGCCAGTGCATAGAAGGTGTGACTTTATTCACTGCCTCTCTCTACTGCCTTTGGAAAGCTTTTTGTACATTTTTTCCTTTTCGCCTGACAGACCTGGGAAATGTTGCAGCTGTATTGGGCTGAATGAGTAGAGATAGCTCAAGAAATCAATGGCTGAACTAGAAGTTTTAGTTTCTGGTGCTGAGCACATAGAGCGTTGATTCTTATTTTAGGACCTAAACGCATATTTTTGTTTAGATTTAGAGAAAGACCATTGAGTTTAGAGAAGGCTAGCCCCTTTCAAGCTCTAATAAAACTACAGGCTTTGGTCAGGTAGGTGGTTTTTAAGGTGGTGATGGAATCCAATTCAAATGTTAATAATTATTTTTCTGCTGCTGTAATTTGTTTTTACCTAGAGCACAGTGGGTATAGCCACAGGTTCCCTTTGTATCCTGTTAAGCTGCTTGGCCTCATGCATTCAGTGTATGCAGGCTGTCATTATAGACAGCTCCTAATTGACATGAAGGAGGCTAATGAAAAAAAACTCAATTGAGGGTCTTTGGAAACTTCTATTAAAAATCTCAGTGTTGATTCTGGAAGTTCCAGGCCCAACCCAGAAATTTAAGGTACTTAAAAATGTCCTTGTCCCCCCTCTTACTGAACAGATTGATAAAAAGATTTCTAGTTAAGATTTAGGTCTTCCCCCAATATTTTTATCTGGTCTAATTCATAGAAGACTTCAAGTGTCAGATTGACAAATGTGATGTATTCCTGCTCTTCCTTATTTTAACTAGTGCTTCTCAAGAATTGGACAGTCCTGATGTTATCAAATTCCATGGCTGCTGTGAGCAGCTGTAACAGAACGGGGCCAGCCAGGGAATTTGTGCCTTAATATATAGAGAGACTGGAACGATGGAGTTGCCAAAAAACAAAGAACTTTTAATGTAAAAATAACAGACATGGAAACTGCATGGTACAAGGGGCAGCCTCCAAAGACCCCCAAAACCCAGAAAGCACAGAGGCATGTAGATAGGGTGGAAAGCATGGGGTCCATCAATATCAAGGATAAGGAACAAAACCATGTATGTAGCTGGCAGTTAGCCAACCATATAGGAAAACCATGAACAACACCTTATTTGTAACAAACTGGTTAACATGTTCGTTCCCATGAGACAACTCTTCTTTCTGTTCTCTCACCAGGATGTAAAGGATGTCCTTTCTCCTAGCTAGGTGTCTCAAAGGGTTTCAAGCTGAAGGTCTCTGCCTCTGCAGGTGAAGCCAGCTATCTGTCCACCTCAATTTCCACATCTTCCCCTTCCTTTTGTACCAAAAACGTTGTCTGTAAATATCCCTTAAAAAACCTTAAACGTACATCCTATCAAACATGGAAACAATATTAACACTACAATGATTATAACAGATTGTCTAACATTTTTAAAGCTTTGCTGCAGCACCCCAAGGAACCAATGCAGGTGCTGCTACTCTTCATCCAAAAATTCCAAAATTTAATTTCATCTTTGCAATCTGCTTCAAATTGGTGAACAAATCTTTTTTGCCTAATCTTTCTGTTGCAGATCATTGTGAGGTTGGGTGTTAGCAGGGTAAGCTTCCCCATGCTGCATGGTCCACCCTTGATGTGTGATAGGATAGCAGGCCATGCTCTGTCTGTCTCCACAAATGAGAAAACTTCCTGATGGTAACTGTAATGGGGAATCACTGGACCAGGAGAGAATGGGTGAGGTGTAATTTACACCATATGATTTCATTTCTGTAGACAGGATGATGTGAGGAAACATCCCACCATACATTTTGCTCATCTCTTTTTTTTTTTTTGGATGTCAATGCTCTTACGTATTTTTTGTATTCCTTCTATCTTATCAATGTAATTAAATTTAACACAAAAGTCCATTATGACAGAGCCTAAAATTTCCAAGTCTTGGGGTTCCAGTGGTGCATGTGGCAGGTCCCAGGCCCAGTAATCCCAGTTATCAAGAGGATTGTGAATCTGTTTATTGTGAGGACACAGTTTGCAGATGGCCTTTTTGGTTAACAGCCACTTATCCGCTGGTAACCCCACTAAGCAGGTGGAAACGAGGTTGTTTGGTGTAGCTACTGATAGATACAGGGTTTCTTGTCAAGTATTACCCAAACATTTTGCTTTGGCTGTGTGACTTTCCAAGACTGTGAGGAGCATGGAGTAGATGAGGATAGCTGTAGCAAACAGGGGTCCTCTAGGGGTCACGTTTGGTGGGGTAATCTATGGATAGCACTTAAAAAATTATTAATACTTAAGAAATTAGGTAGGGTTAGGAAATAGGTGGTGAAGGATGGCAATCTGCAAGCCTCAAGGTGTCCTTTCTGTAGGTTCTTCTCAGGGTTCCTCCTGCTGAGCTTTAGGGTGATCCTGTAGAGGCTGTAGGTATGGCTTGATGTTCTCAGCAGGAACCCACTGAGGTCCTTTACCTGTTGAAACACAAGCATAACTCTTCCCCCAGGTAATTAGTGGAACTGGTCCTAAAATTTGGTGTGTTTCTGGGTAGCTATACTTGTGTGGTATTGGAAAAATGCCTGATCCATGAAGGAATGATTTAAAAGTTGAAAACACTGCTTTACTGAGCCTCTTTATAGTACATAGGATCGTTATTTCCTCTTCTTTATTGTTCTAAGAGGCATTTTAGGGAAAGTCTGTGAGGGAATGTGGGACACCTGTAGTGTGTCTTATTCCCCATTAGTTAGAGAATTCCTGTACTTCCTGGGAAACACAGGGTGAACCATAATCCATTTCAGTTTCTTGTGGTATACCCAGCCCTGAGAAACATTGCAGGAAACGCTTAATAACACCTTTGGCTACTTCACCTAGAAAAAACACTGCAGCAGGTTGTAAATATTTAACAGTTTGAAACTGTAGCCACACTCAGAATTCAACTGAAGCAAGTTTAGAACCACTGAAATGTTGGGAGGTAAGTGTATATTAAACGTTTGGACTACCAGCTGTCACTGTAGAACACAGACTGTAAAGATAACATGTAGAGAGTATTAGGAACACAATGTTAAACAGTGCAGTAATATAAAATCAGAGAACAGAGGACATGTGATAAAATGACCTTCCTATATCAATTATGAAAATACAGTTACAGTAAAATCAGTGCAAAAAAGACCAAAATGTAGTAAAGGAACACAGAGTCCTGACTTATTTTGTTCTCCAGTGTGTGCTGAAGCAAGGATAGGAGCAGTGCTTGTCATTTTTTGAGTGGCTGGAGATGCTTTATTTAAGGCATTTTTTGTTTCATTGGTCAGCTCTCAATGTAGGACGTCAGCTTTTGTGTATCGTGAAGTGTCCTCATGTCTTGTTCTTTACTGAGGCCAGTCCTTTTAAAAATGTCTCTGCTGCATTTTTGATGTTATCCAGTGCCTTTGTGGGGCCGGCAGCTGAAAAATGCATACTGTGGCTGTGATGGTATAATTTTCCTGGCAGCCAGAGCTTCTACAATCCCCTGCCTGATTGCCTGTGCTTGAAGAGCTGCTGAGTGTTCTGGAATGTTCTCTTGCATCAAGGCTTTCTCAGCTGCTCCCCCATGTTATTCAGCACAGGCTTAGGGAGGTTTACTGCTCGTTCTTTGGGTTGCTTACACGCCCCTTCTAGTACTTGTGCTTGAACCCCTGCATAATCTTGCAACAGTCTCTTTGAACAAACCTGATTTTTAACCTCCAGCATGGCCTAAATGGGCGCCGCCATGTTGGAAGGCGTCACTTCCGGAACCCGGCGGAGATATTTCCGGTCTCCAGCGGGGGCGCTGCCGGCCCGGGGGAGGCGCGGCCTGAGGCGGGAGGGGCGGAGCCTGAGGTAGGGGCGGAGCCCGGCGGGCGGAGGGGTGTGGGACAGGGCGGTGGGACTGAGGGCGGAACGCTGGGAATGACTGGCGTTTTGCAGAGGGTGGGAGGAAGGACAAGGAGTGGGTGTGGGACGGAGGGGGTCCAAGATAGCGTGGCCGTCATCATCTTGGGCCCCATGTGGGCAGACACAGGGCGATGGCAGTGCTGTGTCTAACCACGCAATCCAAAGGGCGAGAAGGAGGGCTAGAGTTGTATATATATATTGAAACCAAGAGCAACACCTTATTTGTAATAAACTGGTTAACATATCAGTTCCCATGAGACAACTCTTCTTTCTGTTCTCTCACCAGGATGTATGTCCTTTCTCCTAGCTAGGTGTCTCAAAGGGTGTGAAGCTGAAGTTCTCTGCATCTGCAGGTGAAGCCAGCTCTCTGTCCAGCTCAGTTTCCACAAAATTCTTGTTTTAGGAATGGAAATTATTTCAGACAGTACTGAGATATTTAAGGAAAGAGCCAAAGAAAACCTCAAAGAGACGCAATTAAGGTGAAAGCAGATTTTGGCTGTGAAGTCTTCTCCAAGGTATAAGTACTAATGCTCTGGAAGGAGGTGCCTAGTTCTGATTTTTTTTTTTTTTTTTGAAAAGAAAAATATTTATCAGTGCTAGCACTCAGGAAGTCTGATTTTATATGTGGTTGTGCCTTAGACTGCAAGCTCTGACTGAAGCTGTAGTAAATACAGTGTTATGACAGAAAGATTTGGGTTGGAAGGGACTTTTAAAGGCCATCCTGTTCAACCCCCCTGCAGTGAGCAAGGAATTATCAACCAGACCACACTGCTAGGAGCCCTGTCCAACCCAATCTCAAATGTTTCCAGTGATGGGGCTTCTACCACTTCTCTGGCAAACCTGTGTCAGCATTTCGCTACCCTCATTGTAGAAAAATTCATCCTTATCTCTAGTCTAATTCTACCTTTTAGTCTAAACCATTACCCCTTGTCCTATACCCTACTAAAAAGGCTCTCCCTATCTTTGATGTAAGGCTCCTATAAGTACTGAAATGCTACCACAAAATCTCCCTGGGCCCACTTTTTCAGCTTGTCCTGTCCTGTCCTTCAGGAGTGTCAACAGCATTACTCAGCTTGGTGTTATAAATGTGCTGAGAGGGCACTGGATCCCAGTGTGTCATGGATGGAGTTAGTACTGGTCCCAGTGTACCTTGTGAGGGACACCACTGGACCATGATGTAGGCCAGTGTGTGCTGCAGAACAGAGCTTGACTCAGCCCTGTGTGAGGATATGCAGGTGGATTGAGAGCTACTAAAAATCTTGGGGATTTTTAATATTTATTTGTATGACAAGCTGGCTGCTCAAGACTAGGAGTGAGGGTGAATTCTTTGATTTTGTCACAGGCGTGTTTTTGGGTGCTGCTGTGCCCTGAAGAATGTGGCCATGCAATTACCAATCCTGATTTTTCCCATCAAAAAAGGTTTTTTTGTTTCTCTGAAATGAACATAATAAAACCAGCAGAACTGTGACCTCAAGAGTCAAGATAGAGACTCTAATGATTGTTCACTGTCTCCATCTTTTTATTAAATTTTTCTGAGACTCTTTTTTGCTGCATAAAATCCATACAAATGAAATACAAGCACAGTCAGTAAATAGTAATGAAAAGGTAAATTCATTTTGCAAAGAAGCCAGTGCATATAAGACATCATCTGGAATAATGATGATTTTTTTTTCTTGCTTTTTTTTCCACAGATCACAAAGCTATTACAGTCTTTTAAAATTAATATCTGGCTTTTAGGCTCTCTAATGGTCTGTGTGACCTCTTCTTACCCTTTGGCTAATAAGAAAAATTATATTGTTTTTAAATACAAGACAGACACAAGATACGATAATTGTATGGGTAAGACTGATATTTCTGTTAAATAGCATGGAATGGTAAAGTGCTTGGTTCAGTTTTTCAAATTGTGGCCACCTTTGGGGCAGGGTGGTATGAATTTGTATCTGAGCTTCTGCAGAGCTGCCCTGCTCGTGAGGAGGCACAGGGAAATCTTCCTGCCAGCTTCCCACCTCTCTTCTGAGGCCAGGCATGGTACAAGGCTGGAAACTCAGCTGCACATGGCCAGGTTGCAGTTTGTGCATCTCTGTGGTGAGAAGGGCCTGTCCTGGACCTGGCTCACTGAAATCCAGAGTTTTCAGCACTCCCAGGTGCTGTGTTGTGTCCTTGTTCTGTAGTAGTGTGCAGTTCACAGGCTGGACTGTATCCAGTCTTTACTCACACACCAGACGATGTTCTTTGCACACAGCATGTCTTGGAGACCTAATTTGTAGGGGTTTTAATTTCAAAGAGAGCCTGAGAGTTGAGTAACCTTTAACTTCTGTGAATTGCTCTGTCATGTGATGGCTTGACACCACTCCATCAGTGTAACTTGGTTCATTTTACTGGAGTCATATCAGTTCTTAAGGAATCACAGAATGGTCTGAGTTGGAAGAGACTTTTAAGATCACCTTGTTCCAACCCCCCCTCTGCCATGGGCAGGAACACTTTCCACTAGACCAGTATGCTTGGAGCCCAATCCAACCTGGCCTTGAACACTTCAGGAATGGGACATCCATCCTGCATGAGGAATGGATCTCAGGAGTGAGGTTTTTAGCTATACCTTAAATACATGTCCTGTCTAAGTATTTTAAGCTTTTGATTCCAGAGTTATCTCATGTAAAACCAAGTTACAGAAGTCCAAAGGAAATTTGCTTGAGGCCGTCACCTAATCCAGCCACATCACTGGAAAGAAATTTCCTTGCCAAGGAGCACCATCTATCAGCTGATAACTGCTTGTTTGTGGCTTGTTTTTTGGTTTTGTTGGGTTTTTTTGGTTGGTTTGGGGAGTGAAGAGGGCTTTTGGGAGACCTGGCACTGAGCTAGGATGGGAGCAGGGAACTTGTACCTTTTAGAGTTAAGTCCTCCTTGGTGCTCTTGGAATTTTCAAGTACAGGGCATTCCCAACAGAGCACTTTCACCCTCAGTGTGGGGCCCTGTGTCAGTGTCAGGCTAGGCAGGCCAAAACTTTTTGCCCCTGAAGTGACTTGCTGACATAAGTCAGAGCTTTATTGGGCAGCAGCAGGTTTTTGTGTGTGCTTTGCTCATCAGGACTTTCCACCTTCCTGTATTTTGTGTCACTCGTTTGTTGTAACCTAATTTTTATTTTGTTTTTTAACGTTATTTGGCTGTGCAATTCTGTACCTAGGGTTTAGGAAAGGCACAAGTTTTGTCACTGAAGGATGATATCTGTATGTATTTTTGATTTTGTCTCATATTGCTTGCTTGTGGGCTCTGTCTTTCTACCTCCATTCCCACACAGTAGCAAGTCACTGTCTCCTGCAATTAGTTACAAAGAAGAACGATGAGATTGGCCCTGTGTTCTCCTCACTTCATCCTGGGATAATGGATTAGTCCAGATGCTTGACAGCATTGCATAAAGTGAGCGTGATGGAGTGTGAGCCCAGGTGGGGACAGCTCTAGCACAAAACAACCCTGGCATGGCATGCTCTAATTTCCTGCCTCATGCTTCATCTTGTGCAACGGTTCCACTTAATTATTGCACTGTGGAAGTCAGCTGCCTGGGCAGGGATTAATCCTTTCCAACAATTGCAATCAAACTTGCACTTGTGTACTCGACTCCTAATGCTGGGTTCGTGCTCAGGGAAGGGGATGGCAATTCAGAAGCATGAGCTCTTGAGAGCAACAGAAATTTCCTCCTTGTCTCATTCAATAATAGTAGTGGCACTACTTTTTGGGGAGAGAGAGGAATAATGTTGTTTAAGAGGCTGTCAATTCCCAAGTTAGCCACATGAAGAAACCAGTGCCCAGCTGAAGTCCTAAACACACCTGTTTAGCTGGCCTAGGGTAAAAGTTAAACATGCCTGAGGTTTTGGGAAGGAGTTGGGGGGTGAGAGAGAGAATTTAGGCTCTTAGAGGTATTAATTAAATGCTGTTTGGAATGCCTAAAAAACTTGTATCTTTAATCCTCCTGTGCCAAACGCTCTTTGGAAATTGTCCCTGATATCTTGAGAAAGGTGATGCCCAAATGTAAATCTTCAGTCCTTCTTCAGTCAATTACTTCAGTAATTGAGAAGTAACACAGGCTTGGTCTAGCTCTGTGAAACTAGAGATAACACAGGAATTAAGAATACACAACTGGGAAGGGGTGAAGTTATGGCATTAGAAATAATTTGCTGTTCAGAAAATGTAGTGCTGAAGCCAAACTGCATCCTTAGTTTGTACTCACCTCAGTATCTTTTGGAGCTATGCAGGGTGGTCTTATGACCCTCTCTTCATGCACCAAAGGGGCAAAATCTTTGCTTGCATTCAAGCTTGATATGTTGTCCTTGGACTTTTGAATGTGTACTGGTCAGGATTCAGCTGTGCTCCCACTTCTGTCAGTACAGAGTTTTTTACTGTGTTTCCAAGGAGCTCAAAATAAACCTCAAAGATGGCAGGAATGCTTGTGTGGCATCCCCATTCCTCCCCTGAAATCACATGCACTCATTTAGCTCCTCAAGAAAACTCCAGGGGAGTTGATCATCAAGGCTATCTCAGGACTTCCATTTCCTGTAGAAATGTTGATTTCTGGTCCTGAAGTTATTTGAGCAGGATGTTTGCTGCTGTATTTGCAGATGTTTCCAAGAGACTACAGCGGTTTGCCAGAAGGGCTAAGGCTTGTCTTAAGACTGGGAGTTAACTTCTACCCAGGGTGGCATCACTGTCATGTTCCTAATGGTGTAAAAGATTAAGGTTGGATGCATGTGTGTGCTCTCTTGCAAGTACTAAGCAGCCTTAGTTAATCACTGCTGCAGATGCTATCTTCAATATCCAAAACTGAGGCACTTTGTGACTTTCTTTAAATCACTGTCATCATTTAGACCTTGTTTCTCTAATGGGCTCTCCATGAGGTGTGGGTGTTACAGCCCTCACTGATGGCTGCACCAGGAACTGTGATATAGGGATATTGCTACTCTCATTCTGGGCTTTAGGAGCAAATAAAACTATTGGTAGCCTCCTGGTTTCTGCACACACCAGCTTCTGACACACAGTTTGTGTTTGGTCTGGCTAAGTCACAGTAAACTTTTATTACAGTTTTGGAAACCAGCCAAGTGCAGGCTTGTTGTCAAAAATATAAAAATTATTTACTTGAGCCTGTACTGTCCAGCTTTGCAATGTTGAAGTGACTTAACAGTTCAGGACCTTCTAGATTATTCTTTGCTTGAAGTAGCTTCTCTTGGCCTGCCATATCACCAACTGAAATGAAATTGCAAAAAGATGGAATCTGTAAATGGGGCCACTACTGAGGCTTGTATGGTGTTGCATTTTAGCCCCCTCTTCATAGGATTTCCTTCCTGCCAACTAAGTATGCCACTCCTGTTTTTCCAGGTTGTTGCTGTCCTTGGGATTTTTCATCAGTGAGGCAGACTTCCTCTTCTTGTCTGCTGTTCTGTTCTGGCTGTGGAGCATCTTTTCCTGTAGGCTTAAAGAAGAGAGAGATCATTAACAGATAAAGAATTAGGTTGCTTGTATATGTCACTGTGGTCCTTTAGGAAGATGGACTCTTCCTAAAGGAGTGAGCAAAAGTCTGAGCCATTAAGAAGATTGCTTTTTGAATTGGTTGTGGCCCAGAGAGAAAGCAGAAGAAATACATCCCAGGATTCGACAGGAGAAGTGCTGTCCTGAGCATGCCTTTGATAACCCTGAAGTTTTTTTTTCATGGACATGTGATGGCAAGTCCAGCAGAGCTCTTTACAGCTTACAGAATTCCCTTACTGCAGTCTCTCTCAACAACTCCCCAATTGTGTGCATTTGTGCATGCATCCTGAAGTAAAAATTGATATTTCACACTGTTATCTTAGCAGAAATGTAAAATTAACTCTTAAGGGTACTGTTTCAAGGAGGCTGTTCTGCTATTGAACATCATCTTACTTTGTACAAGGGTTGGCTCGTGGTTTTCAAACCTGCTTGAAGAAGGTGCTTTTTATTGCATGTAGCTGCTTGTGAAGTAATGAACAGTTTTGTTTCCCCACTTTTCTGCTTTAAAGGTTTCAGTTCTAATGCTTTTTGAAGTTGTGCAGTATTTAAATAGGAAGATTATTTTTTAAATGGTTAAATGCTAATATTTGGATTTAGCATAGAAATCAATGTTAACTAATATGCAGAGAGAGTGAGGATCAACAGTGTTTGAAGCACTTGAACTCCCAGATTTGGCTTCTTACATCTCTTGGGAAGATGTATCAAGATTTAAAAACAGGAATGGTTTGTCTTCCATGCTTTATGTGTAGCATATTCATTTTCCTTTTCAAGGTGCTTCAAAAAATATAATATGACCAACATAAAAATAACAACATGAGAATAACCAAACAAACACAAAGTTCCCAACCACACGCAGCCCAAAAGCCTGGAATATGTTGCAACATCAAGGTTTTTGCACCAGAAAAAAACTAGAGGCACCCTGTTCTTGCAGAAGCTGTGCATTTAATTTTACATCCTTCTGTAGTTGCTGCTCTGTAGTTTACCCCAAGCCCTGGCAGCACTGCCATGTGTGGCAGTAAATATTACATCATAATTTTTAGGTAGCCAATGGAAAGATGAAGCTGTCTGTCAAAGCTGGCTCTGAGGCGTGGGTGGAGTCCCACTACATGGGCAGAAAGCCACTATGAAGGAGCTTTTGGCCAAAAATGTCCTTGGGCTGTAGCCAGAAAGCTGGGAAGCTCAGTTCCTGTGGGTGGCTCCTTGAAAGGAATAATCCTGTCTTTTGTGAACAGATGATAGGGACATTGTTCAGGATGACCAGAATTTGTGGGTGCATGAAATTGGATCTCATGGTCTGGCAGGCACTTCCCTTGTGCCTAAATCCTGCAAGGATTTGTGTACAGTCACTGCCAGCACTCAGTGCTCCCGTGGGGCTAGGGTAGCACTGATGGGAACAAGAGCTGGAACTCAGAGCAGTTCATGCTACAGCATGAACTTGTACTTGTGTCTCCAGACAGCTATGGACCATGCATTGCATGCAGGAAATTTTGGCAAACTTCTCCTTTGCATTTTGAATTTTCACAGGGAAGAGGAGAAAGCTTCCTGGAATGCTATGGTTTTGGTGTTGGGAAAAGCAAGGTCAGATTAGAGTGGTGGCAGGGTGGAGGTGTACTACAGCCTTGGTAGCCAGAATTCTGTTCTGGAGGCCCAGAGCTCTCAGCTGCCATTTGAGAGGGCGAGAGGTTTAATTGATAGCACTTGGATGAAATCCTTGCCTTGCAATTTCATTATTAATATTATAATTATATCATTATTATATGCCTTTTTCTGAAGTGCCTTTTCCTCTCTATGTAAGAAGATGAAAGGCAGGAAGGCTCTCTGTTTTCTGCAGCTTTGCACACCCTGTTTTTGTAAATAACGCTGAATCTGCTGTCTGAGACCCTCTGGTGCACCTGAAATTCCCGGACAGGAGGCTGCTGAAGAGCTGCTGTTTGGCACAGTTGGTCTCTGCTACGTTTGCATCCCGCTGCAAAGGAGTCGTGAGGAGCTGGTGTATCACAGCACAGGCAGCTAGGTGCCAGCACCAGCTCACGTTTGGTTTGCCTGACGCGTGTCCTCCCCCGCAGTGCCCACAGCAAGAGCAGCTCAGCTCCGCGGGGCTCTATTTGCATACTCTAACGAGTTGGGCTATAATTGGCCTTCATTGATTTTGTTTTCATTGAGCTAAAATAGAGTCAGAGCTTCTTAGGCAAGAAGAGCTGATTGATTTGTGGTAGGATTCAAGACTATTCAGTTGAAGGAATAATTAATTATGTTCTTATTTAGTAATTGTCAGAGTCTAAGTTTACTCTTACCTTTCAAGTAGACACTGCTAAATTTGCTCTCTAGAGTCTGTCTCTCCTTTTAAAAGCTGGGATAAGGTGCCAACATGCAGAAGACAGTTCACAGGAAACACTCAAGTCGTTTCCTTCTCTATCCTTTCATTACTACTTCTTTTCCTCCCTGCACTATCTCCCTGCTTATCCATATGCATGACATCCTTCTTTCCGGGTCTTAATTGATCAGCTCCATTCTCTGGCAATTTTCTTTTAAACAATTCCAAGAAAACACCTTTTTAATCAAAAGCTGGAAAACAAAGGAAAAAATAATCACTTACTTGAGAAAATTTGAATGGTAACCTGCTGTTAAGATTTTTATTATCTCTTTTTGGTTCTAATTCAAGCTCTTACCCCAAAGAAATGTTTTCTAGTGTTGAACAAACACACCTGTGAAGCTCAAGAGCTGAGGGTGTTGATTGTGTGCTGTTTAACACTCATAAATGTGAAACACTGGGTATGTGTGTGAATGATGGTCTTGCTGAAAGTGGAAACTTGTCCTTCCTTGAGCTCTTCTTAGCAAGTATCCATTTAATTAAGCATTAGCACGGTGTGAGCAGACAGTGCTCTGTGGCAGAGGCAGATTTTATGAGCTGTTTCTGCAGAGTTGAAAGCTAGGTTATAATGGCCACATGCAGCAAGGTTAGCATTGGCACACATGTAACAAAGATGATGTTTACTACATTTTCTCCTTATCTTGTGCTTGCAGCATAATGTGGTGGTAACGTTTGCTAGTGGTTTTTAAGTGGTGGATCTTATTACAAATATAATGTTAAAAGCTAATGAATTGAGTCCAGGCGGTTTCTGTGCTGCTGCCAGGAATGCTGCACTCAGTAAATACCTTGCACCAAGCAAGTAAATGACAAAGGGACTCCCTGGGCAAACAACAACCAAATGCAAGGGATCATTCTTTGTAACAAATTAGTTCTTAAATAGAAGGGTCTTCCACCAGCTTCACCGGATGAAAACTCCTGGCTCAATGAGGGCACTGAAGTGGACACAATTGCCAATAATAAGTAGGACACAACCCCTGCGTGGCCTCAAGTCCTCTGCAGTGTGTGAGTTTGCAGGGGTGGGAAAGCAGAAGAGAAAATTATTGAAGAAATAATAGGGGGAGAGGTTGATGGCTCTAAGCAAAGGGACAGCTCCAGCAGCACCACAACTGTTTTGTCTGAAACACACATGGGCAGTATTGTTCAGATAGAGAAGGTGCCTCTCAGTTTGGAGATGTTCAGAGGGGTGCACTGTACTTGGGGGATGTTGCTTCTTTGCATGAGAGTTGGTGGAAAAACTAGGGAAACTGTCATGGAAGACCTGCAAAGTTCCTTTTCTAATGTGCTTTGCAGGAAAGAATTGAATTTGGAAGGAACTTAGCAAAAATGCTATGTGACAAATCAGCTGTGTTAAGATTTTTTTTTCCTTTCTTCCCCTTTCATTTCTGAGAAAAA
>JANRGV010000084.1:11090159-11121141 GCA_024734035.1 Alethe castanea
AAAAAGCAGGAGAAATGCTGTTATATGCAGAAGAATCATCTTCCCAGTCATCAGTTTCCTAAAAAAAAAAAAACAAACAAAAAAAACAAACCAAACAAAAAAAAAAACAGACAAAAAAACCCCAGAAAGTTCTAAAGGTTTTGTTTTTGAGTTTTTTTTTCCATTTTGGACAAAAGGTGGGGTTTGGTTTGTTTTATTGGGTTATTTTTTGTTTGAATGGGAGATCTCCTATTTAGAAAAGCTGTAGCAGATTTCTTTGGCAAATAATAATTTACTGCTCATTTACTTTTCCCAGATGTGAGCAAACTTCTTCAGTCCAACTGCCTGGAAGGAGCTCTCACAGAGAGGGAGAGAACTGGAAGCAAGCTTCTTTAAAACTGATGTCTGAATGGATTTTGAATGCCATTCTGGTTCTGAAAAGCTTCCCAAACTGTGGCAAAGTCACAGCCAGGTTATAACTGCATAGGATCCAGGGCACTCAGTAGCTGTGTAGGCTCACCTGGATCCTGCTGGGCTGAGCAGCCATCTCTGGACACCAGGTAAACCCCTTTTCCAAGCCCTCCTCTCTCTGCAGATGTCTCAGCTGAAAACCTCTTATTTCCTTGCCTGCTGTCTCACTTTTTGGTTAAATCAGCTTTTGCCACTCCTGGAGGACACAAACACACACCAACCACTGGCCCAGCCCCAGTGCCTGCCTTGCCCTGGCAGGATGGGTCCAACTTCCATGTTGGGAACAGTGCTTTGACTGGAAAACAAGGGAGGCTGTGGGGTTTGGAGACTGGAAAGAAGAGGTTCAGGGGGTAAACTGAAGCAGGAAAAACAGCTGTGTGATCTTACAGTGGTAAATCAAAGTCTGTGCAAACCAGCATGTTCCTTTGAATTGGACGCTGCCATTACGTCATCTAAGTTCTTCTCGTTTTGGCAGTCACTTTTCTCTAAATAATGCTTTTTATTACTCTGGATGGTCCTATTTTGAGAGCTTGAGGTCACAGTCTCCATCATTTCCATGGAGTTGTTTCTTCTCTTTCTTGCTGACCTGTTTTAAGGAGCAGGGAGGCATTGAATTATCTTTTTTTCCCCGTGCAGAATCTTCCTCTGTAAAGCTGAGATGCTCTGTCGTAAAATACCTTTTTGCTAAAAAAGTGAATGGGTGCACCATAGCCCAAGACAATTAGCACCACTTTGTGCCTGAGTGCTTTCTAGTGAGGAATTAACTCACGTGTGCCTCCTGGGATTTCTGTGATTTGTGAAGCCATCTTGCTATTTGTCCTGTGTCAGAGTTCAGCGATCATTTCAGAGCAAGGAAGGCAGGAGCTGGGCTATTCTGCACATGTGCTTTCTAGGCTTTCATTTGCCAGGAGCCTGCAGGCTCCTGCCTCATTCAGTTTACTGAGAGCAGCTTTCTCCCCTGCATATATATCTCTTGGATTGGATTCTTGTGTGTTTCTGCCTTGGGACAGAGGAATTGCTCAGTGCATACCAGGGCGTTTGTAAAGGTTGCCTGGTGTTGTTGAGGCTGTGAAATGGACCTGAATTCCAAGTGCTCAGTACGACTTTTTCCTTTGCTTTCACTGAAAGCACTGATTAAACATGTGTTTACAGGCCTTTTACACTTCATGTAGCTAAGGTGCACCAGAGTTTCAAAGACTTGTCATTTCTACTAGACTGATTGCCTTGGAAATTGAAGAATTTTCTATGCTGATATGCTCTGAGTAATGAATGATCAGCTTAGAAGAAGATGAGTACTTTGGGGGTTGTAAGGATTATTGGACTGCTTACCCTGGAGCTCCAGCTATTGCATTGTGAAGATAATGAATGATTAATTGGTCTCATACTTTGTACTTTACTTAATTGGGAGCAGTGTTTTGGATGCACTGGCTGCTGTAGCAACTTAGAAGATATACCTGTTCTGAATAAAAAATTTAAAAACAAATGAAAGGGTATAGGACAAAGATCAGAAATTGCTACCTCACTGACTCACATAATTGTTGTGTGCAAAATAAAAATAAAGGTGAGAGCTGGGAAAGGGACTACAGCAGGAATTCCCCAGCTGGGAAGATGTGGAAACTCCCCCTGCCCTGAGAGAAGAGCTTGCATTGTATCCTTCTCCCTTACTGGCTGAGATCTGGTTTTTTTCCCCTTTTAGAAAAATGCAGAACTATGTTAAATGCCTGAAGTTACCCTCTCACATGATATCTCTGTACCAGCCTCTATCTAGAAGGAGGCTGACCCTGCATCTCTCCTGGTTGCCTGCTCCTTTACCAATGAATTTATTGTAGTGAGCTGCAGCTACAAGGGCTTGTTCCTGCTGTTGTGTCATTTCCTCTTCCAAACATTCCTGCTCAGGTGTTCTGTGTCCTTGATGGATTATTAAAGCCTGCACTTCTATGTTTCAAGGGGTGAGCTACAGAAGTAAGTGGCTATTAAAAGCAGCAGTTGGCCACAACAAGTCTGTGTTAGACATGAAGTTAGTTCCTGTTATTGTTGCCTTTTTCTTTGTAACCAGTAAATCCCTATTTTCCGCTCCTGTTTGTGTGGGTATGTAAAATAACTTGCCAGGTCTAAAGGGACCACTAGCAGCTGTGCAGCTCTAATCTTGTGTGCAACAAGGGAGAGTCACAATCACATTTTGTCTAACAGTCTGCCAGAAACCATCACACATTCATTTCACAAAGTGGAAGGAAAAAGCTCTGAAATTCCTTACGTAAACCAGGGAGCAAGCTGTAGAGCTGCATTGTCTTCCTTCCTTCCTGATGGAACAAGAAAGGATCCTATAGTGACTTGCATCAGAATGAGATGCTGGAATAGATGTTTCACGGGTTGTTCACCCACCCCCTGTCCAGGTGGAACTTCATCCTGGTGGAGATGGTAATAGTAATGATTAGAATTGTTTCTCTCATGGAAATTGCTCACTAGTTTGAAAAAAAGCTGAAGTAAAACTGGTAAAATTGCACTTGAAAATGAAAACATGGACATTATGTTGTGGATAAATGGTTTGATGGGTGGAGCATGAAATTGCCAATGCTTCTGCAGCAGTATTTGTGGCCAGGACACTGACATGGGCAAAAATCCCTGAAGCAAAGAAGTACATCTTTCAGCCAGATTTTGAAAAGGACAGACATCTGTCATTAGTGGCCCAGAGATATGAAAGTCTGTCAGTGGGAAAATAAGTCGGTTTTCTAATGTGCTGTTTCTTCTACTGCAACTTAGAAATAATTGCCAATATAAGAGTAGAAAGAGATACAAATGAGTATGTTATGGTGTGAGCAAATGGAGGTTATGTTAATCTTGGTATGAAGAACCCATGTATGTTAATAATGATCAAATTAAATTGCTCATTAATAATCACCATAAGTAATATTGATCTCTACAACACTTCCTACCCAGATGCTTAAAAATGTTTTATGAATCTTTGAAACTCACAGCAAGACATGGTGAGAAATTTTTGGTAGCATAGACAGTGATGATGGTGGAGGGGTGGAAATGAAATCTGGGGTCATAATGATTCGAAAAAATTCAGTGAACAAAGCTGACCTGTCCTGAGAACTAAAATTCCTTGATCTGATGCACGAACCTACATGTTCAGTGACACTGCTGTAAAGTGGCTCTGCTCTGGGTTACCTGCAGTTGGAGAACTGCAGCAAAACTTCGTAGCTCTGTACACTGCTTGTGCTGCTAAGGACCAACTTCCTCTTTATACTGACTTTGACGTGCAAGATGCACTCAGAAGATAGCAAATATTGTATTTTTCATAGCAATAATGTGTGAAAAATCTTTTTGGTTGGTTTTCTAATTTGTTTCTACTTCAATTAACTTTTTAAACTGCATGTCTTGTCTCATAAAATGATGAACGCTTTCCAATTTATTGAAACAGTGGTTCTATAAAAGAACAATATGCTTGAGCAACTCTTTGTACTGATACATCATCATCAACCTGAGTAATGAGTGGGAGAGAGATAGGAATGGGTTTGGCTCCATTGAAAACATTTGTAGATTTTATCTGCAACAGATTTTATTAAAATTGCAACAAACTTTATTCAGCCCAATATACGCTTCATTAAGGGAACATTACCTTACAATTATGATTAATTAGATTAAACTTATGAAAGTGTGTTATTTGCTCAAATCAAAAGGGTGGCAGGGAAGAATGATGGATGATGAAAGAGTGTGATAAATGAAGAAAGCAGCTGAACTAAATTGAATGTGTATTCATCCGTTTTCACTTCATAACTAATGATAAATTGAGCATGTCACATTTAACAATACATGTCTGGGCTTAAGCACAGTCCCAGCTCCTGTAGTCTAATGTCTTTTGTCAGGTAGCTGCATTCAGGGGACGTGATATTCGGTTTGGAGAAATCTACGCAGTTCATTATCTATCTGTCCCTGCAGCTAAAATCACAAATGAAGGCTCCTGCCCTCCCTTGAAATGAAATCACGGAAGTCTCAATTAGGATAGAGTTGTCTAGGAGGCAGAATCTGACTGTGAAGTGTTAATTTGATGCGAAAAGCAAGTGATGTATTGAAAATTGTGTGTTGTTGACAAGAATGCGTTTTGGGATAATTGCAAACTCGAACAAGCCTGTGAGGTCAGAGTCTAACTCGCAGGCTCAGGCACTTGTTGTGCAGCCACGTGAGAAAGATGCTGTTCAGCACCAGCTGAAATGTCTGAGTTTGGCCTGAAAGGCCCAGGGAGTTTGTATGGGCAATGACTGTCTGCCTTGGGATGGTTGCAGGTTTCTCAACTTGTACCTCAGTTTTTGATGGTCAGCCTTTCCAATGGCAACCAGCAGTTCTGGTTGTATCCTTGGTTGTAAGAGATGTGAAGCAGGATATCAGGAACAGATGCCTGTTAAGGAGAGGATCTTCATTTTGTCATCATCAAAACAAAAAAGGAAAACGTTTTTTGGGATCTTTGGTCAACATACAAAAAATGTAGTTTTTGCTACCTTTGTTGTTCCATTCTTGTCCAAAATTATTCACACATGTTAGGCCTAACTGAGTAGTGATGGATTGAGCTGTTGAACCACACCAGGGATGAATTTTGAGGATGAGATGTTAAGCATTTCCAGGAATAATTCGGCTGTGAAGCCGCAGATCCTTGTGTGCCATAGACCAGAGAGAGAGAAGAGGTTGTTGTACAGTTTTAAGGAGTAACAGGAAGCAACTGCAGAAGAGCTGAATGCATGAAATAATAGCTCTGGTCCTCCAAAACTGAAATGGAGGAAAGTCCTTCATCTCCAAAGAACACTGGGCGTAAAGGAACGTCCTGTAAACAGATGAAGAATAAAACTAGGCTGCTAAGCCCAGTGTCATATACAGGGATAGAAAGTAGGGAAGGGACAGTCTCTTGAATTTCTGAGGTTGCTTTAGAGCAGTATCAGAGACCTTCCTGTTCTCTGTGCTGTTCCTCAAATTCTCCACGTCCCTCTCTTGCGATCAAATCTCTTGACATGGCAACTGCACTCCCTGTCCCTTGCTAGCAGCATTCTGTGGAGTTTCAGTGATATTTTTGAGCTTCTAAGTCAGGAGTAGACCAGACTTTGCTCTTTAACAAAAAACCTGTAAGACCGGATATTAAATAGGTTCTGGACAATTAAGGTGATTTAAGAAGGCTAGTAATATTAACTTTGCCAGCCTCTCTAAATTTAGTGACAGGAGGAAAGGAGCTTGTGTGCAAAAGTTAAGGAAACAAAAGAGACTATGAAATAAGGAAAATTGTAATGTTAAACTTTTCAACCAGTTTTAGTAATGATATTGTTTCCCCCTAGACTGGTGCCAGTGTTTTAAGTGGCTTTAGTGTTGTTTAATCCTGGCTTCATGTGTCTGAACACTTCGTGCTTCTGTGCCAAACATCACACCTGGATGGGACAGATGTGGGAGAACTTCTGTGAAGTTGTCTCTGCTTTTCCTTTATCTATTTCTCAGGAATGCTGTAAAATGTTTGTCTATTTGACTGAGGAGTACAATTGAGAATTTCACGGTGTGTAAAGAAGTAATTTATTTACATCTGTAACCACCATCTATAAAACCACAACCTTATTTCACTGAACTGTTGAAGCATTATCCTTTGGGAAGGCTATGATCCCACATGGCATGGCATTGGTTCTAGCAGTGAGGTTATTAGTAGTAGGATTCTGTCTAAGTAGTGAAATGTAGTCTGCAGTTCAATTGTACACTTAGTGGCAAGAAAAGTCTGAGGAATGTCTAGGGAAGTCCTGTGGAAACTAGCAGTTTTATTTATCCCTTGTGCTGTGAAAGTGGTTTGGTGAGGGTTTTTTTTTTTTATGTAGTAGACACATAAGGAGCTAATTTTGTGTTTGTCTCTGGATGTTATTAGTAATGCTTCTAAAGCAATAATTTATAATTGCCACAGAGATATTTCTGACTCTGACGTGATTGATTGAGGTGGATTTTTTTGAGAAAGGGTGTATGCTGTGAAGATGGTTAAGACCCTACAACCTGGAGGTAAATGGACCATTTTGATTGTTTAGGCATTCTGAAGCTTCAGTCTCTCAATACCTAATTGTTATAGTGAGCCTAGATTTGGGTGAGAAAGGAGGGTGTGAGGTGCTGGGCTTTTCTTTGGAATGTTCCCACAGGCTCTTAGGGAAGAGAACAACAATGCACTTTGAGCATCTCTTCTTGACACCAATGCAAGCCCTGTGCCTGTGAGCTCTGCTTAAGCAGCTGCATTATTTTGTGGAAAAGAGGGAGTTGGCTGAGTAAGGTGGGAAGGACTCTTCTGGAGGAAAATATGCAGATGGCTCAGATCCTTTGAGGAGTTCACTCTTTCCATACGCCCCAATTTTGGGTAGCCCAGTTGGAGACCTCTTCAAGAGAGATGGCTCTGGGTACTTTCTAGACTTCAGATTTCTGCAAGGCTCTTCATTGTGAGTTCCTATAAAAGAGGGGTGCTGGAAGTGACTCCTTTCTTTATCTTTAAAAAGGTATTTAGGCCACCCTTCCCCCATGGCTGAGTAGAAGGCTCAGAGGAGACAGGGGTGTAGGAATCATTAAAGTGAAATGTGAGTCATGTTCATTAAAGGCAAGCTAGCAGAATGTCTTATATTAGTGGCTGCGTAATGATTAGAGCTTCCTGTAATAATGATGATGGTGATTCTACTATATGAATTGAACATTCATTCTAAGTTAATTCACATCCTTTTAACTAATAAGTTATTTAAGGGAACAAGAAAAAAAAAAGGAACCCTTTTTAGCTCATAATTTGAATAGACTGATCAGAAGAATGCTGAAATAGCAACTCTTCCTCTGTGCTGGGGAGATTCAAACACTAACCCTTATCTCAGTTTTGTAGTTTTATTTATTTATTCATAATTCATTGCATCTCTGCTAAATACTAGGCCTCCCTCCCACTGGAGATTGTCTATATCTTCAGTATTGATATGTTCCTAGTCAAAATAGAGATAAAGAACTTTATTTTAGTGTGAAATTATTTGAAGAGAACTTAATTTTTTTTTTGTTATTCAGAGTCATGGCAAGGAGATGAATGATTTACTGTTTGCCTTTCAAAATCTCCATTTTTGGGCAAGAAATCATGGCCTACAAATATTTTTCATGAGGAAAAAATAAAAAGGGGAAAGCATTATTTATTGTATATAGGACATAAAAAATCTGAATAATAACAAGATAAAAATGAGGCAAATGGTTTAGTTTAAATATGGAAGGAAAACTCTGGTGGTGGAAGCCATGGCTTTGCAGTAGTTTCTTGATAGGGAGGAAAAACTCTGGTTAAAGCTGTTTAAAGATAACCTGGGAGATAGAATAACATATAAAGCCTCAGCAGAGTGGAAAATGGATGCAAGAAGCTAATTGGTCTTTTGTACTTGCAGCTTTGGTCATTCTGAACATCTGGACCCACTAGCAAATTGAGGACTTGAGAAGTTGTGTTCCATTGATGTCAACTTCTGCACATCTGCAAATTCACCCGAACAAGTTGACACCTTTGAGTTAATAATGTGGGTTTTCTCATTGCTTTATTCATAACTTTTGCCTTGCAGACAGAACAGACTTGTTCAAGACAAGTTTTGGCATGGTAAGGTATAAAGAATGTACAGAATGTCTCGGTGTTTCAGCTGTGAGTCCTGCTCAGAAATAGCAACTGAATTCTTAGCATGATTTCCCTCCTGATCGAAGGATTACATTTATTAAACTATGTCTTGTGTTTCCATATATTTTGATATGAAACTAGTAACATTTTCAGCTCTGTACACTATGAAAACTTGGAGGAATCCCACACTGTGTAAACTAAGAGGTTCAAAGTTAAATTCAGGTTAGTATAATTTGGATGAGCCTGGAAGATACACTTTGATGCCTTGCTACATTCTAGTGTGTTCAGCTGAGTTCCAGCATTTAACAGCCTTTACAGCTTAGCTTGTGGAAAACTGCAAACATGTACATTTGGAATAACTTGTCATAATTTACTCTTTAGGTTGTGCTCTTGTTGCTGATGCACGTTCTGATCTGCAAAGCCCTCAAAGCTATCTTTTGTTCGAGTCACTGGAGGTATCTGCTTCCTTGTAAACAATTCATCATGAACATTTGGTTATTTGAGATGTAACTCAGATTGGTTTGGAGAATGCTTCTCTTTGGATGCTGTAGCAGATTCTGGAGAGCAGCTGTGACAGGAGCCTGGCTGCAGCTGGGTCTGCCTGGGAGGGCCTGGGCGGAGGGAGCTGTCCAGCCATGTTTTCTGTATGAACCTTGCAGGCCTGATTCTTAATGTTTCTTTAGCTTTCCTTCAAATGGGAGCTTTTCTCCTTTCTGCTCCAGGACTACAAGAAAGTCCTTACTGCAGTCAGAGTTGCTCTGGAATACCAGTACTGAAGTCCAGCCCAGATCAGGCTTAGATAATTGTTTAATAAACATCAAGTTCTAACTACCTTAGTTAAACTAGGCTGAAACACCAGCACCTTACATCTGATTTGCAGATGGACATTCTCACTTCAGGGTAAAACTAACTTGAAATTATCTCCAAAATATGACCTTCTCCTCATCCATATCTCTGAGAAATAAAAGCCAGTTGAAATTTCTCATAGGTATCACAGAATCACTTCGGTTGGAAAAGATCTCTTAAGTCATCGAGCCCAACTTTTGGTCACAGCCATGTCAGCTAGACCATGGCACTGAGTGCCATGTCAGACTTTTCTTGAGCACCTCCAGGGATGGTGACACTACCACCCCCCTGGGCAGTCCATTGTGATGTTTAATATGCCCTTTCTGTGAATAAATTCTTCCTGATGTCCAGCCTGAATCTGCTCCTGTTCAGATTGAGGCTGTGTCCTATTAGCTGCCTAGTAGGGAGAAGGGTTTGACCCTCACCTTGCTGCCACCTCATTTCAGGGAGTTGTAGAGAGTGTAGGGAGATGTAGAGAGTGAAGATCTCCCTTCAGCCTCCTTTTCTCCAGGTTAAACATCCCCACCTCCCTCAGGTGCTCCTCATAGGACTTGTGCTCCAGACCCGTCATTAAAGGTAGTAAGCAAGAAAATGTTTTCTTTGGGGTTTGAAAATACACTGCTAATCAGTCTTGGCTTAATCTGAAGACCTTTGAAAGAGAAATATTTCTTTCCCTCTTGAAAAATAGCTTTTTTTCAGCTGCTTCTCAAAACTGAGTTGTCCTCAGGCCATGTCTTCTCTTTAGCTCTCCCTGCCCAACATCTAACACGCAGAACTAGTTCTGGTAAGGTGCTGATGCTGGCTTGGTTGTGAATGTCTCTGTTTCTGAATGTCTCTGATCATCTCAGTGGTTTGTATATGCTTGGACATGGGTCTGGAAGACATCAAGTATCACACCAAAGGTTCAGCATGGTTAATAATACTGACCTGAAATCTGCCAGACTTTTATGAATATACTGGTGAGTGGTGGAGTCTAAATTCTGGGGGAAATAGAGGTCTGGCAGCTCAATGTGCAGTTTTATACTTTTTGGTAGGCCTAACTGTTCTGATTTCAAGCCATATTTCCTCCCTCAGAAGATTTTCTGTGCTTTCATTATCTTCACTGGTGACACTTTCCAAACAGAGTTGTGTACTACAACATAAATATTGAAGGATGCTGGCTGTTCTAACCCAAAACATACAGGAAGTAGAATATGTGGCAAGGGCCATTGTGCCCTGTCTAGTGCTTGCATGTTGCAATGAAATTCAGCTGGATGTTAGGAAGTGAATCAATAGTCAGGATGGTAATGATCAAAAAGGATGTTCGCAGACAATAATTACTGATCTTCTAGCTTTATTTTTTTGCCAGCAAATATAATGTTCTGATAAAATTATAATTTAATTAACTTCATCTTAACAGTATCCAAAAGCCTACACTTTGCAGGAATCAGTCATGCCCTGTCATCTGTCTACACTGATGTAAGCATTGCTCTTGTTTGCTGTAATCTTCCTGTGTTGACTGTGAAAATTGCATCTGGCTTTAATATGAAATTCATGAAGATCTCTGCTTTTGAGCAACTGTCAAAACAGCTTCTTATCCTTCAACCTGAACATTCATGTATTTACATTTAGCTTTGTGGAGAACCACTGGAAAAGAAAAGATTTTCTCCTCCCTCTCCTCTTACTTTCCTCCTTCAACTGCCTTTCCCAGTGCTCTCCTTTACTTTCTCCTCCCTTTCATAACCTCATCTAGATACCTATTAGCTCTCTGTTTCAATAACACTGCTCTGGCTTCCACGAAAGTGCTTTTTAATGTAGGAGATGTACTTCAGCCATAACACCAGGGTCACTTTCTGAGTAACATTTTATGGGATTGATTAAACTTTAACACCATAACTGTTGACTTTATAGGCCAAGGAAGAGACACTGAGTGCTAAGCTCTGGATAATTTGTGCTTCACAATTTTTTAAAATCAGATAGAGATAAGGTTTAATGTGTTTGATGAAGCAACCCTTTATTTTTTTCTACAGTGTGACCTATTTTAGAAGATCCACAAAATTTAACATAAAGTCTTTAACACTAATGAAGTAAAGTTATAGTAAATAACCATATACATGTAGAAAAAGTTATTTAGCTCCATGGGAAGAACATGAGAAGATTTAATTTGCTCTTTCCTTGGCTCTAGATGTGAACACCTCATGTTCTTTGTTATTGCTAGAAAGTGAATGAATGGTTGCTCTTGGCTGAGTTGATGTTGCAGAAACATGTTGTTCCTTCTCACTGCAGGTTGTCCCCTTGCAGTGACTTTGGTAGGACAGAAAACAATGGTGGTTTGCTAAATAAACAGAAAAATCTCAGCTCTCCTTAAATCTCTTCTTTCAGTGTATGCAGTGGTTGGTGCTAAGAAATTGCTGGATAGTGGTGCCTCTCGATGTGTTCCAAGAAGGAAGAGGAGTACCAAGGAGTGCTGGATGCATAATGTGGTGCAAGTGCAGTTCCCAGGCTGGTTTCAGTCTCACATGATTTTAGGCAGGCCATCTGTAATCCCCTCATCACCTCATCTGCTCAGTGGCTAACACAGCACTTATCTGCCAGGGTTACCCTGTTCTTCTCTGCCTGTGGGAAGCTACTCTGGCTGGAACTGGCACACTGCTCCTAATTACTGTTCATAATTAACGGTTGCCCAAAGGCAAGAATAGTTGTACTTTCTTGTGGAGCCTGAAGAGTTAAACTAATGCATGATTGACCTCTGATGGGAGCACACAGAGGTTCAGTTTCACCCTGGCTGAGCAACTTGGATATAGATTCCCTGGGGACATACCCAGGCTGCAGTTTATGTAACTTGGGACTTTCCTGGGCATTTTTACTCTGTCAAAGCAAACCAGTGCAAGGATGCTGGATAATGCTCTGTTATGAGCATGAATTTCCACTGGGGTTTCTGGACCTCAGATAATAAATGATTGTTAAGAACTCATCACAAATCCCTTAAAGTATTCAGCCTGTGTTATGGTGAAACCAAGTGGTTTTCAAGGTGACAGAGACCTCTCCGGTTGGAAAGGATGGCTTGGTGTGGCCAGGGAGCGCAGTTATGGCCTGGCATCAGCAGATTTCCTGATGAAGTCACAGTAAGATTGCTATTTTAGAAAATCAATAGCATGGTTAATTGTCTTGTCCTAACATTTCTTGGGAAGGGTAACTGTACAGCATAAAAAAGAGCCAAAATTTAAAAGCCTTGTGGCTTACTATTTCTGTTGAAACATTTTTAAATTGAAAGCCAAGTCACACTTGTAATGCTAACTTTCATAAAAGGGTTCACATATTTGAATACCTCTTGAGACTCAAAGGACTCATGTGGAGGGTTCTGTCTCTCCTCTGAATGCAGAAGACATTTGGCCTCCTCGGAAGGCAAAGACCCCTAGAGCTGCTGGGAAAAGCTGGAGAGCTGAAGGTGGGTTATTGTCAAGGAAGGAAGGAAGGCCAATGTCTCCATGAGCCCTTCACATGATGCTCCTCTGTCTGGGCTGTTGCCAGTAGCGCTGACCAACATCTGCCTTAGTGCCCCACTTTGGAGATGGGTGCTGTGAGGAAGGGGTAGGGGTAGCACAGAGTTAAGGGCAGCTCTCTAGAGCTGCTTGAAACTGCTAATTGATCAAAAGCACAATTGCACTGTTGAGGAAGATTGGGTGTTACGAGTGATGTGTAAGAGGAAGAGGCAGCCTCTGGTTCAGGAGATCCCTGAAACATTGATTGCTGGAAACTGGGAATAATATCCAGGAGAATAAAGGGTTTGCCTTGTTCTTGGCAGTTTCCTGGGGAGTGTGCCACTTGTGGCTGGCAGAGATAAGCCCAGTACTAAATGGTCCTTGAGTCTGTTTTAGTGCTCATAAATCCCAATTCTTACCTTAAAACTAAAATGGTTTGCTGTAAGCCTTCAGCTCCATAGCACACAACGGAAAGAATGTTGCTTTTTTCCTGTGGATGGGATGAATCTAAGAAAGTTCAGATTCCTTGTGGAAACTGAGAGGGGCCTTGGTCAGACGTCATTTCCTTTCACACTCATGTATTTCCACCTGTGTTTTTCCTTAAGTCAAAAGTATTTCCCCTATGATTTCTCACTAGCTGTTACCTTCTCTCTCTCAATCCATGCAAGGTTTGTTACTTGCAATTCCCCTTCAGTATTTTCTTTGCTCTTGAGTCTCGTGTCCTTCAGCATGTGCCACTTTAGCTGATCGCTGAAGTCTCAAGAGGGTCTGGCAGGCACTGTTGCTGTTTTCCAATCTTGCCAACTGTAATATTTCTTCCAGGCAAGGTCCCTCATAATTCAAGAGAGGTCAGTCAGGACCCAGGAGCTGAACCTGTCCTTTACAATGAATCAGCAGTGGGATTGAAAGAATTTATGCAAACCACCAAAATTATTTTCTTATTTCCCATACTGGGGATAGGTCTGTTAGCATCGCTGAGTTTTTTTTGTTCTGCAGCAAACAGTAAAAAGCGTAGGATCCATTAAAGATCAGCCCAGGCCTCTTTCATCCTAGGTGTGGGCCTCGAGTCTGTCCCCTTACTGCACAGGAAACAGAAAAATTAAGCTAAATGCAAGCATGTAACAATTTTTCACAAACCTGTTTGTTCTTCATTGGAGTTTCTCACCACCACTAAGCTGCTGACAGCCCTGCCTCTCACTAAGGGAATTTAATTTTTCTTTTAGACCATATTTAATTCCATTCTCAAACAAAAACAATAGATGGGGAGTTTGTCTCTTACTATGTGTCTGGGATTTTTTAGAGACTCTCAGAAAAGAGAGGGAGGTATTTT
The DNA here is from genome assembly GCA_024734035.1 of Alethe castanea. Taxonomy (NCBI): domain Eukaryota; kingdom Metazoa; phylum Chordata; class Aves; order Passeriformes; family Muscicapidae; genus Alethe; species Alethe castanea. Next base: position 11,103,868 of record JANRGV010000084.1, read on the forward strand.
TCTTATAGCAATAAGTACTCTTCTGTACTTTCAGAATTAGGTAGTGTAAAAAAGTCCATCTACCTGCTGTGGTGTTTTATTTAAATTCAAGCTGTTCCAGACTTGGCAGATTATACTTTGGTATCACTTAACTTCTTGAAGGTTTTGAGATCTGACTCCTGGTCCAAGCCAGAATTTTTATTTTGGGCACTTACATCATAATGAGGGGTATCATAGGAGAGAGAAATACAAAACACAGGATTTGAATCCTTGGGGAGAGCTTGTCTCCAGAGAAATACTATGGGAAAAAACACCAGTGGAGTAGTTAAAGGTAAAATGCTAAAGCTGATCATTAAAATCAGTCTGTAAACAAAAAGATAAAACTTGTAATGTGTATGCTTCAGTCTGCCTGGAACCAAATCTGCTCTGGTGAGGAGGCTCTTCCTTAAGTTCTGTGTTTCATCTACTATTTTACTGCCTATATGCTGTTGTAAAATGTCCGTCCTTAAAGGCTAAGATTCTAATTCTAGTTCTCATTCCAAAATACCTTTGATGTGCAGATTGTTAAATTAATATGCTTTAGAAACAGAGTCAGCACAATTTTGCTGAAAATTTGAGCATAGGCCTATTTAACTCTCAGAGATTTTGAAAGGTTTTCTGTACATATCCTACTCTAAACACAGTTTCTTTTATCCTAAAAAAAGAAGTGGTAGTAAGTCAGAAATGGGAATTGGACCCACTGCAGCTTGCCACTGCCTTTGGACTGTGGAGCCTTTATGGTCTAGATCTAGTTCCAAAAGGTGCAGATGTGGTTAGTTCTTTGTTTCAGTCACTTTTTTACCAAGGAAAAATATCTTTTATCCCTGTAAGCATCTAAAGAGTCTAAAATCTAGGATGTGTTATCTTTGCTCAGTTCGTGAGTGGCACCTCAGTTCCTGAGAAGTCCTTGATTTGTCAGTGCTTCCAGCGTGAGGTGCTACCTGAACAATCTGATCTAGTGGCACATGAGCAATACAGAGTAAAACTCTCAACTCACACAGTAAGTTTTTGCACACTTCTCTCCCTTGAGCACGCTGCCAAAGCAGACATTAATCAGCTTTACTCTAGGAGGTAGAATAGAAACTTGCTTGTAAATTACGACCATTACATTTCCGGCTTAAATTTCCCAACTCCTTTAAGCTAATGTTTTAAAAGACTAACCCTACCACTCTAGCAGGTGCCACGTCTTGCCTCTATATCCATTTGGCACAGACTCTCTCTCTTTTTTTTTTTTTTTTTAAGTTGAAGAATTACATTATCTCTGTGAAATAACTTTCCTTCTTTAGTTGTTCAGTTTGATTCAAGGATTTTTGATTAAGCGTTCAGGGGTTATGAATAAATAAGAACCAGCAGCCCAGTAATTGGTATATCATTACTCCCTAGTAGCACATTTAATCCTCAGCTTCGCTGCACCACATAACCTTTTCCTTCAGTCCTCCTCCTCCTCAATATTGCTTACAAAAAAAAAAAAAAAAAAGAAAAAGAGAGGGAGGGGGAAAAAAGCCATGTCACTGCAAGCTTCACAAGTTACCATTAAAATGAATACTTTTTAATTTCTCTGGATGAGATGGAGCCCTGTGCTCTGGGACAATGCTGATGGATGACATTTTAATGCAGCTGAAATGTTATTTTTACTGAACCAGGGAAAACTATAAATTTTGCTTCATTGCCACTGATGGCTCTATGCATAAAACTATGGTGGCGCCCATTGCCCATGAATAATCACCTCAGCATGGCAGATGTTACTTCGCAGGGAAAGCAATTCTTATGCCGAAGAATTGTGGAAAGATTAATTGTCTACAGCTGTTTCATGGCCCACAGCAATCTTGATACATTTATGATAAGTTTAAGAGCTCACTAGAGGCAGCTCCTATTCCCTGTTGTGAGAGAGGGAGGAGGGGGAGCTGAATGGCTTTATTTTGACACCTGGATCCATAGAATCTGTCAGCTCCATTACAGCCTTCATAGAAAGCCGGCTGTTGGCAGCTTTGGGATGATTGTGAGTGGGCTAAGATGCAGGAATTATCTAGACATAGATAAAGAAAAGGAGACTGAGAAGAATTATTCAAATTTGTGCAAATGAATTACTTCCATTTTTCCTCCCTCTGCCAAGTGGAAATTGAACGTAACCCGCTCTGACCTTTCTCTATTAAGTGCTGCAAATTGCAGTAAATGCATAGTTCTGAGTGCCCTAATGAGACAAAGCTCTAGCAATGCCTCATTAATAAGGAAAGTTTGACCTTGCTGGTCAGCCCTTCATTCGATATTGAAAAGAAATAGGAAAAAAGAAGAGATGACCTGCTGTAAATTTTGAACAATACCTTTGATTTAGTTTGTATATACTCCTAAGCAGACACTTCACAACCTTTTTTTCCCTTCCATTTTTACTATACAAGTCAAGAAGAGGTATTTACTTACTAGGTTACTCTGTAAATTCATGAGGACAGTGGTGATTTGTGACTGGAATGCACACAGGTGATCTGATGAAGCTTTTTCAAATGTGTTTTTAGTATCCTTGTATCAATGAAAGAATGTTGATACTCCATTCTACACAGGTTTGTTTTCCTTTTTCCCTCAGCCTGTATCCATTACCACTCTATCTGAGTGCCAATGTGTAGTCTGCCATTACTTGAAAAGAATATGGCCAGGAAATCATATTTTATCCTAAAATACAGCTGCTGGAGCAGGAAGTGCCTCTGAGAAGGTGATGGGAGATGTTTGCTCCCCACCCTGACAGAGTAGCTCTCTGGTTCTGGTCACTGTAGTGTCCCAGCTGAGACAGAATCTAAATGGCCCAACACTTTATTCACTGATAAATGCCAATAATCCAGTCTAAAGAGATTTATTAGAAAATCCCAAATTGTGAATACATGCATATTAAGGAGAAAGAATATTGAACAAAACTAAAAATTTGGAGAGAAATATGGAAGTCAATAGATTTATCGAAGATGAATGGTTCTAATCTCTGGTGCTCTATGGTCAGTCTTGCTTTTAGAAGTCATAAGGGGTCAAATACTGAAAGCATTGACAAAGTTTATTTCCCTTTTTAATGACTTGTACATGATACACTTCTGTTTTTTTGTAGCTACTGGGTCTAGCTTGATTTTCATGTTCTTTGTATTTGTATACACATGTGTTGTTATATATTGACATATTTTTAGTTATATATTCTTTTTATCCATTATTAGTTATTATAATAATAATATATATAGTAGTATTCATTTAAACAATATTTTTTGTAATTAATATATTTATCCATATTTATGTTTTGTATTTGTTTCTTATGTACTTTATTTGTGTTCATTATTTTAAACATTTTAAGGCATGCATTCGAGATATTTAAATAAGGACTGAGGCTTAAATGCTTTCTCTGCTTGCTAAAACTTGCTACAATTGGTAAGTGAATAGGTAAAAAATTGAAGTCTGCTCAGAAATGTTTAATGAACTGAAATAATGTTGTTCAATTTGCTTGGATAAGTTAAAGAATAAGTTGACCAGCTCTGTTAGGTGTTTATATTTCCTTCAGAAATTGCATCCCCTGGGATTTGTGAGTGGCAGGGGAAGTGCAGGAGCATGCCTTTAGTGGTACTGTAACAGAAGAGAGGTGGATGGAGGCTCTGTGGGGCCCACAGTGCCATTCTTAGATCAGATATTGGAAATGAACAAAGCATGGGAAACTGGGATCAATTTTGTACATGGAGCAGCCTCTTGGAGTGAAATATGCTGCCACACAGAAAAGAGAATGAATATGTGCTTTGCACATACATCAAATATTGAAATGCCAACCAAGGAATCCAGTCTTGTCCACCCAGTTCTGAAATGACAGCTTTAGGGGTTGAGGGATTTCAGGTCTTTGTTAACACTCCTGTTTTCTACAGCAAAGAACAACTGCTCCTGCCATATCCCTGTTTGGGGCATGCTGCTGACATCCAGGCAGCTCAGAGGCAGTGTTCATCTGGCAGTGGACAGTGAGGTTAGTGGGGTGTGTATTCCAGCTTGATAGGATAATTGTTATTCTGGCCCACAGAGGCAGGTATTTCTTCAATTACACATTCCAATACTGTGTGACTGTAGTGGATATTAATATTGCAGGTTTCAAACCAGGAACAGCATTCAGAAAACTTTGCAGTCCATGGGATCATTCTAAGTGATCTTCAGACCTAGAATAACATCTATATAATCACAGATTTTTAAGCAATTGTGCTGGTGGTGAAGAAAATTCAGGGGGGTGGCAGGACAGCAATCACCAATCTAAAATGTCTGGGAATCTTTCTGGTGAGGACATGTCAGTGTCTGGTGAAGCTTCATAAAGGGATTTCTGTAAAAGAATCTAGACAGGTGCTGCATACAGTGAGATTCTGTGCAATGGAAAGTATGAGAAAATGGAATAAGGGCATTTTTAATGGATGGAAGAGTGACTTTTTGGCATGGTTTAGATTTCTAACTTTGCCATTGCTCTCAGATTTTACTGTCAGACCTAGAATAAAAGCTTAGTAGCAAAACACAGATCTCTGAGAGAAGAATCATAAACAACAAATATTAAAAATATCACCATGAGAGTTCCCCTGCATTAGCATGTGCAATGTAAAGGGTGTAAGTACTACATAGCACTTGTCCCCAGAGTAATGAGTTTTTTTTATTTCTTTCATGAAGTTATACCTGTGAACAGGTAAGATTTTCTCAATACATTCATAATTCAAAATAATTCACTGAAAGTCTGCAGATGTATCTTAAAATCAGTATTTTCTGGCAGCAGGCTCTGACAGACTTAATTTAAATATACCTAAGTCAAGACAAGCAAGATAACTTATTTGGATATGTGAGTCTCACACCTCTGATTGGATGGCTGTAAAGCTGTGGGAATCACAGCTGTGATGGATGTGGGAATCAAATTCCCACAGTGAATATTTATACTTAAGACCTAAAATGTTCATTTTACATCAAATTTTCCAACATGAAGTTAAAATGTACTGTGTCTGCAAACATTCCTCCAGAAGGAGTAATTTGTTTGAACACAGTGAAAGCATCTCAAAGACAATTGCCCACACAGCTGGAATAATTTTGAATAAAAATTCTTATGTATTTACCTATAGATTGTGTAATACTCACTTTCCTCTCATAAAAGGTGCTATTTGAGCCTCATGAGTAAGGTTAATAATCAATTGTCAAATTCTCCATTCTTCGGGATCAGGTTTTTCAGCACAGCTCAAGAATTGCACATAGTTAGTGAAACATTAATTATCTAAGAAATCTTTCTGAATTGCCTAGTGAAGAGTAGAGACAAGTTTTTTTTTTGCTTGGGTTGGAAAATATAATAGTATTTATTCAGACAAGCAGAAAAATACGGAAGCAGCTAAAATGGTCTTTTGTGGGAACTGTCACTAAACTAAAATATGACATGATTTCAACTAGATTTTTTTTTTCTGCTATAATTAACTTTGTCTTTTGACAACTCCTTCTGAGGCATATATTAATTAAATATGGGATAATGAATAGAGACAACTAGATCACTAGGGTATAAATCAATTGAGGGGTTCTGATGATACCATAAACCACAAGAATGGAGTATGTGCAGTTAATAATAACATCAAAAGACTGTGATTGATTTGGAACTTAGCGATCCTTCCACATTCATTATTATTTTATATAAAGCATAAAAACGAGTGGTGTTTTATGCAAAGACAAGACGATTTTTCTCCCCCGGGTTCTTAGATAATGGAGAAATTGTCATTGTTCACAGATAAAGAAAAAGGCTGTGCTTATTATGTGGAGAGGTATGGCAGAAGATCCTTGTGTGGTCTTAGAGAACTAAGAACAGTTTTACTGTAATTATTTATACACCTTCTGCGAAGAATTTGGGGCCAAGTTTTCTGGTGGTTTAAAATGCTTCTGCTACTTGCAATCCACTGAATTTTTACTAATTGATAATTTTTTACTTTTTTTTTTTTCCACCCTCAGGTTGTGCCCATTTGCCAGATTCCATTTTATGGAGTCTAAGAACTTTTCCATGTAAGTGATCTGAGATTTTTATTTTTTCCAGAAAAATAAAAGCTTATGATTAAATGTTTAAATCCTAATGACCTGTATATATTAATGGTAACAGTAAGGTCAAAGAAGTGGATTTTTCCTGCGGTTGTGGCTCTTTTGCACAGTAAATCTGCATCAAAGTGTGGTCTCTGTGGTATGACAATAGTTTTTTAGAAAACTGTATGGTGATAAATACATGTGTGTCTATACAAGCTCATATGCACGTATATATAGAAATTAATTTTTGTAAAGTTGTATTTAATGAGCACATCAAAAACCCTCTGGGTTATGCCACATTCACTCCTTATATATTCAGTGTTTTCCATTTTAAATTTACTGGGTGTAGGGAGATGAGGTGAGGGAACAAGGGATGTTTTGGTTCCCGGTTCTGCATGTTCAATGAGAGAAGTCTTCAGGCAGAAAGATGAGCTTATGCACCTTTTAGTTATGCTGTGATGCTGTCAGAAGTGCATATGGAAAGGGTTGTAGCAGATAAAGAGGGCATTGGTCAAAGTCTTATTACTGTACCTTGATAAACCTTTCAAATGTGGTCAAGTGTCTCTGGGCTATGAGACACTTTGTAAAACAAAGAATGAGAGGATGGCTCACCAGTGCACACCAGGTGCAGTGGTGGAATGTGATTTTGGCTTTTTGATCACACACAGTATTTAAGAATGAAGAGTCAGGTCTGACTTTGGCAGTGAACCCAGCTATCATTGCCAACTATTAATAAACATATTAATTTAGTCTCTGTCCCCTCCTGCCCAGCTCTGTCCTCCGGCTGGTCTGCAGAGCTTTCTGGCAGCTCTAGCAGTCCTTTGCTGGTAGCTTTTGAAGCCATGGATGCTGAAAGGAAAGGCCCTGTAATCCTGGTGGGCAAGTGAGCCCTGAAAATTGCTTTTGGTGTTTACTGCTCCTCTAAACTCCTTTTGGTACTTGAGAATGTTCTGTGTTTTATGTGCGTGAGGTTAGAGCCAGGGCTTTGAGGAGTAGCTTGGGTCACTAGAAGGAGGACTGGCATGGTGAAGGTATGAGATAGCAGATCCAATCCCTCGTGGAAAGCCAGGCTCAGAGGCCAAGAGACAGACACTGCCTGCTGCAGCACCACCTCATCCACACAGGCTGCCTGAGGAGGTGAATCCCAGCACATCTGATAAGCTCCAAGAAAGGTGTTTCCAAGGCTGGAAATGCCCAGGAAGTAAAGGAGTATCAAATATGTGGCACTGTTTATTCAGCAACATAAAAGGAAGATCAAAGACTCCAGTGACATTTTGGTTTATCTTGGCTGCCTCACACTCTAGCTACTTTTAAAACCAAGCTCATTTATATATACATTGCAGTTTTATTTGCCTGCACACACAGACCAACAAAATTGGTTGCTTCAGGACCTTATCATTCCATATAACATGCTCTATCCCCAAAAGAAACCTGCAGATAATTTGGGCTCAAAATCTTTTTGTAACAGCTTAAGCTGGCTTCCAAACACTTGGGCAATGACAACCATGTGTGATTTTTGAAAATCTCTGTCTGTTCATCTAAAATGTAAATTCACTGCTAAGGGCCCTGCGTCTAAGTAAATCACATTTTAAACACCAAATCCATTTTATTTGCTGAGGCCTTGGGCACATTTTAATACTGCAATGCTAGCATTTTAAGTGTATTTTTGTGAGGCCTCTAGAGCGTTGTCACAGATAGGCACCGTATAAATAACATTTATTGTTATTATCATTGTATGTCGTATTCACTCTGTTTTGCTACCATTAATAAACCATTCAGGCAATGTTGTTGCAATGTATAATATTAGCAGCAGCCTCCTTTGGGAGACATATAACTGGGTACTTAATATTCTAGCTGTTTCCTGGGCCATCTCTCGACAGGCACAGACGCTACAGTGTGTTCAAAGTTCAATATAAAAAAATGGGCTGGCTGTGCAAAGATCACAGCATCTTACAACATTCCTCACAGTAACTCACACCCTGGCCCTTGCTGTCAAAATTCTGCAACACTAGATAATAGTAAATTAGGGAAATTGCCTGTAATTTGGGGAATGCTTTGTTGCCCCTTTTAAATTTGTCGTTGCTCCAAATGAAAAAAAAAAAAAAGAAAAGAAAATATGCATGCATTGGATTCATATGCCTTTGCATCTTTGCATCAGCCTTGCAGATAAAGCTGTTACCCTGCAGCCCTCTTGTGGGGCTGCCTAGATTACAGAAAGCACTGGTGGTAAGGAAAAGTGAACTGTGAAGCCCAGAGTTTTTTCAGGGCTGTATTAATTTGCACTGAGGATCAGAGACTTAGGAATATCCTTCTTTAGGAGCTTACAAAGCAAAATTGCTGTGACCTTTTCTCTTAATAAACAGCAGGCAAAACCCAACCATGCTTAAAATTGCATTCTTAAAAACACAAAAACAAACAATGTTTTTGCGTAATGATGGTGATGGGATTATGGAAGAGAAAAATATGCATATTGTGAAAGCACTGGTGGATTAGCAGGTGGCTTTTCCAGCCAGGGAGCAAAGATGGGGGTGGGGAACCTCGCTGCTGCAAGGCCTTCTCACCACTTAGCCAGCCAAATGCTTCATCAGCTCACAAGGCAGGTGCCTCTGAAGGGCACTGCTGGCCAGGTGTGACTTGGGCTGGCACAGGATGCTGTCTTTTAGCAGTCCTGCTTCTGTTTGTGGTTTATTCACCTTTCCTATCTCTCTGTGGACTTTCTTGCAGCTTTTCCTGGGCACCCTGAGTCATGACACGTGGCTGGACACATCAGCACTGGCCCACAGGCTGTGGCTTGTTGGTTGCTCAAGGCAGGAGGAGCTCACTCCAGGCAGCCTCAGCACCAACAGACATCCAGGTCAGAGCACAAGCCCACAGCTCCATCACTTTTAAGCTCTTCTTTCCTTGTTGCCTATCTTGCTCATACATTTTTTCCCCTCTGGGAAATAAAGCCTTTCTGACATCAGTCACCAGTAACCCACAAAGAGCTTGGAAGAATTTTTGGGTTAGAGGGTTCCTGTGCTGCACAGCCCCCTGCCTGCCAGTTTGCAGAAGGCTTCCAAAGGGTCATCTGCCTGTGTGGGCAGTTCATATGTAGCTCATATTCTGTGACTGACACACCTTCTTGAAGGTAAGAGTGCCCTTCCACCTCCTTTCCTAAGCCATCTACAGAGTCCTGAGGTCTTTCCAGCAGCTCATACTTTTTCTGTTTTCCTTCCTTGTGCTCATTTTGCACAAAGCTTTAGATGTAATTTGCACATTCATGCGTTACTTGTTGAGTGGTCTCTCTGGGACTGATTGTTTCATCTCTTTGAAGATGTTAACTTTTCTGTCTAATGATGTGATCATCATCATGCTAGTCTGTATTATACCATGTAAAAACCCTTCCAGCTCTGCTCTTTCTTCCAGGAGAAAAATTTCCTTACCTTTTTCTAGTGGGAAACTGCATTTCAGGGTAGGGTGATGTCCTGGTTTAGGGCAAATTTTGGGACGAAACTTCTGAAGTGGTACCTCTAGGAGCTAATTCAATCAGCCACCAATTCAGGAGACATAAATCTGTGAGAAAAGTGGAAAAAACCTGTTTATTAACAAGCAAAGTACTCACAAACATGGAAAAATTAATAATACTAAACAATGGAACCTCTCATTTTGAAGAGATGACAAATTCAGAAAGTCCTTGTCTTGGGGTGTAGCTCATCCTGCTCAGTTTCTAATCAGTCCCTCCTGCTGGAAAATGCCACGTCCTGGCCGTGGTGGGACACAGGTGTGAGCTCCTTGTGCTCTTCTGGGTTTTCAGTCCAGAGCAGGGCTGATCAGTTCCAAAAAAAAGAAAAACCACAGTCTGGGGAACTTATTTGCCTCAGCACAGCCAGCACAGTCCATGAGTAGGATGTGAGGGAGCAAGTGCAGCTTCTGCAAACAAACTGTGTGCTTCTTCTCTCCCCATTCACTCTCAGAACCAGTCTTAAAGGCACAAAACTTAACTCTAGGCTAAACAGATGAACAGGGATACAATTCAGCATCATAAAGTCACCCTAGGACAGGCGAGTAACAGGTTTTCAGCCTGCACACAGGACTGGAGCTCGGGAGGTAGAAAATGTCCTCCTCAAGGTCATTTCGTAAAAGGACAATGTAGAGGAATCTGAGTAAAGAGGATGTAGCCATCTGGGACTGAACAGATGAAACGTGGAGAAACTATGTGAAATGGTGTAAAATATGCTTCATCATTTTCTTAAATTCATTTAATTGCATGGTGGCTATTAGTGGGCACCTGCCTCTTGAAGACAGCATTGTCTCGTGTGTTTCCTGGGTACTGGGCCATGTGGTATCATCTCTATTCCAAAGGAAGGCAGGAAATGTTACAACACTGGAATAAGACCCTTGGCTTAAAATGTAAAGGCTGCTGGAATATCACCAGCAGTCACAGTGACACTCTCTCCCACTGAGCTAAACATGGGAAGAGAGATCCCACATCACTCTTTGGTGTCTGTACACTGGCTGTGGCATCCTTTCAGAGCCTCGCTGACCCAGACTGTCACTTGTAGAAATCCCAGGGTACTGTGTAGGCCTCGCATTGTTCTTTGTGCTTATTAGTTTATTTCGTCCCTTTCTTTTCCAATTTTGGGACTGACATGTGGCTCTGGCAGTGATGTGACGTGTCATAAATAGACACCCTGTGTTCAGACGGTCAGTAGCCTGGGAAATCAGGGAGTGAGATGTTGCCCTTCTGCTCCTCCCTGCTTTGTGCTACGCTGTAAAGCTCAGAGAAAATACTCTGAGGTCTAGCAAGTATAATTACTATATATTTCAATGAATGTATGAATATTGTTTTCTCTTTAAAAATCTTTTAAAGATTATCTGAATGGCATCATTTCATCAACATCTGTTTTAGAGCCTTATGCAAAATGTTTGCAAGGTGAATTTGGCTCCTTGAAAATATACAGTGCTCCAGACTGTGATGGGCCCATTGGTGGAAACCCTTCAATGGACACTGGAACTATTTTGGCCTTTTTGGAAGCTGTGAGCCTTTACAGAGGCATTCCCCATGGCCATGCATTCTCCTGGGAGTGGGGAAAAATGGATATAGGGCTGGGAGGCAGCTAGAGGAGGACAGAATGTGTGGAGGAAAGAGCAGTGATAGCAGCTCATCGAAGTCCACTCTTGGCTGCTACCTGTTGATAGTGAAGAGAAGATGAATCACCAGTTTAGGTCTGTGACAGGTTTCCTGAGATGAGAAAAAAGGGGGCCAGTAAATGCATGCAGCCTTGTCCCATCATCCCTTTAATAACCTGTAATATCGCAGCAGGATATTTTTGTCACACCGAATCTGATTGATGGTCTTGCCTATAAGACATTACAAGTGTAGGGTAAATTGACCGAACACCTAAACATACAAATTATTAAAAGGAGGGGGGAGTGGGCCTGGGCCTCCTGGGGAAAGCAGGCAGGCTTTAGTTAAGATGATCCCATTTCCAAGTGCAATTTATAGTCTATTGACTTGCAGCAGTGTCTTTTCAGATGTGAGGAAATTGTCATACATTGCAAATGAGAAGCTGTTTTGACATCAGGATCGCAGAGAGTGCCAGGAAGAAATGATATCAGTGCCTGGTCTGTTAAGGTTAAATGAAGTTGCATTGTTGCCAGCAGATAGGCATTCATTTCCTTTTCTTCCCTGCCTGTCCCTGTGTACAATTACTGTGATTAGGATGAGTAACAATGTGCTTCTGACACCCATTGTATTGACAGCTCGCCTAGTTTTTTCCGCTCAAGTGGCACTAGTCATTACTTAAACACTTGGGTATTTTGACAGGGAAGATCCATGCCTGCCAGTCAAGTGTATCAATGACAAGGTGGCCTTAGCCCCTGGACACGTACTGCTGAATTAAAGCAGTCAAAGCCATCGCTGCTGGAATATGATGAACCTTTTTAGAAACGGGGCTCTGGCAAACCCAGAGAGACACTGATGAACTTGGTGTGTTCTTCCTGCCTTCTCCACACATTACTGCCAGCACTGTGATTGTTTTTTCTCCATCTACGTTGTGATCTCTTGGAAGAAGAGCATGATTGCAAACTAAATTATTACAAAGGGGAAAGGAGTTAAAATTACTTGGGGCTTTTACATTTATCTTGGGGGACAGTTTTAATTTGGACTGTTCTGGAAAAGAGCATCAGTTAGCAGTGCTGGGGCAGCCTGAGGGTTAAGTAGGTTAATTTAATTGAGAAGGTGCCTTAATTGTTTGCCAGGTACCCCTAAGGTAGTTTTCTACCAAAACACTAATTTCCTCTACTGGGTACTCTGAGTTCTCTTTAAATTCTATCTTACATATGCATCAAAGCCAAATTTATTTACCAAGGTTCCTTGATTTTTATTTTGTTTTTTTCCCTGCTCTTAGGGTAGTTTGGGTTCAATGTAGAGAAAACCATGTGAGGAATAAAAAATAGCTTTGCATATAAGGGTTCTGAATATTGAAAAAAATATTTGTGCTGAAGGTCAAAGGATGGAGGGAGGAAACTAACATACACAGAACACACCAAAAAAACCCTACAAGCTGCAAGTTTTTGTCAGGCCTCAATCCAAGACTTAAAAAAGAGCTGGGGCACATCCAGTTGCTTAAATATTATTATGCTTTCAAAAACCAGTAGGGCTTTTCAGATGTCCTAATATAAGTGAATATGAGTGTGTGCACACATACACAAAGAATTCAACAGGTTATTGTTGCAGCTACTAAACTAGTACTCTGCAATGCTGCTGGATTTTCATAATCTGCTCCCTCCTGCCTCACCCCAGCCCACAACCTCCCCTGCTGCTGGGTGGTGATAATAAAGAAAATGGTTTGCAGATTTCTACTGGAATCAGAAAGGAGTCTTAAGCTTTACTGGAAAATCAATTATGTAGTAGGCAAAGTACCCCATAATGTTCAGCAAAAAAATATGCTAACATCCAGGTCAGTACATTGGAAAACACATTTATCATGATTTCCATGAAAGCCTCAGCCTAGTGTGTCCCAAGAGCAACCTCTGAACTTTCTTGAACCAAACAGTCAAATGGAAAACTCTGCCTACTTGGCATTTTAAAAATTTGCTTCTCTTCTGAGCCTTGAACTGGAAGCTTCATAAAATGGGCTCTTCCATCTCCTCAAAGAGGTTTTAATAAACATTTTCTGTAGAGAAGATCTTTTTTGTTGCCTGATTTTTCTTTGACTCAGGTCTAAAAAAGGGCTTTATACAGATCCCCAAACTTCTTTTGCCAGTGATTTACCTCATGAAACATTGACTATTAAATGTAATTAAATGCAGAGAGCATTAAATATGTGTACTATCAAATTACCACTTCTGGCACTCAGTAGGTTTCCTTTAAATATTTGCTTCTATGTTGTTTGATATTCCTCATTTCTGTAGGAGATTATCATGGAAAAGGTAATTAGATATTGGCAATGTTACAGGTCTAAGAGCTGTAAAAATGCAAGGCTAGAGGTAGATAGAGACTGTTCTTTCACTGAGCTGTTTACAACTCAAAAAATGTGTGTACACTTGAGCAAATTCTTGTATGGTGGCTGAAAGAAAAAAGCCATAAATGGCTGCATGTCTCTCAAAAATGGTGTTTCATGTAGCTGTCTGTGTTCCAGTATATCCAATCGTCCTGGTGTATATCCATTCCCAACTTCTCATTTCCTGCATAGGTTGTGAGCAAAACCTTTTAATATTAAGTATCTATACAGCTTCCAATAGAATATTTGAAATAAACCAGGGGGAGCATTTGACATTCAAGTTTGAATGGTTTGTTCTCTCAACATTAATGAAGTATTAATATTGTCAGACCTTGCTGGACTTAATTCTGAGGAAAATGCCTCAGATAATTTATTACAAATTGTGATCTTTAGAATATTCTGCAGCTGGTGGGGAAAAATGATTTAGTGGAAGTCTATACGATTTTCTTTTTTCGTGACTTAGAATGGACTATTTCCTGAAAGTCCGTTAAAGGAAACAGCATCAGTCCTAAGGCAATCTACTTAAAATCAAATAGCAGTGAATTTCAGTGTATGGGGACAACATTTTTGTTAAAAGGGTGCTACTGCTGATGATTGTCTTGGGAAGGTGACATGACAAACACATTTACTCAGAAGTGGGCCTAAGGTTTATCATAGCTGGGAAAAAAGGAAACAGAAAAGTCCATCGCCCATTGCTTTTTGCTTTTCAATGGAAAGATAAATCCCTTCAAAATTTAAGTGTTGAAATAAACAGAGAGTTCAGGGTAAGAAGCACAGAGAAGCACAAAAATGTCTTGCTGAACTGAAGCTATGGAGTTGATGTTTCTAGGACCTATCATGTAATTAATTTCATTTAATCTAGCAATTTCTCATAGGGAGCTAATTTTTTTGGGTGTTATGTTGTAGTGTACTGCCCTTCAAGTCTGTCCAGACAAGTTTTGGCATCTTTTACTCCAAAATGTGATAATCCTTACATTGATTTGTCTGCTGACATTCTAAGCCCTGTCGAAAACTAGTAATGAGCTGTGTTAATTGCTCTCTTTTATATGATTGTATAAAATGTGATTTTTTTTCAGCTCATACATTAAGTTTAAATCTTTTCCTGCTGGTCTGAAGGGAGAATGGAAAAACAGGTTTTTTTATAGTCAAGTTAAGTACCAGCTGTGTCCTTAGATTTTGCAACCACCTCTGACTGATAGAGTTATTTCCTGGACAGCCAGTAAACAAAGCTGCATGGCAACACCCAAGGGACAGGAGCACTTTTAAACATTCTGTACATTTCTAGGAAAAAGCCTGACTGTAGCAGTCAACAGTCTTGGGGGAAATGCTAAGCATGGGTATCTTCATTACTTTTCAATTAAGCAGCAAGCTTATGGATTCAGGAACCCTGGATGGAGAAGTTGAGCTCTGAATGTAGCTCTCAGGGGTCACACTGGGAGAGTTTATTTCCCAAACTGTGTATTTTTTGGGAAAGGATCCCAAAGATGTGATTTATTGTCTGGAAGGCACAAGATGGTGAGAAGTACCTTGAGAATTACTTATATCTGATGTTCTGCTGACTGAGAGATGATGCAGGAGATGCAGAAAACCCAACCCCCAGATTTGCTCATTGTCATCACCTCTCATTTGCTGTGAAAAAGTCATTATTTCATTGAGCTCGTGGTCCCATTAATTCATGTTCTACTCCTATCTCCAGATTTCTCAGAACCCGATATGATTTCATGGTTTTTCGAGATCTTTCAGCTTCCCATCCTGCTTGATAAGCAATTCTTTCAGAGCTGTGGGGCATTACAGTGGCAAGATGTCCAGAAACAAGGCTGGGTCCCCAAAGGATGGTGGGGTGCCTTCCAATAAAGCTGGAAGTTGACAATGCTCTGAGTTGGTTGGGGAGAATGATCTGCACATGGGGAGATACTTACTGTGACATCACTGTGGATGGAGAGTGGGAATAATGCCTCTGAACCCCAGTATGGCCATTGCAAGGTGTAGACAATTGGAGTTTTTTGGAAGGCCATCCTTAGTTGATTGGCTTTTGAGAATATCCTTAAGGTAGTGGTGCAACCACAGCAAGAATAAAGTGTCATCTCCTAAAAAACACTGACAGAGATAAGATTCAGGCTGTCTAACCACTACTAAGCTGTTGCCAAGACTTGATAATCTCCTGGAAGCCAACCTTACTCCTTTCCTGTGAGGCATTATTGGAGCAATTTGGGAAAGAGGACTGTGGTGATAGCTGCCTGTGCCTGCCCAGGGCAAAATGGAATAAATGGAGAGCATACTTGGAATATCTGGTGAGTGTCAAAACAGGATGGTCTGCCACGGATATAGGTATGTATGGATGCATCATGTAGGGACAAATAGGGAAAAGTAAGCAGACAAAGCACTTACTGTTCAGTTGCCTGCTAAATAATGTCTCAGAAAATGTCCTCTCTGTAATGGAAAAAGGCTCACATTGGCTTCATTGACCACACAAAACTAAATGCCTTAAAGGTTAAGGAACAACTATTAAAAATGTGAGGTGTCTTCAATTTATATTTCAGAACTTTATACCCATTATAAAACTGAAGACATTTTATAATTATGCCAACAACAATTAATTAACATCAAGAACTCCAGAATGATTGAATTAACAGTAAAATCATGATAAGGCTCCAATTAGTCTTAGAGTTTTAGCAAATAATTTATTATCCAGTAAATGCTTAGACTTAGTAACATGTTTCAAGAGTCACTATTTTTCTGTCTTCCTTTCCGTGAGTTTCAGCCCCAGTCTCAAAGACCAGGCTGAACTGCCATCTCCTATACTGTGCTTTGCTGATTTCAGCAGAGCTCTATTGGAGATTTGGAGCCAGTTTGGCTGGAGCCAGTCTCAAAACTAAAACCTGTGACTGCTGGGTAAATGGAACCCATTTGCTTCTACATCACAACTTCATGCAATGAAATGATCCTGGACTGGACTACCTTGGACAAAAGCAGTTCTGCAGCAATCCTTATGAGCCTCTGCTTTCCACCAAGGTTGTTGGCAACTAACGCTTAGATCAAGTGATTGGAACGTGGCATAAATGTGGCTGTGTAGCCTCTGCTTGCATGTAGCCAGGAAAGCCAGAAAGCTCACACTGAATTCTCCTGCTGGACTATTCTTACTTTCATTTTTCAGCCCCATGACATCCACAGCAGTGTAAAAGTGAAATGGTGAAAAATGGGCTCACCACCAGTGCAGTGGAAACCAGCCTTGCATTGTCACTTCCAAGGGATAGTGGTTTGATCCCTCACTTCCTCGCTTGTTTGGTGCAACTACAGTTCTTTTGGTTTAGAAGTCCTTCCTGCCAGAACCACAGGGGTGGAACAAGCAGTTCCTTTACCAGGGGAGCTGATAAAGTCTGACTCTGTGTGGGTCTGTCTCGCAGGAATGTGCTTCTGTGTGGAGTCTCTGAAAGGAGTCCAAGAGCACTTCTGTCTGTCCCTGATGCTGAGGTCATGCTGCAGCTTTGATCTCTACTGGGGCACTGACAGAGGCTTGCTCTCTCTCTCTTCCCTCTGGCCACAGATTTTCCTAAGGCTGTGGGAATTCTGTATTGCTCTATCTGCCACTGGAGTTGGTCAAAATGAGTTCTTGGTTTGAAAAGTTACTGGGGAGGGACATTAAGACAGCATGACTGCAAGTTTGTTTCTTCAGAAAATAAGCTAAGTAATGTTCACAACCAAAAGTCGTATTTTTACATACAAAAAAATTCCTGTGTATGATGAAAAC
>JANRGV010000084.1:11121241-11123741 GCA_024734035.1 Alethe castanea
TTTTACATACAAAAAAAATCCCGTGTATGATGAAAACATTAATACAAGAAAAATTCCAGGCTGAAAATTACTGAAAACTACTTGTGGGGCAGTTATACCTAAAAAAAAAAAAAAAAAAAGTGGAAAATAAAGACCTTTAAAAAATATTAATATATTTAAAATTTAAGTGCTGAACATAAAGTTACAATATCATCTTAATGTCTCCTTTGTAGCTCTGGGATTTGTGCACTAGCTTCAGATATGATTTATATATCCATAAATAAGGGGTAAGCTTCTCCTTTAACTCTACAAAAGATTTTGTATCTCATCATCAAGATCCTGCCATTTTTAGTCCCAGGAAAACCTCTTATTCACTAAATCAGGTGTGGAGTTTAAATGACTTGAAGTAGGGAATGTAGAGCTTATTACTCTTCAAACCAAGTATATGCTGACTAGGTAGTCATTTAATTCCCAGTTTGCCTCTTGTATTGGTTTTACAGCTATGCAGGATAAAGGAAAATCAGAGGTGATGTTACTTTCTTAGGCAACCTTTCATAAAACTTCCAAAGATGAAGTCTAAATTCTCACCAGCACGAGATGTCTTTGGTACTTCTAAGTCAGTCTGATGAATTCTTTTTCCTAATTGTGTAGGGTCAAACTGCTCTCTTCACTCATCTCGTTCCCATTTCCTTTCACTTTCTGTAGCCCTTTTCAAAATAAATACGCTGAACTTGAACTTCTGTCTGCACAGCCAACACAAATTTTCACAGACAATGAAAAACTTCTGTCAAGTTCACAGGACATCTTCTGCTGATTAGTCTCGTTAAACAAGACCTAGTGCTCTTGTTTTCTCAGTTTTGGAGAAGTGGAAAAATCTTCAATCCAAACCAGACCACAAGATAAAAATAAGTAGCAGAAGCACTGTGTCTTTTGTCTTTCCCTGTAGCTTTTTCTTATTTCAAGTTTTTTTGTAAGAGTTACTTAGTTCTGTCTCCTGATTATTCTTCAGAACATTAGCACATTCCCAGCAATTCTTAAACAAATTAGCTGGTCTTTTCATGGCTGTCTGGGCTGGCTCAGATAGGAAAAGAAAGTATGAAAAAAGTAAGCCTTCCACTGTTTCCTTCTGCAAGCAACCAAGCTGTTATAGGCCCTGAGAAATCTGGCTATACAGAAATAAATACATTACATACTGTATATTTAAGTACAACTTCCCCCTCACCTTGTTCACAGATTTTAATCTATTTTTATTATGTTAGTGCCTTCCAGAAGAGAAATAAAGCCACAGAAATTGAACCAAATAGGTCAGACTGCAACAAAGGGGACATCTGAAGTTTTAATTACTTAATTGAGGAAAGTCAGGGTGCAAAAAGACACACAAAAATATGGGCTCTTTACTTGTTTACCCATTCTTCTCACTTAGAGTAGTAAAAATTGGAACCTACAAGCAGAAAGAGTTGCTTAGCTCTTTGCACTTGGAAGTTTTATGTGCTGCCGTCTATTTACACCGAATTTAGACTGCCTGTTCCCCTTTGATAGCACTGTGCGTGGCTCTGATATTAAATCAAATGTACCACATTTTGTTCAAGGCCTTATTTCAGAAGAGACTGGGTGATTATTGAATGGTTATTCACTGACAGCAGAGACAGGGATAACTGGAGATGAATACATGCACCTTGTTGAGGAAAGAATCAGCATTGGTAAGGAGAAATTTCTGGAAGAACTGCATAGAAGAGCATCCTAGAAAATTGCTTCTAGCTTCCTCTTCTTGGGAACCAGTTGTAATTTTGGAATTGAGTTCAGACTGGAGTCCATAACAGCATCTTCTGGTGTTACCAGGAAGGTGAAGCTAATCTAGGTGAAAAAAACAAACCACCAAAGAGTCTTGTCTATTCCAGAATCAAGAGAGAAAGGAAGAGACAGGATATTACAGAATAGTAAATATTTTAGTTATGATTATGATTCCAGGTACAGGGGGCATGAGCAAGAAGTATTTAAAGCATCCTGGGGCCTAGGCTGTGTCCCTTCATGGAGCTTCATCCTCATAGTGTGACATGGTTGCTGATGGATCCAATGCCTTAGATGTACAGAAGGCAAAGTGGTAGGCTCATGTGCTCAACAGACAAGTGACATCTACCTTTCAGGCAGTACTGGCCAGCTGAGGTCATGCTGTGTATTTCAAAATATTTGAAACATGTTCTGATATTCTAATCTCTATTTCCCAGTGGTTTGGAATTGTCAGCTTCTGAATGACTGGAAACAGGGGAGGTTGCAGTGCTATAGACACAGGCATAGAGACTGGAACCCCTCAGGTAAGCATGCAGCATAGTGCTCTGGGCAAGAGTTATCCTCATTCCGCTGCTTAAAACTAGTTTAGGTACTCAGTAAGAGCAGGATTTGCCTTCCTGGATGGTACAGCTGTTGGAATAAGCAATATGTGACACTGATGATTATTGTAATTTCAGGAAAAGAATGGCTGTGCTGCCCTCAAAACTTTTGTCTTGCTTTTCAAAGGGGTATG
>JANRGV010000084.1:11126241-11215029 GCA_024734035.1 Alethe castanea
AGAGGTTTATGACTGATGTGGCTATGAGATAGTTAAGGCACAAGTATGTAAATGTATAGGGTAAACACAGCTGAGCACTTGAGTGGTTGTGGTGGAATGATTTTAAATACAATGCAGAGGTGACAACGTTTTTTTTTGATGATTGTAGGAAAATCGGGGCCAAAAAGGAACTGAAGAGTGTGACTTCAACTGGGTAAGGACTTTCAAACTCAGATGGCCAGTGTCAGGGCCAGCTACCATATATAATTATCCTGTTTATAATTTTTAGAATGGTCTTGTTTTACAGCCATCGACTTTTGGTCTCCCTATCAAACTTTCAGCACAAGTCTGCTGGGAGCCCTGCCTTAGCTATATAAGCCTAACAGCTGTTCACATTAGTAAAGCAGGTTCAAATTTATACTTGAAAAAATTAGTGGCTCATAAAAAAAAATATGGAACAATGACAACCATGAGGAAAAGGTAATAATTTAAGTCATGAAAAATTAATCAGGGAGTGATACATTATTTTTTAAGCAAAATGTGTTGGACTAAGAAAAAAAAGAAGAAGCCCATAGCTTTAATTAATTCTGCTTAACATTAATAGAATAAGGTCAGGCACACCAAAACTGTTGAATAAAGCAAAAACGTGTGAAAGATATATAATCAGATGTTATTCATAATGAAGAAGGGTTATCTTGTGGTCAATACAGCACCATTATTTTTAAGTTAGAGGTACGATTGCTGAAAATATACAGTGGCTATAACAACTTACCTGACCAGCTTATGAATAAGGGTTCACATAAAAAGCATTTCATGAAATGATACTCCCATTTCCATGATCAAAATTTACAGCTGTTCCTATCTCTTAAACAACCCCAGGTTTTATTCTATCCCAAAATAGGGAGCCTTCCCGAGCCTGGGCTAGGCCTCTCTACAGTACCAGGAGGGATTAATCTCTGCAAAATTTAGGCACCTGTGCATCTCCTGGCTGGCCAGGTGCCTTTCAGTGTTAATAAAGAGACTCTTCCAGAGTGATTTGTCTCAGGTGCCTTAAATGATTGACTCAGTTCCCCCAGCCAATCCCATAGCAGAGACTCTCTCAAGGCCAGCTGAGAATAATCGGCTCATTTGCGCTTGAGCAGACCCCTGAACACCTGGAACCCGAACTTCCCTAGCTGCCTCAACCATCCTGACTTCATACCTTCTGCCTGTGGGCTTAGAGCTCTTATTTAAGCTCAAAGGAAGAGGGATGGCTCTTTTCTGGTGTGTCTTGTGTTCCTTACTGGAGTGCTTTGTTGGTGAAGACTTTTGAAGACTACTAGGGGATGAACTGACTTGCCACCACCAGCCTGTTCTGCTTTTTCTAAGTGCTGTGGCTATCTCTGCCTCCTGGATTGCATGACCCCAGGGTGTGTATGCAGCCTTGCTCCTGCTCCTCAAACAGGTACTGCCAAATATATGTTGCTAAGATTATTTTTTTGCTGAGTTAACAAGAGTTAAAAGCATTTTGAATGTCACAGTGTTTGGCATTGCTGAAATACTATTATTATTATTTTGGCTTGACAAAGGAGACAAATGAAAATAACATTCAATACTTGTTTGAACAATTGTTGGAGAAAGACTGTACAGGCACAGGTTTAGCTCAAGTATTTCTGTTGGTTAATATATAATTATAGTGAGCTTTTATAGTCATGAAGAGTAATGCTGGAACAGTCATCATATTGTGAAGTTGCTGTAGGTTCCCTACTGAAACTGCCAACAGGTCTTCAGGTGGTGATAGAGCTGCCATTTATTTATCCCTGAAGAAGATTTTTTTTTTTTGTTCATCTAATCTTTTTGAATGGTTTCTAAGTGGCAGTATCATGTCATGTGTGGAAATACAGCCCTCCTATTTAATTTCCAGTATGCTGTGTGACTGTCCTTACATCTGTTGCTTTGTCCAAGTTTGTGCTGAACATGTTAAGGCTTTCATTGCATTTTATTAGATGGAGGTTATTTCTTTGTCAGAATTTTCAAATGGAACCAGGAGCACCTGCATGTCTTTAGGGACAAGGAGAGGTGAATACATCTGGTGTCTTGGGTCTTCAGTGGTGCTTAAGTTAAGGGGGGCATCAACAGTGAAAAGGGGGAAAGAATAGAAAGTGTAAAAAACTTGAGAAAACTGGTATGTTGACATAAAGACAGTTTGATAGGTAAAGTAAAAACTCATTGTGAAAGCAAAGCAAAATGAGGAATTCATTAATTCATTCATCACATTCCAATGGCAGCCATCTCCAAGAAAGCAGGTTGCCATCACACCTAATGTTTTTTTTAGAAGAAAAATGACATCACTCTGAATGTCCCTCCCTTCTTTCTTCCCCCCATTTGTGTGCACAATCTCTGATGAAAGGCTGCATGCTAATAAATTATACTCATCCTTAAGGCATTTCTCATAGAGCATCCTTTGTGGATTGCTTGCCTATTTCATAAAGTAAACATTTTCAGTGTTTCCTATGATCTTACCTGCTTGATCTGGTCATGGCTGTTTATATTGTGCATGAATTCTAGCAGCATCACATAGATATGAATAGTAGGGCCTTGCACAGGCAGAAGGTGTGTTACATAGAGAAATTGTATCCATCATTTTGTTGCCTAAACTGCTTGCCATTTTGGATGATTTAGCAGGGTGTCATGTAGGGTCCCTTCACAGCTCGGTTACAACTTCAGATCTGATTTTGATGAAGCGAACTTTTTGTTTAAGTCTAGATGTTGCCAAGTATTGGTGTCCCATCACAAATTTCCTAATGCTGGATGTGTCCCATTATGATGGAGTAAAACACTGAATTGGAAAAGCAACGTTTAACTCAGATTTCACTTTTCAAAAAGTGATGACCATGTGATTTTGGAGGAAAAGCCTCAAAGTTTAGTTGTGGCTTTTTTTCCCTAGGCCTTGAGAAATAGGAGAGGGAATTGCTTTTCTACTGTTTTAAACTCTTATGCTTCTTGTGGGATAGATGTTTGATTCTTGAGATCTTCAGATTTTGTTGCTGTTTTTACTGCCAAGGGCCCTACTGAAACAGAAATGCAAGGAGAGAGAGCTGCTTTGGCAGGTGCCGACCCCTCTGAAGCTCTGTTGTGAAAATAGGTCTCTCCATTCTGAGGAATAGAGGAAGTTAGAAGGTAGTGGAAGCCAGTATAACCCCTCACCTATGCTCCCAAGAGAAGCAGGGGAAGGCCAAGGACATTTTAAGGAAGTTGATGTAAAAATTATGTAAAACCAGCAGAGTAAGAGGTTGCTTTGATTTACAGATTAATTTCTTTTAAGGGTTGGTGTTTTCTCAGACTTGTAAAGTTGTTTTTTTTTCTTGTTCTTGTTGCGTATTTCTGGCCATTTTTGAATCTTGTGCATCTGTATTCTCTTTCAGCTCCCACCATCTTGGCTCTTTCTTCTTCTCTCATTTGCTTCATCAGTATGCTTTTCCATTGCTACTGCCTCAGGCAGAGGAAGGCTGGGTGAACTTTACTCCTAACATTTCTTCCTCTGAAGATCCATTAATCTTGGTATAGTTTTCCAGAGTAGGTGGTAACACTGGTGTTGTTCTACCAGCCTTGTCTCTGTAAGAAGCTCATAACTGAGAAAGCAAAATGAGCACTAGCAAGTTTAGTCTTTCATTTGAGACCACTGGAAATGAGCCTATACTTCTATTTGCAATGGTCAGCTGCATCATTTTGGAATGTATTTATCTTCAGAAAGCAAATAACTCTCTCCTGGGCACTGTGTGTAGGTTTGGGCACTGTTAGGCTACAGGTGAATGAAAAAAGCTTAAAAGCATCTGCCACTGGCCAGGAGATCCCACCCTATAAATGCTGAGACAAGGAACAGAAAGCAGGACTTTGTGTAACTATACTCTTACTAAAACAATGGCAAAACAACTTGTCCCAAATGGTAAAATTAATTTTCATGGGCTCTACCTAAAGTGAGGTCTTCAACTGATTCCATGGTAAATAGGTTGCCATTGGCTATGGGAGTAGGAGTGTTCTGTGATATTTAGTGTTATCCTCCCCATTTAATTCATTCACTGAAGCCACAATTCAGTATTTTTGATGTCAGACTTAATTCCCATAGAGGCCACTGTGGCCTCAAAAGCATTGAACTGTGGCCTTGCTGAATGAATCGGGCAGAAGAAATAGGGATAATCATCAAGGAGGAAAGTGTATATTTATACACGGATCATTGTCATTGATAATAGCTGAGAGGAAAATGCAGAAGAAATACATAAGAGTTTTAATGAGGATTTTGAGTAGCAATTCTCTAGCCACACTGCAGGAGTAATTACTCATCAGAGATATAACTCAGGGATTATCCTAATGCAGTTTTGTGAAAGTGAACAAGACCTCTTTAAAAAAAACACCCACCCCTTTAATCAGTGTTTCCCTTTGACAGCAGGTGCTTTAGCCCTGCCAAGACATTTTTACTATGAAGTCAGTTCAGCATCAAAGTTTTAAATGATGCATAGGATTTCACGGCTAGCTCTGTGGTTTAAATATTATGACTGATCGGGGCAGAAGAAATGCCTTTTCATTTCACTGATACTACAGGGAAGTGTCATGTTGTGTGGAAAGAAACTACCATTTTTTTCACTACCTTTTCCTCTCCACCACACATCTGAAGCTTTTCCCCCTACTGTTAAAGCAGTTCAGTCTAAACAATAAAGCGCCATAGGCAGACTGTACAAAGATGAGGCCAGTTCCCATGTTTATTAGCCTGAGAGTTCTGGGGTTTAATAATGGCCAAAAGACAGGCTTTCCTTGCAGAGAAGGGGGGTATCAGCAGCCTTCAACCTTCAGGGGTCTGCCTTCTCTAACAAATATCCCAGTGGTGGTATCGAGCTGTGTGGTTCAAAACTTTGTCTTTCTTCTTGCATCAGCTGAAAGGAGCAGATGTCAGAAGTGCTGCTTTTCACACAACCTGGGCCTCAAACCAAGCTAAACTTGGGCTTAAGGCTGTGGGGCATCGTGTCCTCTGGGCTTACAGAAGGGATGTGGCCAAACCTTTTGGTATCCAGGGAATCCTATGAACACCAAGGACAAGAGAGAGCTGCTCTATGCACTCTTGAGAAATGATCAGTGTAAATAGAGCAAGGCAAACTCTGAGTGACAGAAAACATTCCTATATGGCATTGTGGAGGGGAAGCTGCCTCCTTTTTGCTATAGCTCATCCTTTGCCTGACTCTGGAGATTTGCTAATCCGGCTGGTACAGGGTTGGTCCATGCTAGAGGCCAGTAGAGAAATTGGATTACCCTGGGGATTGTTTTTTCTTTTCATCTTTCACTTCTGTAACTTCTAATAGGAATGCATGGGGTAGAATGTTGTTTATGCATGGGGCCTAAAGTAAGAGGGATGTTTGTTTGAGTTAGTCAAAGAGGAAAGATTCATGCTTAAAACAGAACATCTGGGTATGACTAACATTTCCTAACAGAAGATTCAGTGTTAAAGGGATATATTTATAAATACTGGGGGAAATGGGACACATGTAGCTCCATCTCTATTGGATATTTATGAAGTGTCATACTTTCATTTGGACAGAGGTTTGGCAATTATCAACACCAGCCCTGTTTATTAGGTTTGAAACTAAATCAATAGCAAATTGGAATTCCATTTATTTTTGTGACTTCTTTGCTATTGCCTAACAAGGCGTAGCAGAACACACCTACTGGACAGTCATGCATAGCAGATATGAGGAGAGATGTGTATGTATATTTATGCATACTTGCCAGTGTCAATTGCTTTTGTGAAATGAACTGTGTTGTAGTAAGGAATTGTCAGAGGAGCATCAGGAGGAAACTCTCAAGGTAAAGGAAAATCCAGTGAAATGTGTAGGGTTCAGCTGATGGATGCCAGTGGTAAGGAAAGCCCTATGATAAGGTGTTGCATGGTCTGCTTAGCAGCTCTATTTAGACTGCCTTGAAGCTTTTGCAAGTGCTGACAAAAGCAGTTGCTTCTTATTATTATTATTATTTCTGAAAGCTGCTAACCATGTAGAGTGCTACCCCAAACCATGAAAAGCATTCTACTGAATTTTTGTCAGTGATGATGAGAGAGAGCAATAAAAAGCATGCTGTAGCAAAAAAAAGACACCAAAACCTGAAAACTGTGTATTTTTACTGGAAACACTGCCTAAATTTCTGATGATACAGGTGGAAGAAAAAATTATTGGAGATTAACCTCTAACAGGCAGCTCTTAGTAATTACATCATGCTTCTTTGAGCACGGCTTGGCCCTGATGTCTAAGTTTTGTTGGAGATTGCTACTGTTGTGCTCAGATACATCTTTCTGTTCCTTTAGTTTTGCACTTTATAACCAGGCTGCTGTGCTGGGCAAGGGTTGACATTGTAGTTCCCATGGGGATGGGAGCATGATCTTGCCCCATCCTATGGGCTTGGCTTCAGCTGAGCTCGTGGAATGAGTGCTGTGCTTGTGAATGCATGAGAATTAACATTCCTTGTTGCATACCAAAAATAAAGCTACAATAGGCATAGCTTGCAAACTGCTTTGGGTTTTGTGGCAATAGCATGAATGAAGGGTTTTTTTTTGCAGTGGCAGGATGCAGGATTCAGCAACTGAAACCTACCATTAGGTGGTTGCCTGAAGAGATTGAGCCAAAATTTAAGATTCTGACCTTTAATTGTACCAGCCTAGCATCCAAACCCAAATCCCTTGGTACAGATTCATCTCTGTATGAATGTGTACTGAGAAAGGTATGAAATATTTCAGTCTTGCTAATATTACTCTAATTAAAAACAAAACTGAGGGAAAGAGTCCAGACACAGAGAAAAGACTAATTGCCTGGAAGCTGTTAAGAAAGCATAATGATCCTGATGCAATTAATCCACAGGAATTACTGGTTTTTAGGTTCTCCCAAAGGTCCTTCTGCCTTTGATTTCGCCTATTGCTGGTCAGCAGGTGGAACATGGTGTGCTGTGTTTGTGAGTTTTCTGTTCTGACTCTGTCCTTGTGAACTTGGAGCTGTTAGATGAACTGTGATTTGTTGCACTGAAGGAGAAGTTTGGAATTCTGCATGTAGACAACTTCTAAGGTGACAATTCAGCCTGAGGAGAGGTGGTCCTGCCTTCTGCTTTGAGAATTTATTTCTCAGGAAGCAAAAGCTGTGGCTGGTGCCATCAGTGTTGTCAGGAATGCAAGTGAGAAGCCTGTTACCAGTGGATTTGTCTTTTGAAGCAGAGGCACTGTCGAACTCTCTCATGCTCAAGAATTGATCTGATGGTTATGTGAACTATGATAGAGGATATTGTCAGTCATGTCAGCAACATACTTGAGTAATCTTGGTCTTGCCCAGTGCAGACTCTGTAGTTAGGTGTTGTTTTAAAATGTCCTCCCAGCTGTAAATGCATGGCCTGGTGGGCAAGAGGGTGTCAGGCTCTAACCTGACCCGAGGAATAAGCCAAAATTTCTAAAATTGAAAAGGCTTTTTTCAAAATTAGAGTTTTTTTTGTTAGCGGAGGAATGGGAAAGATTTATCTTCTCTGGTAAACTTGCTGTGTCAGAGGAGTGAAGCAGATAGTGAAATATGAAAATACAAATAATATGGAGCCAACAAACCATTTAGCTGAAAGTGAATGAAAAAGAAATATTCTCTTTTAGAGCAAGCAGGATGTGTTCAGGACCTGTCTTTCCTGTGACCTACAGGATTTTAAGAGAAAAGCTTCAGAATTTTATTGGCATTGCCACTATTAGACGAACTTTTCTTTCCCTTCTCCCCAGACTGGGGTCAGCTTTAAAGACAGCATTAAGTGAATGGCTAATGGAATTAAGGGTATAATAATAGAAGGATATAGTGAGACAATTGTATTAACAAGAAATAAATCATGTTGAGTGTAAGGTAAGTGTTTTTTAATTGATTGATGGGAAGGATGCTCCATAGGTTTTTTTCGAGGACTAACAGCCACTTGCCTTCCCATCTACAGTAAAAAGCCAAAAGGGAAAAAGAGATAAGAAAATTATGCAGTGGGGAGATAAATTATTCAGAGAAGATGGCCATTTTGTGCTGACATCACTAATGTGAAAAAGCATTAAATCTTTGATACTAGCTGCATTCCTCAGAGGTTGTGGTGGCTGCACGAGGTATTAGAGATTACAGCTAGAACACTACTTCAGCTTCCTTGGATGCCTTAAGTGGCTTCCCAAGGTGATCCACTAAGTGAAGACTCAGCAATGCCTGTGGATATCAGGCTGCTCTGACTTTAAGATTTACATTATTCTAGTGACTTCATCAATTCCCATGTTTTATGTGATGTGGCCTGGAGATACAGGCAATGTGTGTAGAGATGAATGAAAGCTGTGGAGCTTACACTTGTATGTGTATAATTCTACTGAAAAGGGAGAGATAGGAATGTTAAATATGAAGTGAAGATTTTAAGGCCAAATCTTCCTGCTCTGTAAATAATCTGATATTACAAGTAGAAACACAGTGTCAAGCTTGCACCTTTTCAGGACCTGATTTTCTTCAGGCAGAGAGTGGAAGAATTAGGTCCTAGCTAAGATGCAACTGAAATTGAAACTTTGGCAAAAGGCAATTAAGAGTAACTACTAAAGGTCAATAGAGTATGTGAGTAAAATCAAAGCAATGTGAAGGAAGAGAGGTCATTTCACAGCCTTTTTATTTTTTTTCCAGTTGAGAGCTTTTAAGCAGTACAATTAAAGTGCCTTTCATTGTCAGTAATTCAGCAGGATCCTCTGTGTGATGCAAGACCTTAAATCTAACCTCATTTCATTCCTCAAGACTTTAATCAGTTGTTCCCCCAACAATTCCCCCACCTGTTCAGTGCCTGTGTGTGGCTTTTGCTGAGGTCAGAGTTGCAGTTGGCAGCCTGCACTGGAGGAGATGCCTGTGTGGAGGCTCACCTCTGCTGCTGGGCAGCACGGGGAGACCACTTCAGCAGCATCATTGCTACCCTTAGGTGATGTGCTTCCACAGTTTTCCATCAGAGAGGTTGGGCTGTCTAGCAAGGCTGTTACATGCAGCAGCACTCACTTTAGTAGAAAGAAAAAATTTAATAGGCTTTGAGAAAGATTTTGAACCGTTAGTGGTATGGACACTGTAGGAAACTGAGGTGGGAGTACGAGTTGCTGAATTTAGGCTCTGTATTATCATAGAGAGGCTGAGGGAGGTGTGGTGACCCACTGAACCTTTCAGAGATGGTCAGTATGAGAGGCTTTTAACTCCAAATAGGGCAACCCCTGGCTTCTTGCACCACTTAGGCAGCAGATGTCACCTACAGCCCTTTAGTGAGTGTTAACAACTGGGTTCATGGGTCTCTTAGAGTTCAGGAATCTGAATCAATTTCACCAGTCAACTTGAGAATAACTGGTGTTGCTGTTTGCAGCCAACTTGAGTTACATATGCACACACACTGTTTTTTCAAACTGAACAGAGACCTGTGTAATTTTTTAATATACTTGTGTAGCTCTCAAATAAAGTAAAAGTGTTTTCAAACAGTCAGGTTAGTAAAATACAACAAAAATAAGACTGAGATCTCTAATGAATGTATTTTTGAAAGGCAGTCTCAGGAAACTTGCTAAGTAAGCAGCTTTAGATATTGCTATTATCCCTGAGAAGGAATTGGCTGTGGTGTTGCTGTCCTGTAGCTTCAGAACTCTCTAAATGCCTATCTTTGCATTAGTGGTGTCGTGTGGTCAGCCTGTCATTGGCTTGTCAGTAGCCAATTGCACCAATTTTTGACCAAATGGTGTCATTTGCTGTAAATTAATTTACTTTTGCCATTAAGTGCAGACAGTATGTGGTCAATTCAATTTTGTCCATTAGAGACAATAACCCTAGCCAAGCTCTTTGATGCTATTCTTAGTTCACCCCTTGGGACTACTCCACTTACATCTCCAGAGGTACTGGTAAATTTATATAATCATTCCTTGTCTAATATTTGTGATTTGTTGGATTTGCTTTAACACATGGATAGTTAAGCCTAAATGCAAAGACTCTTGCACAGAGTAATCTCAGGGATGTGAAAGTTCTGGAAGAAGTAGAAAGCAGAGTGATTGTATGTAGCAAATCCAGCACTTCTCTAGTTTGGAGAGTGGTTATCTTTGTGTCCTTGCTCCTAGGCTGACAGAGGTTTAACCACAAACCACAGTTGGGGGCTCCTGGGCTGCTCAATATGGTCTTGTAGATTATATCATGAGTTATATATGTATTTAGATATTTTTCTGATGGGGTACCTACTGCAGATAACTTTATAAACTGTTGACTTAAAGAATATTTATTATTAAAGTAAAACAGGGAGATTGAGATGATTGTGGTTAGTGAGTTTTCAAAGGTTTTGTCATATATAGGTGAATCTTCTAAACTGTTTACTTTTGGCTGCTTTTAAATGCAAAGATGACTGGCAAAAAGGAGAATGAAACAAAGCAAAGCAAATGTCTTTGCAATCTGTCCATCTTTACTCGTTTACGTTCTTATACAAGCCCTCACATCCAGGTTCTCCGAAAGTTGTTTTCTTGATCCCCTGTGACATGATGAAAACAAGTTGAGCTGCTGCTTGTGCAGATGTAGAGATTGAGTGCTGCACACACCCAACACTAGTTTGTTCCTGACTTAACACAAATTGCCAAGTACTTGGTTTTGGTCCACAAAGCAGTGTCAGTGCCTGTTGTATATTATCTGTTGATAGTGTGTCTGTGTAGTAGGTACCTACAGAAGGCACGTTTTCCACTACTGATGTAAAAAGACTAGAAGCCATATTGAGTAGCATGTAACTTCTTGTGGTCACGAGTTCACTTTTTCTCCTGCTTGTCCAGTTAATGAAGAAATGGTTTTGCTTCAGTCCTCTCTGTAACAATGTTAGTTATATTTTTCTATATAGGACCTTGTTACCTAAGAACTGGATCAGGCACTGGCCTGACAGAGCCTGATTAAGTGGAAGGCAGTTGTGACTTTACAGTTGTGCCTCTAAAAGGGAGGAAAATGCACACAGCATGACATGGAAACAGCACTTGTACAGGACACAGAGAAACACTCTTCCTCCAAAAGCACATGTGGTCTGCTGTGTGGTGTAGAAGCCCTTCCTTCAATACTTCATTGCTGTATTTTTGGCTGTCTGTGTAGGATTAAAAGGTGGTGTGAGGTGTTATGTATTGATAGTGCTGTGCAATTTTGGACAGATTGACCAGAAAGATCTTGACTGCCAGTTGTGAACCTGCAGTACTCAGAGGGATAGAGGAAATGCAGGGGAACATGGAAAAGTGTTAACTACCAATCTCTGAAAAATAAGAAAGCAAATCCAATTTATGTGAGACCTTGGCCAACATGAGGAGCAGAGGCTGCGTGTTAATCAGAGAAACTTGAAGAGATAAGAGACTACAGGAAAAATATCTCAATTTCTTTGGGTTAATGCAGAATGCTAGCCTTTTACCCCTTGAGACAGTAGGATCAATGCAGGTTTGGGTCACAAGTGGAAATGAGGTTAGCAGTCTAATGCTAATCTCTAGTCGACATTTGCCTAAAATGTGGAGTCATTGTGTGATATGGTAGGAATGGCCAGCAGTGTTTTCAGGGAGTCTGGAGGAACTGGATATACCTCAGCAGTTGTACCTGTAAAAAAGCCACAGCCTTTGTTCTGCTTCAACGTGATTCCCAGGTATTTTGTCTTTTTGCTGTCAAAACCCCCCACAAACAAACGCTTGACCCTGCAGCAAGGCCTACTGCAGCGCTGTCCAAAACAAAGGAGGTCTGGAAATGATTGCTGTGGCTGAAATCTGACTTTTAATGTATGCACTCTGCTAAGTGCTTAAGCCAGTACTGGGGGAAGGCAATTCTAGCTCTCCAAATATTATGACTTCTACCACTAATAGTATCTTCAAAGCAAATGCAGGAAGTCATCTGAATGGTTAATACTTCTCAGTGAGTAGGATGGTCAAAAAAAAAGAAGCTGTAGGAAATAAGAAAGCAAATAAGAACTTTGAACTGTAGGGAAAGGCAGTAGAAAAGTAAATGCTGCAAAAATGGGAAAGGGATGTATCAGAAGATCTACAGGTGACAGTCTACATATGACAGGCTTCAAAAGGGATTGTTGTTGATCCTGAAGGGCCTGGGATGGAAAACAAACTCAATTTTGGATTCTAGCAATTGCTAATTCACAGGATGGAATTTGCAGGGAGCTAAAGTAAGCTTATGAGTTAGTAGCTTGCTCAGTCTCTTGGTGTGTATTCTTTTTAAAAGGTTAAGGCAAAATTATGTGTTGCAGGGCCTCTTGTTCTTGGATTGAAAGTGAACAAGTGTAAAGCCAAAAATAAAAGGGAAAGGAAAGAAAAATAATGTCAGTGGAGTGCAGAGCTGAAACTGTTTAAATATCTGTCTGTAATCAGCTTAATTTCCAAGCTTTCAATTCACCCATCCCTTAATTTAGCTATTTAGCTACTGGAATTGCTTCTTATACAATGCCTCACAACCCACCTGCTAGTTTTGTGTTTTTCTTGGGGTTGTCTTCTTTAACTACTTTGCAAAATGCTAGAAATAAGTTGTCCTCTCAGGATAAGAGAGGCAGGGTGGGTGCCTTGAAAATGTGTCTGCTGCTGTGTTAAGTGGTGTAGTTCCTGCCCTTTTGATTTCTCCAGCCTGGGGGCTGAAGTGGGAGCTCAGTGGGCAACCTAGCAGCAGGAGGGGATTGGACAGTGTTTGTTGGCTGTGCCTGCTCCTATGCTAATGGCCTCATGATTTTTAACTCCTCCAGCCAGCCCATGATGGAACCTTGCAGCCCTCTCCCCATGGGCTGACTCTTTAGGCACAATTGCCATTTGCCAGCAGTTGTGTGGGCCCTAGGTGGGAGGTCAAAATGAGGGTGAAAGTAGTTTCCCTGCAGAGTTTTGCTCACTATTAATTTGCAACAGTCGGTTTTTTCCTTCCTTAATCTGACAAACTTCCATTTTCTTTTAGACTGATAACAGTGGTTACCTCTGAGTGTAGAGCAAAGACTGCATTCTCTGTGTTAAACATTTATGTGCCTGGATCTCCTGTGGGAAGTATTGCCATAGTGGGAGCCTGAGTCTCCTCTTGCTGGCAGCAGCTGTGTGTTAGGTCAGTGTTTCTCAACCCTGGTTTTACCCCTTGGCAGTGTTGGGGGTTATTAGCTCAGATGCTCATAACTGGTTATATCAGGACCTATTTGTTGGATACTTGTGCAGCCTGATGAGAAAGATATGCTGATTGCAGGTTTTGGAGGATGAGCTGCAGTCCATCACATTCCTTTCAGATGGTGAGGGGGATAGGAGGAACTGAGTTCCTGGAACCTGGATATGCCCTGGGCAGCATGAGGGCATGCTGTTGGAGGCTCAAGGCCCCTCCATGCTGGCAAAACGTGGAAAACCATTACTTTCTTCCCTGATTCTTTGTTCTCTTTCTGCTTTGATGTCAGCAGGTATTCAAACAGCTGACACCTCACCTCAGGCCTTAGTGAGAAAGGAAATTGCCCATAAACATTGGTTTAAGAGTACTTGTAGAGACTCTCTCAGTTTAATCCAGTACAGGGGATGAGTGGCAATGACATGCCTCATACCTCTAAACTGGTGAGGGTCTCCAACAGAAAGTTGTCATATAATTTTATAAATTACTATTACTGTTGTGCATCTATGGATTTTTGAACCCATAGACTAAGTGGGATAAATCCCCCTGATTTTTGATCCCAGGTAGAAAAGTCAGCTTCTCAAGACTTAGCTCCTATGTAAAATTTTCAAAATTCTAAGTCACAAGGCTCATGAAAATTGTTGGTTGGCAAATCACCTCCACTAAATAAATGCTTTTGTGTAAGATGTTTGTTTGAAGGGTCTAAATCTCATTCTGTGGTGGCCTTTCCTGTTAAATACAGAGTAACCACACCTGGTCTAGGACATAACAAATCCAAGTCCTACTAGAAACCGAGAAACTATTCCAAGGAGAAGCCTCTGACACTTTACATACTCCCCCCTTACACTTTTAATTTTCTTTGGTTTTGTCCCTAGACATCTCCTGTATCTAGGAGGAATATCAAGGGCTTTGCTTGAGCTGTGCTTTGGAAACACAGGAGGCATCGTGTCCCTTGGGGTCTGGGGAGATCCAGCTAAAACAAGATTGGGGATGAGCCTGTTAACTTTGCACATGCTGCAGGAGCTTTTGCAAAGACAGAAATGGCAGCATGATCACCTCACCTTAAAAGTCAATGGTAGGGTCAGATCCTTTCTGCTTAAAATAGTGTTTGAACACCAAGCATTCATCCACAGCATTCAGTTAATGCCCCAAGTTGTGAGAGTTTTTAGTGCATTTTTCCTGATACTGATTTTGGAAACTTTTGTTGTAAATGTTGAGAAATGGCTGGATTTTGTATATTACAGCCATGGAGTTGGATAGTAATGGTATCTAGTCTAATGACCTTTGGTTTTCTCAGGGAAAACTGAATTTGCACTGGGAATGGGCAGAGCTATTAATTGCATGGTTTGCTGCTCAAACTCAGAGCAGGCTTTCATCTAGACAAGTGACAGAGATATGAGTCCACATCTATCTTCTCCCTACACATTTATTTCTTTTTCACATATGTAGAGCCAAGAGCAAGAAAAAATATTCTTTTAAAAGCTGTGAAGTGCCATATTATGAATGAAGCATATGTTACAAAAAAATATGGATTGGAAAGTAACATCACTGAGCTGAAAGGAAAGGGCACCCTGCTGAGAGGCAGCTAACAAGGACATACCACAGAAGCAATAACCAAATTGAGACATTAAAATATATCTTATCTCTCAAGCTGTCAGCAGAACTCTGCTGCCTTCTCCCTTAACTCACGTTTTGCTGTGGACTCCTGTGAAGGTGCTGCTCTCTGTCCAAAGAGTTTTGGGTGCCATTTCCAGTAGTGGGAGGTGAGCTGTGCATGAGAGGCTGCTCTCTAAGTGATGGTTGCAATCAAATGCTCTGGAGTGTGCAGTTGGATGCCAGGTCTGCCACACCCTTAGAACTCATGGGCAGGGTTGGGGCTGGCTGTAGCAGTTCTGATATTCAGGAGTTGTCTGCACATGCTGCAGCTCTTGCATGCCCTTGGAGGAGTCAATTTACTGCTTGGTTTACATATTCTGCCTTTAAAGCAGAAGTGATAGCATGCATTTGGTCCTATTTTCCTATGCTTTCAGAATCCTTGTATAGGTGAGGGCCATGTAATGAAAAGATGAGATGAAAGGAGGATCCATTCCCTAAAAGGTTACAAAACTGCCAAGAAAAAACTCCTGAGGGGAATTCTTGTCTTTATGCTTGGATGCTAACCCAAAGAAAACCTTTACAATTACAAATCTGTAATTAATGAAAGTTCAGTTTAGACCTTGTCCTAATAGCACTTGGATACCAGAGAGAAAAGCAGAAACTCTTAGTCCAGTAGTGCAAATATTGAAGCCTGTATTCTGCTAATACTCTTATAACTTGGCAGTGTTATATGTGAAATACTGCGATGCTGGTCACAGACTCTCTGGTAATACAAAATTCCTACATGCTGTTCCTTGGAGGCCAGCAGATAAAATTTCAGGGACTAAGATTTCAGTATATTGAGGGAGATTCGAACAGTCTTTGAACAAAATCAATAGACTGCAAAAAGTGGGAAGAATATTTTTGTATTTTCCTGAATTTTTACAGGTCTCTGTTGAGCTCTCTCTGGCCTCCTTGAAGCAAAAAAAAAATAATAATCAGCCTGCTGAGACTCTAGAGGCAAAATGACAACAAATTTTGTTGCTGTGAAGGCTGCCAACATGCAGCTTTAAAATAGTGCTGAGGAAACTAGATCATCAAATTTTGCTAAAAGAGTTTTTCAAACACAAGGTGAATGGGTTGACCAGATCAGCTGAAAGTCAACAGCTGTGTTTCCATTGCACTGCTGAATTAAGCTGATGTATTGGCCCCTTCCTAAATCTTTGACTCCTGGAAGTGCTAGGGAGAGGCTTGTGTGCCTTTGCCCTGCTTAGGCTGATCTTTGAACAAGTGGGATATGCTCAGCTCCCCGCAGTTGCCATTGAAAGCTGCTTTTTTGCAGAAGGCTGGGGGTTTTTGGCTGTCTGGTCTTCCCTCAGGAGCAGCTACTGCACAATGCCAAGGATGTGATGTCTGGTTCAGCAGAGGGGTGGATCATGAATTGCTTTCCCAAACTGTACAAATCAGGCTCTGCTGCTTCTCTTTCACAAGCACCTGTTTGGCTTAAGTTCATTCCCTAAAAGGCAGCTGCTTACATTCCACCTGCCTGTTGGATATGTAAATCAGCTTTTCTGATAATTATTGTAAGAATATTTGAAGAGCTGAGGTATTGCTAATATGATGTGGTCTGGGGTGAGCAAGAGATGGATTGTCCCTGACACTGTTTTTCAAGTTCCTCTGTGGACCAGAGAAACGGGAGGGAGTAGTTGTCCTGAACTGAAACAGGAGGAGAACAGAACTGTGTGTCAAGAGATGCGGCCTGTGAATTCACTGCATCCCGGCTGAATTTTTTTGGTGAGTCCCTCCTCCCAGCTGGCTCCATTCCTCCCCTCACACAGCCTCCTGCACCCATGATAATCATCCACCCCCAGCTATTATGAGCAGTACAAACAAATGACAAATCTCTGGGTGCAGGAAGTTAACAAGAGGCTGATCAGTAGCTTTAGTTATCTTTCCTTCATGTTTATTGCAGTCTGCTGCAGTTATTTCAAAGGCACTGACATTGATCGACAACTTCTATTAAGGCCCATCCAAGGCAGCTGGATTGAACAGATACATTAAATAAAGCAGTTATTGCTTTTCATTGCCTTTCCGTAAAATATCACTGCTAAATAGCTTCTGCCATCAGATGCAGTTAGGTACATGGTTTTAATTTGAGGGACTGCTTTATAACACTGCCCAATTGACATTGGTCTTTGTTTCCCCTACAATAATGATTGTGTACATCCTGGAGAATTGATGAGCTGTCTTCTGAGGTGGGAGTGGGGAGCCAGGGAGGGGGCAGCCGCCTTTGTTGCTCTCGCTCTTTTTTTATACTTGCCATGCTTGTCAGTTGTTTGCAGCACAGACAGAAATAATGTCAAGCAGGGCCCCTTATCTCAGGATGTTGTAATGTAGCTGCTGTAAGCCCTCGCCTGGAGACGAGATAAGAGCAACCTTACAAGCTTGTGGGGGAGCGAGGAGGGGGCCAGCAGTGCCATCGCTGGGACAACAATGGCAGAGCTGTCACTCGCACATTATGGCTCTTTCTGGTGCCAAGGAAAGATATGTGTGCTGAGTGCTGAATAACAAGCACAAAAATAAAAGTCCCGAATGTTCATCTAATAATGATGTATTTGTAACAGGATTATACTGCCCAATGATATTCTTTCTTTATCTCCTCACTAAATGGTAGGGCAGCTGTGTGCTTTGGCAAGGCATGATGTCCTTTCTTTTGTGTGCTGCATATTAATCCTTTATTGAAGTAATTAAATGTGTGCTTAATGGCAATGAGCTGGCAGAATGAACGTACAATTGAATTAGCAGTTATGATGGGGACCATGCTACAAGATGAACTAAATGCAATTACTGTAGGCATTTTTCTCCAAGTCGAATCTGGCTACATGACATGACTTAATTACAGGTTGTTAGACACACTCTGATCCCGTAGTGGAGCCATGTGGAGGCACAGCTTCAGCTCTGTTGTTTACCTGTAACACATATAGAGGCACCATTCACTGAGAAATTCAGCCTGGTGTGAATGCAGATTCCTGGAGGCAGCTCTTGGTTGTACTGGAAAAACACAGATTAAAACCCAGGCAAACAACAACAGAGGAATGCCAGTGCTCTGCTGCTGGGGACATCTGGTGCAGTCTTTGACCAGGTCCTTGTTGTCTGGTGATCATCCCCCCCCTTTTTAGGGAGAGCTTGATTTTCTTTGAGGACAAGGTGGGCAAAGAACAGGTAGTAGTCTTCTATGCAGTCCTTTTTTCAACATATGTCCCTCTGGTGAAACTCAGCTCTCAGCAGGAGTACAGACCAGCTAGTCTGACCCCAGCTGGACAGATATCTCTAGCCTTGCAGGAACACAGTTTGGGAGTTGGAGTTTGAAAATGTTTTAGAAAAAAAAGGGAAAGAAGGCAAAGCCATTTGAAGCTTTTATTTTTCAGTGCTGACCAAGTCCTACAACATGACCCAGAGCTGCATCAGGACAAAGGTAGTGCTGTAATTCAGGATGTGGTAGGTTGCTGAGATTGCTGACACTAGGGGGACTGTAACTACAGTATTGCAAATATGGGTTTTACAGCTCTTTAGTGATCGCATATGTCAAATCCCAGATTCCCTGAGGATTTTTGCCACTTGTTCAAAATTGGGCTAAGCTTCGGCTGTCACCAAGGGAAGATTTGGTCTGTTTTGATAACTGTAGAGTCTGGCTCACTGTTAGCAGCACAGAAACATCTCCAGTGTCAGGGCCTGCTTTCTGTTACCCAGAAGGAAAGAAGTCCTTGTTGTCTCATGCTTCTCTGTGCTGTTAGTGCTCTGTGCCTGCTTTAGCAGCATTGCATTCCCTTGAGGGAGGCAGACTCTGAGGTATGGAGTCTGTCAGAGAGGGACCTGAGTGGGGAATGTGTTGTGGACACTCTGGCCTCAGTCTGGAGGCAGCACAAATCTTCCCTTACATTAGCAAGAGCTCCGCTGCCAAGTGAGCACATCCTAGAGTTCAGCAAGTCCCAAACTGCCAATCCTCCTTCCAGATGGCTGCAAACATTCCAGGGTGTCTCTGAGTTTCTGTGCAAAGGACTCCAAGTCAGTGTTACATTTGGGTGCCTGATTATCTTGTATTGTCTGCAATTGAATTTCTAAATCTGAGGAGAGGATGGTGGCAGAAGTGATGATGAAAGCTGCTGGTATAATATATGACCACATATGAAACAGAAGATAATGTTTTCTATTCTAACAAAATAAGGCAAGCCTTCTGGTCACCAGGACTCTGGAGGTTTATTTTACAGCCTTCATTCTCTTTGGTGCCATAAATGAAACCCTTTCATCCCTAATGACCACAATGACTTTCCTCGATCATGTTATTGCTACTTTGGCACATTTATTGCTTTCACATGCACTAATGGATGAGTTTGGATATGTTAACAATTTATATATCATTTGATCCTAAAAAAGAGCCACCTCCCACCAACCAAACTAACTTAGCCTTGAGGATTGAGTAGCTTTTAAGGAGTATAAATGAATTTAATGCTTTAGAAAGAGCTTCTGTAAATTATGAACATGACACCTATTACATTAAGCTGCATTAAGCATTAATACATCTTCATTACTGGCAGGTTGCCCAAACCTCCAAGGTTGAAAAAGCTGCCTGAAATGCCCAATGTGGTAGTCACCTAAGCTGAGATTTATGACCTCTTTTTGGGCAGATGGGACACTCTGACTCTCAACGTGCTGCATTTGCCCATGAAGAAATGTCCTCGTAATACCTGTTGCATTATGGCTTTTTTCCTAGAGTTTTGCTGGCCTGTCTAATCCAAGTGTCAGACTCTAGGTAAAAAGGTGTGATAAATCTCGTGGAAGCTGCTGCAGAAATAGAAACTGGCTTCACTAACCTTTTTAAGCCACTGGTAGTGGCAGATTTCTTGGCAGATTTTTCTAGTCACTGGCCAAAAATTATCTCACTGAGCATGTAATAATCATTTCTTATTGTAAATCCTTTCTGCACTGTAGGCACCAAAGGCTGGAATTGCTGAATTGGTGTTTCCAATGGTTTTGGAGGAAGAAAGTCTAAAAAATAATCACAGTACATTAATGAGAGCCTGCTCTACACGGTCAGGGAAAGAAATAAAAGTGATTTTAGTGTCTTAAAAAGCAATATCCATTAGACTCAGATTTGGCTAAAAGTGGACTGAAAGGCTCTTATTTCAACAAGATGTACAGGCTCAGGGGAAAAAAACAAGTTAAATGCTTCTGACATTGTAATTGATTTTATGTGGTACATTTATGAGACTTTCAATTCATGTTCCATATGGGATTTAGCACTGAGATGTTATTGCAACTTCTGAGACAGTTATGTTGTCATTTTGAAGGAACAATTTGGTGGTTCCTCTGCTCCCAGAACAAGTACTGACTAGGGCTCAGTGTTTATGCCTTGCCACAGAGAAATACTTTAAACTAGAGACTGTTTTCTCACAGATGGGAGAATACATAGCACATCATGGGAATTTGGGTGCCACAGGATGCTGTAGTGAGCCTCACATTGGCAGGGAGAGGGAAATCCACTGTCTGGGAGAGGCTGTAATATTGAGACTGCAATCTGAGCATAAAGTGATGTGGTCACTATATGAGATGGAGATTTAATGGATATTGTTCATGGTGTTGGAATATATGAAGCAATAAATTGCTTTTCTAGATGATTTAATGCTGAAGCAAGGTTGAAGACTTAGGTAACTGCAGATGGTTTACTGCAAATTCTAGCTTTACCGAGGTAAATGTATAACCTAATAGACAGCACAGGAGGGAAGGAAAAACAAGCAAACCCCAAAGCCTTTTAATCAAAGCAATATTCCAAGGTTCAAAGTCAAGCTCTCAGAAGTTGAGAAATACCATATTTAAGGTAACCTATTTAAATTACAGGCTCTGGGAATGTGTGTGTATTTGTGTGAGGATATTTTTATATGAGTTTCAATTATATAAACGTGTTTATTTCTTCCAGATATCACTAGCTTCAGTGCACAGCATGAACCATGCACAAAGTGTGAAACAACTCCACAATATTTCTTCCTGTAGTGATGGCTCAATGCCAAGGGTTATGTAAACCTTGCGATAAATACGCATTTAATAATTTCCTGATGTTGTTCTTTGTGGTGACTGTCACTGCTGTGGACAAATATTAATGAATTTATCTTTATTGCTTTCCTGTGAAACAGCCAACTAACATACTTACATCACTGGGCATAATTCACCAGAAGTCAGTGAGAAAGTTTGAGTGCTTGAAGTTAAGCACATGCTTAAATCTCTGTGGGATCAGGGTCCTGAGTGCCTTCACTGGATTAGTGGCAATGTGAAAATGAAAATAAATTGTAAATGACATTAGTGTGCCTTATTTGAAACTGTGAAGCTTACCAGCGTATTGTGAAAAAGCACATTAAGAGGAAATTCTTACACATGCAGAATTTAGACACCTGCTTACGTCTAACTGGAGCTTTATTTGCTGTTCCTTGACTTGTTTGCTTGTTTTTCTTGCTGTTTGCAAGCAAACACAAGTGGTGGTATTGTTGTTTGCTCTCTTAAGTGAAACTTAATTTGAAAGGACCTCAGGTTTTAGGAAGATTATCCTGGTTCTATCAGTGTCCATGGCAAAATTCCTATATTGAGAAATGTATCCAGGGTGATGTCCCTAAAGGTGATATGCCATAAAAGATTCCTTCCTGCTGTAATGTGCCTTCAGGAAAGCTCTGTGCCTTTTGCCCCCCTCTAAGAAGTTTGGTGTTTCTGAAGAACTTACTTGTTTACTTCACTAACTCATCTTGTGGAGATTGTCCAGCTTACTGGGTGTTTCTCAACAGAAAAACAAGGTTTGCTTGTTTAATGCCTTTCCAATTTTTAACAGTGACTTTTCATAAACAGTCATGTTAATTATTTGCCCTGGCCTTGTCATAAATGAAATGTTTGCCAGAAGAATTAACTCTGCATTTGCTATATAATTGCTCATTATTTACTACACATTTTAAGTTGTAAAAGGGAATATGGTCTTGAGCCTTTTTAACTAAAGTCCTGTTCATAAGCTGGCAGAAATTATAGGTCAGTATTGTGAAAAAATAATAAAAAAATAAAAAATTGCATCTACTAGCTTTAAAGGAATTGAGAAAATATCCTTAGATATTGAATAGAATAACTGGATCAACTCCAATATTGAAGCTAAGAATTCACAAGTGTATCTGTACATGGGAGGATCAAGTTCTTGGGGTTTCTCTGGAAGTTGGAAAAGGCTGTATTTAAGGTTAGGATCTCTTTTAATTGCAGGCTTGTATGATAATTGCATCCAATGCCAAAAGAAAGTACATCAGGCTGACTTATTTTTTTGGTACTAAGTGCTGTCCTGACTCTGAAAGATATCATAGTTTGGTACAAGAAATAGTTCTTCCTTTTAGGCATGGGAAGAGAAAATATAGATGTATTTAAAGTATGTGAATTTGCTTCCTTCTCAGTATAAGCCTTGTGTTTCTAGATGGTCAATGCTTCAGTAAAGAGCTTAGCAAATTATTCTCTACTTCACAGGGAAACTTGGTTAAGTGTAGAACACATTCCCTGACTTAGTACACACAAAGGGTTTTGCAGGTTTCAAGGCCTGAAATTCTTTCTTGGGAACAGGTGGATAAGAAAGATAAGATGGATAACTATTTATAATGCTGGAAACATGTATAATAAATTCTGTGTATATATATCATATATACATAATATATATAATTATAATTATTTTTATATATACACATGTACAGTCTGAAAGAGTGGCATGGATTAGGTGCTAAACTGAGTTTTAATGTGACCCTGTACCTTGTGTATAAGTATCCAAGTGTTATTGTCAGTTTAGTTTTCTATACCTGGTAGTGATTCAAAGTGATGTTATGTGGAAAAATCTAATATAAATAAGTAATGTTTCATAAACTAAACATATTTTAGAAACTGTGATTATCAGATATTAAACAAAATATTGCACTTCATAGACATGGAGTTGGGAATTCTAAACTCAGAAAGTTAATAATATTTTTTTCTCTCACAAATAAGTTGAGGAAAAGATAAGAGTTGGGCAGCTGTTGTCTTTAAGCCAAGCATCTGAATGCATTTTGCTGTGCCTAGAACAAATGCAGGGTGGCCTTGGGCCCTTTGGGTGAGCTCACTCTCACACTTAGTGTAGATGAAGACACCTGAAGTGTTGGCTTGTGTTGTTGCAGCTTCAGTCCTAACCAGTGGGATGCCAGACGCACTGAAATCATGCCATAGTTAAAACTGTTAAAACTTGATTATTTTAATGCTGCTTGAGCACATGTTTGCTGGGACAGGGACCAGCTTGATATCTCTTTCACAGCTTGAAGTGGATGTTGTTTCTCTGAGTAAGTTAAGTAAGAAAATGCTCTGTTATTATAAGTAAGGACTGTTTTGTCCCTATGTAGCCCCCATTTGGTGTACCTGATTGCTTCTTTATTATTCCAGTGTAACCTAAATATCAGAGGTGAGTTCAGTTTAATGCAGCAAGCAGCTTGTAAGGCACATAGGACTCTGCTGGTTGTAGTGAAACCCTTAATGACCTTCTTGGTGTCTGTCTACCACCCAAAGAGCAGGGCAGCAACTGATCTGATGACCAATTTTAGCACTGAAAATTGGAAGGAAGGTACAGGAATGAACTCTGCAGAAATGGTTTTGCTGCTGGTTATGTCCAAGCCACTTTAGTTTCAAGGCAATTGCTTGCCCAAGATGAACTAGCAGAGAAAAGAATACCTTTTAATTTTCCAATTCAAGAACATTTGGCCTTAGACTTGTACTTGTTATACATGTGCTTACCATGTTGCTCTGTGCGTGAATTTTCCTGTGATCAGCTGGAGAAGTACAGACATTCTGCTGGTGAATGCTGAGGTTTTACTTGAAGCACATTTGAGGACATGAGTTCGGTCAGTTCCCTTTCCCTTCCAGGTTTTGGGAGGAAGAGGAGTCTGGCACAGAGCTGTGTGTGGGATGCCTCTGCAGGCATGGGCTCAGGGATGAGGTATTAGGGAACATGAAATGGTTGTAGGCGGTGCTCCCCCATGCTATGTCGATATGTTTTACAAAGCCTGTTGTGTTTGACCAGTTCCAGTGCTTCCCAACAGGAAGGAAGATTTGAAGTTGGGAATGTTCTGCAGAGTCAGCTCCTAGATTTGTAGCTGTGTTTTAATGGTTCATCTGACTCCAGGGTCACAGACATTTGTTCTTTCAAATCCCAGTAGATGCAGTCTTTTGTCTCTGTCCCTGACTGATTTTAGCCAGAATCCATCCAGCTCAGGTACAAGGGATCCTCTTGCTGTTCCTATTAGACAGTTTGTTGTCATGATTGCTAGGAGCTTTCTGGATGATATAACTGCTGAAAGTTTTAATGAGACTAAGATTGCTTTTACAAATGAGCACTCAACGTGCCATTAAAATTGTTCTCTCACCGAAAGACTTCATACTTGAGAGGCTGCTGTAGCCATGAGGAAAAAAATGGCTCAGGCACCAGCCAATGAAGTCAGTAAATCAAAATAAATAAATGGAAAT
Organism: Alethe castanea; assembly: GCA_024734035.1. Taxonomy (NCBI): domain Eukaryota; kingdom Metazoa; phylum Chordata; class Aves; order Passeriformes; family Muscicapidae; genus Alethe; species Alethe castanea. The sequence goes on from JANRGV010000084.1 coordinate 11,150,478, forward strand.
GCCAGGGGCTATGAGCATGTACTTGATGCAGTTCAGAGCAATTACTGTTACCTGAAGGGTGGGAATCCATCATGTAGAAGCAGCCCTACCTGTGAGTGGAAAGCCTGCTCAGATCAGGGTGGTTCCAGTTCCAGCAGAGGTCTTTTAGCAGGAGACATTACCTCTGAGGGCACAGCTTGAAAGTCAAGTTTGACTTTTTTCAAGGACTCCAGTTATTTTTTGACATGCTATTTTTGCACAGGCAGCCCTCTCTCACTGCAAAGTGATTATCCCAACTTTTGTCCAGGAGGGATGCCATTTTCTTTGGACCACTGAGCACAAACAGATCTTGTAATGCTGCTCATTTGCACTGGCCAAGCATGTTCTGCATGTAAAAATGATCAGTGAAAGTATGTGTGTTGGTGGGGTGATTTTAAACTCAGACTTTAAACACTGCTGTTGAATTAAGGTAGGATTCCTTCATGTATTTCCTTGTTTGGAATAAGTGGTGGTATGAAATTCAGCCTAATTTCCCCAGAAAGAAAATCAGTTGACCCTCACATTCTTAAAGGCTGAACTAAAAATTTGGAGGCTCACATCAAAGCTCTGTAAATAAAGTGAGTAACACTTTGGACGCTTCTGGTGGGGACCGGGGGAGGGGGAAATTCCCTTCATAAAGAACACCCAAGTATTTAAAAAGAAATGGCTAGATTTAAATATCTCACTGTTTTTCTTCTCCAGGGCTCCATGCTGAGGATTTTATTTTCCTTTGCAATGGTTGTACTGCTGAGCCCTTTTTTCAGAGGTAGGCTGATGTTAGCACACTGAAGCCACTAGCAGGTTCACCAGAGTAAGTTTATTTGTAGTGTGGACTGAGTTGTGTTTGAGGGTGCCATTAGGATTCAGAAGGCTCCCCAAGCTTGGATATCAGTGGCACTTCAAAGGACTAGAGCTGTGAATGAGCAGACATGCTCCCCCACAAGCTCTGGGATGAGGAGTGGGAAAGATACAGGTTCAAAGGTAGGAAATGAGGAGCATTTGTCCGAGGGCACTGGTAGTGAAGTAGGCACCCCAGGTCTTCGTAAACTTGGTGGAAACTGCGATCCTGCAGAATGTGAGAACTCTACAGACACTACTGAGGGCAGCCAGGCAGCTCTCCCTGCTTTGCTACCTTGTGTAATTTTTTGATCTAGCCAGGAGTTGAAGAGAAAGCAGTATAATAACTTTTCATCTATGTATTTTCTTTTTCCTGAGAGATATAAATGGAAACCATATAATTTTTCTTAGATTTTCTCAGGTATCATTTTAGATTTTGGGATTGTTTCCTAAGCCACCCAAACCTCCTTCCTTTGTTTGGCCTAAGTAAGCCTTAAACTTGGGGTAGTTCCTTTTTCTTAATCTTGTAGTTTAGCTGAGTGCTTTGATTTATTGAGGATGAAACTATCAAATGGTAGTATTTGGTCTTAACTGCTTGAGGCACTATTAAAAATTGTGTTAAAGACTAGCAAAGGTGAGCAAAACCTAAGACTTCTTGCTAACATGGTCAGAGGTACCTGCTTTTCTAAGGAGATTGTATCCTTAATAGGTCTGGTGGATATGGAAGAAGGCCCATATCCTTAATTTAGGAATAGGAAGCTTGTGAACAAGTACTAAGTGACTTGACCAAGGTCGTTCAAGTGAATGGTGTCAGAAACATGAAACTGATGGCCAAACAACATACTTTCATGCTGTAGTAATGAGCTGTAGCTAATAGGGTGGCCTTGATACCTTTTAACTAAATTAACTCAGCCCAGGCAGCTTGTTTTGATGGGTTTTCTGTCCATTTTAATTTTTTTCAACAGGATTTTGCCCTCCCACCTTTCTCTCTGGAGAGTTTCTTTCCATATCAGAACTCATATTGCAAACTTTATGAGGCAGGAAAAACAACTGTGTGTCCATATGGCACAAGACATTGGTAAAACCTCTTTTGAATTCCATCCAGATCAGGACAGGCTTTCTGGGTATGTCATGAGGTAGGCAAAATACTTTAACATCCACTGGTGCAACCTCTTTAAAAATGGTCATATTTCTCATGAGTGTTTAAAAAGTCAACTGCCTCTTTTTCTGGTGGTGATGTAGGTGTTTCCTGTGTGGAAGTGGCTGTCTCCTGACTGTGACCCTGCAGTGCTAGGCACCACCACAGATTGTTCTGGAGATGCTTTGTGCTACAAATCCCTGTTGATGAGACAACATTCCTTCTGTTCGTGTTCTGAAATGGCTTTGCATCAGCCACAGTAGAAAAGAGGTGAAGGCCACCTGTCCAAAAGGCACTTAAAGGCTGCATCTGCATCTAGATCCTTGTTATACCATTTTGTGAACTCTTCTGAGGTGGACATGACTGTGTGCTTTGATCTGAACCTGAAGTGCTGGGGGCAGGTTGGCACCCAGTTTGTTCTCTGCAGGATTTTTTTTTTTTTTTTTTGCACCCAGGAATGACATCCTAGCTTGCCACATAAGTCAGGCTGGCTTGAGGGAGGAAAGCAGAATTCAGTTTCAGTAAGATAAATGTGTTCTAGTTTTAGGCTTTTCTATACTAGCAGAAGGTTGCAATGTGTGTATTTCTCTATGTAACTGTTCTTTGAACTTTCAAAACTTCTCTTTTTATTCATCCATATCTGGCCTGAGACATGTTTTCCCTTTTAAATCAATGAGCTGCACTTGTTTTATTCACAAAGAAGTAGTTCTTCCTTCAGAGTAAAGGCTGTATTTTATGTTCATATTCCTAATTAGTTTACCTTCAAAATTACTGGAGCATACTTTTGTGTTCTAACCTTTTGGTATGTAATCTGACCTCGTTTGTTTTGGAGACAATATCAGTTAGCCATTGTTTGCTCAGGACTGATAATACAGGCACTTTGCTAGTGTTAATTATTTGTTTTGCTGGTATTTGGGTTTTATTACAGCTGACTAAAGCCTGAAGCACATTACTCCTGGAGAGCAGCCCAGGTAATACACAGGCATACTTGTGCTGCTGCTTTGGCTCCAGTTATAGATCCTGTGTGGGAATCTTGGCTTAATTTTGGCAGCTCAGGAATGATTGCCCATCTTAGTGGTGTTCATGCTGCTCAGCAGGGCTCAGAAGAGACTGGAAACACATGCAGCACTTGGGGCTTGGACTTGCTCTGTGCTGAAATCTGAGGAGCAAGCAGAGGATGCCTCAAAGCTGGGAGGGTAAATATATATTCAGATGACAGAGAAGGAGATCCTGGGATGAGTGGAAGAAAGCTAGGGATAAAAGCAGCGATCAGTTGTTGCAGAGAGGTTACAGACATGGACTACAGATTTTCTGACCCTTCCTCCAAGCACTCAAGGAATTGCCAAGAATCTGGGCATTGCCAAGATGTGAAAAGGGAAGAGAGTTCCTATCAGGAAGTTACTAACAGGGAGTTACTTTTTTTCCTCATTCTGAAGACATCTCCTCCTAAATTTGTGCAGCATTATTCACTTCCTTATGGCAGAGGTGCAGAGAAGCTCTGAAGGAAATGGACACCTACAACCCATTTGGGGATGCCAAGCCACACGAGGCCATTCGTTGTGTCACTCCAGCAGCCCATGGCCACCCCTGCCCTGTGCAGGGGCCAAGACCTTCCTGCACAAAGCAGCAGTCCATGACTCCAGACTTGGTCCTGCACGTGCTCTGCTGTGGTGTATTAGGGATTCAGCTTCTGTGCCAGCCTGATGGCACAGTATTTCCATTTTGTGAATTCTTCTGTGAAGATGGGATCTTATTAGCTTCTGCACGGATTTACTTTTTTTTCCCCAGCCCCATCATTTGTTTTATAAGATATCAAGTACCATTTAAATACTTACCACTGTTCTTACACTACTTTTTGCTCTGATATATTGCAAAATGACCTATGTTAAATCCAGGTTGATAATGATTCAATATCAATCATTATTATAATTTTTTGGTTTGACTATAATTTAGGTTTGACTAAGATAAAAGGAATTAATCTTTAGGAATAGTCATTCATTATTTTCATTATTTACTTTATTCTTGGAATGTTCCCATTGATTTTTTTTTCCAGATCACTTGCAGTATTAGAATGAGTAAATAGGGTCAGAATGAAAACATACTGCGTAGGAGAGCTCAAAGCTGGGAAAGCAAATTGAGTCTGATAAAATTTCTGTTAGCATATTTTCTATGGCATGTTTTTACTGCTCTTAGGTGGTAGTTTTCTACTTTGCTCAAAGTATACCCTTTGTTCACATGCATTATTAGGGTGCATTCTAGACTTGCTGGTATTTTCTAGAGGCAAGTGATTTTTGTTGTTTGGGTTTTTTTGAAGTCCATGAACATTCTCAGCTTGGACCTTTTTTTATAGAAGTCCTAATTCTTTTTATTAAAATGCTCAGCACCAGTTCTCTAGTGGCCAAGTGATATGTTGCACTGCTTTGGATGGATGAGCTTTAATAAACATGATTGTATCTGTCTATAATATCTCTTCTGTGAGTAGATGGCTGCATGCAGTTATTTTTCAATACTCGGCCATTACTCTTGACAGCATAACAAAGCATTTTCTGCAGTGGGTTCTTAGGCATTCCAAGTGACTGCACAGATTGTATCTCATCAGTGACAGGATACAACAAGGAAAACATTCGACACTTTGAATTTAAGTCGTAGCTCCAATGTATTATGCTATTAATTTGAAAAAAATGCCGATGAAAATTGATGTGGGATTTTTGTCTGCAAAACAGACCAGAAAGCATTATCAGCTCAGGATCTTGAGCCAAAGATCCTGCCTGTAAGCTGTGCAGTTTCCCACTGAAGAGGAGAGGGCATTTCATGCCAGGCCATGGGTGTGTCTCTGTAGTAGCAGTTCTGGCACCCAGGGATAGGAGGGAGTAGGAAGCAGCTGACAGAAGCAGCTGGGCAATGGGTGATTTTCCACATTATATGAAATCTTCATCAAGGAGCAGAAGTTCTTTTGGAATCAGCTAAAATGCACATGGTCCCTATTCTTGAGACAGTGCTAAAAGAAAGCAAGCTTCATATATGGTCTTTGGATTTTGGACGCCTCATCTCTGTGTGTTTCTGAAAGGAGAATAAGGAAACACTAGAAAAATTAAAATACCTACCAAATACAAGGCTAAATCACAGAGCTGACCAACTGATAGGAGCAGCTTCACATGATGGAGTCACTGGGAGCCAAGTGGGGTGCTTGTCAGCTGTGTATCCTCTGAGACTGGAGTGGCAGAGAGGAGATATCTGGCACTGTCCACATTGGAAAGGACCTGTAGGATGTTGTTGGGCTATGGGAGCGGCAATAAGGATGCAGCAACAAACTTCCTTCATACAGAAGAGAAGTAAAAAGCCCTTTATTAAAAAAACAAACTACTTTTATGGAGTAGATCGTGGTAGCAAGGACAGAAGTAATTTCATTGGTGCAAGGAAGGTGACACCCCTGGTTAAACATGCTTTCATGAAAACATCACATCTCTCATGTGTCTAGAAGGTGCTAATCATTCTTTCTCTTATATTTTTCTTGAGCAGCTTGAGAGAATCCAAGCCTGCTTTTTCCCTGGCTTTCACCAGTATCCCACAGGATGTCACTTGTACATGTGTCTGACACAAGCATTCGGTGCAACTCAAAGCCCTTCTGGAGCTCATATTTTATTCTGGAAGACTGTTTTGTTGTTGTTGTTGTTTTGTTTTGTTTTGTTTTAATTCCCTTGGTGGGTGGAGGGGAATTTTCAGGATACACTGTGATGCAGGTTCCCCTTGCCTTGAAATATCACTGTGTGGGCAGCAGTGGAAGGAGGCTCAGGTGTATGGCACAAAGGCTGACCTCCTCTCCTTCACGCCAATTCCACCCAGCTGCTTTGGCTGAGCTGGGCAGCAGGAGCAAGCCCAGGCTCTCTGTGTCAGCCCAGAAGCTGTTGCTGTGGCACTGACAGTGTGAGGGAACAGCAGGCAGGCTGTGAGCTTGGAGGAGCTTCCTGGGCTGAGTGTGAGGCGTGAATGAACAGCTCACTGCAGCCTTTTGGTTTGGACATGCAGTTTGTGTAGCCTTATGTCTCAGAGAAACAAGCCCAGCAGAAAACAGGGATTGTGTTCTGGCTTTGTGAATATCAGATGGGACAAGACATATTTTGTGCCAGGCACCAGGCAGACACTCCAACTTTTTGTGCCAGAGATGGCTAGAAAGGGCTTTGTCTCAAGCCATGTCAGCGGAAAGGTTGTGTGGTGTACACAAGATGTGTACCAGGGCAGGGGAAAAGGAGAATGCTGCAAATTAATCATTATTCAACATTATCAAAGAAATTTCTTTAGCTTGGCTATGGCTTTCACATGTTTCATTCATGGGGACTTAACTTTTTTTTTTTTTTCCTTTAGAGACACATGTACAGGTTCTACAGACACTTTTGCCAGGACAACCATTAAATCGTGAAACCTTCCAAACCAGAAAAAGGTATTCTGTAAAGGTGTGCAGAAAAGGGCAGCTCCTCAAGGTGTGAGGAGCTCATTGCTGTAATAGAGGGGGATAAGTGAGTAGGTGTAGAATAGAAAATCAATTTTATGAGGACTTGCTTGCATTTTATAATTTGGTGACAAATAATGCAACCATGTTACCTGACAAGTGATAAAGTTCAGCTGGAGCTCATCAGGGTTTTGAAAGTTTTGCTTTCTTTTTAGTGAGTTCCATGATAAATAGAAGCAAAATCCTCTTTTAAATGATGTTGGTAATACTTGATTTGAATAAAATCAGGACTCAGTTCTGGGAGCTGAATATACAATAGAGCTAAAAGTAGGAAAGAGCCCTATTCTAAAATACCTGAGGTAGTCATATTGAATCTTTTATTCAAAAAAGTGTCTAAGAATTCCTCCACAAGCCACACATCAGTTGATTGGGTGTTTTTCCTATCATAACCTTTCTGGTTGACAAAAGGGTTCTGAACCTTCTCTATGGGTTCAATGCCAAGAATAATAATAGGGAAAAAACCTTAGAGTGTATTTGTATGTTCACGTCACTCTTTTGCGTAAATAGTTGTAGGAGCTTCTTTGATTTATATGGTCAGCAGATGTTGGAACTTAAAGCACCTGCTAAGAAAAGCAGATTCTTTACAGCCATGGCTCAGCCCTGTCTCCATTGGTTTTTATTTTTCCCCTGGCCTCCTTGCTGTGGCCCAGCAGTATCTGTGCTATGAGTTCATCTGTGCAGGCAGTGTCTGCGGTGGGTCTTGGATGCTCTGCTCTGTGTATCTGCCAACCCTGCTTTGATAATGCAGCCAAGCCACTGCTGGTTGAAATGTGAAAAATGCCAGAAGCTTCTTTTTCTGTGTGTACAAAATCAGCCCAGGAGGCCTGTGACATGAAGAAAGCATAGCTCGTTCTACTATGCTGCTTAAAAAAACCCAGCAAAACCCAAAATAAATAAAAGAGGCTTGCTAGTAACACCTAGGCAGCACTGCAGCTCAAAGCAGGCCCTTGTATTGTGAGAGCTTGATAGCTGACAAAAGAAGTTGTATCAAAATACAATGAAGGAGCTAAATTAATCCTAAACAGACAAACTGCTCTTCTGTTCTCCTTCTACTCAACAGCTTGCCTGCTATTTCCAGGACCTGCCCATATTTTCAGTCAAATCACATGTTTTAGCCCCCATATATTTGGTTACACAGTAGTAAAAACAATCTAATATTCATAGCTGCTTTCTTCCCATTATAACCCCTATTGATCTTGCCTGTGCCATCTCTGACTTTCAAAATAGATGCACAGCAGATGTGGAGCAAGCAGGCCAGAACTGCAAGTTTGATGCTAGGCATCAGCAAGCTGATGGAAAGGCAGAGGATGCAAAGTCTGTCTTTAGCAACCTTTGTCTGTTTTTAGTGCAACTGCTGTGTATATAACTCGGAACAAGTAATCTGTGCCTCATCAACAGATGACCTGTTGTTGGGGAATTCATAGGAAGCTGACATGAAAAACACCCTGCTGGAAACAGTTGAAAACCTCAGATATCTGCACCAAGATGCACACAGAAGGGCGATGTCCTCTTCTTTAAGGGCAAACTGTATTCCTTGAAGGGAAAAGGCAAACACTAGGCATGGCACTCAGGGCACACAGATTGGTGGAGCCAGTCCTTACCCTCTGTGAGGTGAGACTAATTGGTTTGGGTGCACTGGGGTAGCTGAGTAAGAGATGACTCTTGGAAGAACAGTGAAATGTATGCAGCAAGTGTATTCCAACCCCTTCCCTGGACAACTCCCATGCAGAAATGTGTGCTTGCAATCTTCAGCATGCAATAAGGACCTCTGCCTCACTGGAGTCCTCAGTTTGTATAAGGTACTATAACTCCAGAGTGTGTGAATGATGTAACTGAAATGTAAAAATAAGATTTGCCTACCTCAAAAAAAAAAAAAATCACACCACAGTTTGCAAATCCACTACTGATAAGATTTTTAATTCAGTTATAAATCTCTAAATCATTTTTAGATCCAGGTTGCTGCTATTATAAATTTCTGTAATACTGTGCATACTCTGCCAAGCACAGAAGCTGGAGAGTTAAAGGAATACATCATACCAATTAGTTAATGATGTACTTTTGTCTGGCCAAGTATTGTTAAAAATAAAAAGCTGGAGAGCATTAAAGGAAGTGACATAGTTTGGCATCTTGACTGATACTGTGTGATCCTTGACCTCATTTAATTGAAGTAGTAACTGATCTTAAATACAGTATTTCTTTCAGCTCAGAGTGACGTTTGCAATACCTGCTTGTAGAGCCAGTCCTCTGCCATGGCTGTTCACAGCTTGCTTGGAGCTCTCAGTAAGCCTTGGCTTCTGCCTTACCCTATGTTGAAATCCATGCCTTGGCATTTGTCCTGAGTGATTCAGTATTGGTCCCTAGCACAGGACATACTCGCTGTAGTAGATGTTGCTCTGCCCTACTGTTAGGAGAGGTAGGACAAGCCTAAGTCATCTCCTCATGATGGAGATGATGGACTGGGACAATTTTCTTTAAAGTACCTAACAGAGCCCTCCCACTGTTTGTATCAACAGGGGTTGTTTTACTTAATCTGAAATCAAGTCCCTTCCAGTTGGGAGAGTGATTTCTCTTAGCCTTCACCACGTTCTGACATGCTTCTCAACTGTTCGCTCTCATCTTTTCCAGACAGCTGGCAAGTTAGAGAATTGCTGAGGTTTGTTTGTCTGAACACAACTTTGTGGGTTTTCCTGCTGTCTGGCCTGCCAGATAGGGAGAAGTAGTAAAAACAGATGGTGTGTTACAGGGTGGAAATGAGAGCAGGGCATTTGTATTGTTCAGCAAACTGGCATGCTGTCCTGGCAGAAGCCAGCTCTTGGGAAGGTGTTTTTGGCTTTGCTGCATCTCATTCACTAAAGCACTCTCCTTTGAACACTGACTGAACCTGATTCTTTGAGCAGAGCATTTAATCTTGTGCTTGGCATTAAGTTGTGACTTTATTCTGAGACACGTCAGAGAATAGCCTGGTGTTTTATAATGGACTCTACTGGTGAGCAGGGATGGACTGTGTGCAGACAGTTCCCAGGGCATTGAATGACTGGAAAGAAAATGGGAGAAGAATTTAGGTCTGTGGTGTGTAAATTAAGTTAGATGAAACATCTTCTTAATCAGATGTGACAATCATACTGCTGCAGTTTATTAGTGATAAACTAATATAGGCTATCCATAGCTGATGGAATTGGCATATCGTTCCTCATTGAAGTCGTTCCTAATTTAAGGCAGAGGCCTCCATCTCATGACTGAGTGAAAGTGTTGCTGACAAAGAGCGAGAGGCTTTCTTGGGTTTGGGATTGCACACAGAAATTGTTCTGTTTGTGAATGACAAAGTCAGCTTGAAAAGGCAGCCCCAGGAATGTGGGCAAAGCAGAAATTGCTTGGGTATCAGCACAGCTCAAAACTGGCATTCCATATCACCAAAAAGAAAAACTCCTTAACAGTAAGTATATATTATTGGCACAAAGATGTGTGAGAAGCCAGTGCATCTCATGCTAATCACCATGCTGAAATGGAAAAATAGATCCACTGGCTCAGCTGACATAGGGGACCAACACAGGGTGAGCATCTCTGAGGTAGCTGATACAGGGGAGAACTCCTTCCCTTGGCTGGGGAAAGGACATGTAGGTGAGTGATGTGCACAAGGTCCAGTGAAGACCAGGGAAGACAGCTGGATCCCCTCTGTGGAGAGATGATTCTATTGACAGGAGGGGTTTTGTTTTGCCCAGATGGCTACTGGAGCAGAACACAAAAGTAACCAGGGAAACTTGGTGTGGAGAGGCTCTGGCATCCATCCTGGTGGAGTCTTAGAAATATCTAAGATATTTCTGCTTGAAAGGAAGGGAAGACATGGGGCTTGATGAATAGAGGATGACTGATCTCTAGAAGAAATTATTAGTTACACTTAAAATTATTAGGTTGGAAATTCAAATCTTTTCCCCTTAAAAAAAACGAGGGGAGGTGAGGGGTGACCAGACTTGAAACAGTAAGGTGAATTTAATCACGTATATACAATACAGCTCAGAGGGACAAAATGCTGAGGAAGAAGGTTTAAGATATTATTTAACTTCTTTAATGATCTTGAAAGGTAGTAGGCAGTACATTAATGAACTGATAATAAATTAGGAGGATCTTTGGATAGATAAATGATAAAAAAGGGGCATTGATTTCTTAATACAGAAAGAATAGCAAAATGATTTTCAAGCAATTGCCGCTGCAGGCAGCTGTGAATGCCAGAAATATCTAATATTAAAGAAGTACTTGTATAAAACAGTGGGTATTCTGGCTGCATGTTTTTTGAAGCTAAAATTTGTGCTTAAGGTTTTTCTTCTAGTAAGTGACAGAAATAACTGTCCTATACTTTCTAAATATTTAAATTTTGCTAATTTATCCTTGGTAACAGGTTTTCCAAAGATGTTTAACTGGGAACCAACAATATATTGTTAGCATGATATTGTGAGGTTGTTTCCAAAATGTTCTTGAAATATTAGCTGACCTTTCCCCATTCTCATATGTATGCTCCCCTGCAGCTGGACCAACAAGCTAAGAGAAAAATGATCAATGACTGTTCCGAATTTTGCCCAATATTTGACTGCAGCTGTAAAATAGAAAAACATTGCACAAGATAATCTAGAATTCCCCCTCTACACAATAACAACAGAAAAAAAAATAGTGGTGTCCTGAGTTAAATATGAAATGTATCTTAAAATTAGATGGCTATCAACAAAACCCTTCTGGCCAGGCCAGTTGGAAGAGAAGGCCCCTGAACTTAAGGCAGTTGAGATAAAGTTGAATCACAGGAAAGGAATGTGAGCATTCCAGCTTCTGAATGCATGCTGTGCCATAGAGTAATTACATGGCTTGTTTCAGGCTGCTTAGGGTAAGGGTAGTGTGAAGTGTTCCCTTTGCTCAAAGACAAGATGTTTTGATCACAAGCTTAGGTAAAGAGTTATCTATTGATATTGCAAACATTTTTCTTATATTCTTAAACTTCTGTAATGGAATCCTTGCAATTATTTTGGTTCAGTGATTGAGCAGTAAATATTTGCTGAAACTAGGAAAAGTAAAACCACAGGACAGGCTGTCTTTTTATTATGTGTTGATGGAAAACTAAAATACTTTTATTAAGTACCTTAGAAACAAGGTTGATAATCAATTGTAATAGGAAATTTAACTAATTTCTAGTTTCTCTATTTAGGTAAGGCCCAAAAAGCCTTGATGTGTCATGGTTTGGGTTTGTTGTGTATGTATCATCCAGTGGCACAAAGCAGGGCCTGGAGGGAGTTTTGTGTCTAGAACCTGATTCTCTCAAGCTGCTAGAAACAGCAGCCCATAGCTCATGGAGGGTGTCTTACATGCATTCTCTCCTCTGAGATTTGCATGTATGACTGTAATTTGGCATTTATTTACTCATGTTCTTTCAAACCTCTTTTTTTTTTTTTTTAGACTAAAACTATCCAAGCAGTGTAAGCAGGAGAGTTTCCAGGAGGAAGCTCTTGAGGATCATGGAGAGCTGGGTATTGCCTAGTGCAGGTCCTTCTCCCTCACCCTGCAGCTTTCTACTTGCTGACATGCCAGGTACAAATCCAAACTGCTGGCACATCACACAGGCAAATATTCTGATGTTCTCACTGAAGCATGGGAAAGGGCTCCCAGGAGAAGTCATGTTTCTTAGAGGCCTCAGCTGCAGCTGTGCTTTCTGGAGATAACATTTGATTAAATGAAAGCTGCTGCTCAGCACAGCTTGTGGAGCCACAGTAGCATCCCCTTCTTTGTGCTCACTGCTCCCCTTGACTGGGCTGGGCTGAGGAGCCTCTTGCAGCAGGATGCAGCTGTGATTTGTTCACTTGTGTGGGAGCAAGACTTGCCCTCCCTGAGCAGCCTCCAGGGGCTCCCCAGTCCTGCCTTGTCCCCTTGTGCTGTTCAGGGGTAGTCTGAGGGTGCTCACTTTTGCCTCCCAGCAGTGCTGCCCCAACAGCTCCCTGGAAGTCCTTGTTGTAATGCAGAAACCCTGGGGTGCTGCAGTTAAAGATTTGTGTAGGGAAATTTCTCAGGAAACACAGCTATTGTTGGTAATAAGGCTTCTTTGGGAGTTCCCAGCTACCAAAATTCTGGAGCCTCCCCTTGGAGTCATGGACAGCTCCTTCCACTTTAACCAAGGGCATATTTGTGCTATAGACCACATACAGCTGTAGTGTTTAATTCTGGAAAAATGCATACAGGTGAAATGAAGGTGACAGGATGTGCCTGGTCTCAGGGGGAAGAGGCAGCAAAAACCTGCTCTAGGTGACAAGTGCTAGGTAGGGGCCCTAAATCCAGTAGGAAAAACATGTGGCAAACTTCTTGGGTGAAAAGTATTGATACTACTGTGCTCTATTTTACAAGTACTTTATTTTTGCATGTTTGGGGGTTTCTGCCAAAAACTGTGTGCATATTTGGGCTCTTTAGATTTAGTAACTTCAGCTTTGTGAATCTTCTGATGAACTGAAAAGGGACTTTTTTTTTTTTTTTAATGGCAATAAAACTCTGTCCTTTGTTTTACTGGTAACTCTAAGTGTTGAGTGATTTGTTCTTTTCTTGCTGTGCTGTTCTTTTTCCCAAGCTGTCCTGCAGTGAAAGGGGGAGTGGCTCTTACTGCTCCTCGTGTGCTGGTCCCAGGAATGTTCTACCAATGAATTATTTTACAAATCTTTTGAGACTCTAATTTTGTACCCTGTCCTGTTGGTATCCCTTGGGCGCAGACACTGATTAACAACATACCTGTAATGCACAATACATAGTCCACAGATATTGATACTGAGAGCTGTAAATGTCAAGAGAAAACATGGCTCAGGACTGCTGTTACCAGGGTCTAATTAGATATCTCTGCCACCCTCACCTACTAGGTCAGACCTTCAGTGAAAGATTTGGTTCTGAGTGCTAGTACCTTATGAAACTGTAATTTTTTTTATTCAGGCTTAATACTCTTCCTTCTGAATAAGTAGGTTAAATGTGCCATGTTAATTTGAGAGAGAATGTAGCAGTAAGAGGCAATCATGTACAATTGGAAAGAAATATTTACGGTCAGTTTAGCAGGATCAGCTATCAGATGACCTCTGACATCCACCATCATCTGCTGAAGAGCTAATTAGCTGTAAAAGTAGATGACAAGTCAATTGCATCAGCACAAAGGATGAATTTGTCTTTTTGAGTTTTACTGATAATAAAGACTGCTAGATACAGATAGGCAGAGAGCCACCTGCATGTGAAAAGCAAACTTTCCTGAAGGAAGGTTAAAAGAAGATGCAGCTGTAAAGAGAAGCATAAAGCAAGGTAATGGTACAGGATGAGAGTGTGCTTGGGGTGAAATGGGTGAGGTTCTCTTAGCTGCAGTGAGGCAGTGAAGCACAGGAGACAATTCAGTCTGTGGACAGTAGATTTATTTCTGTGCTAATTCAGATTGTCCTGGCTTTTAAAAAGCTGAGCACCCTCATTGCAGCTGTTTTGAGTATGACTTTTTTTTGGGTCAGTGTTGTACCTTGCTGCTCTCTGCATAGAATGTTGCATTGGTGACTTTACACAGTAACAACTCAGGGTTACCCCTTCACTGCTGCTGCTTCTGAAATGCTGGTTATCATTGTGAACATAGTTTATGGCAAAAAGACTGGACCTACTAAGGTGCTTAAAAAACTAGTTACTAGTTTAAAAGCACAGTGAGGGAAAAATAGGAGCAAACTGCACTTTTTCTAGTATGTGAGATGTGCTCTGTGGGATATAGTAAATCTAGTTAGCAAGTGATTCCCACTTCTTTAGTAGCACAGTTAAATACACTGACTAATCTAAAGAAATAAAAAATGAGTGTTTACTTCTGAAAGGGACCTGCATGGAGTTATGCTCACATTCAGAATATGTTGGTACTTTGTGCCATTCTGGACCTGGCAAATGCTTCCTCTGTGTTATCAAGAGGGTCAGGCATGGTTGCCATTGTAATTTTTGTGTACACCCCTGAGTTTCTGGAGCACTAGCCCTAACCCAAGCCAGGTTGTTCTCAATTGTCTTCTGCTGCTGAAAGACTCTGACAGCTGTTACAATTGTGGCAGCTGCTTTGTCTTCATTACATGGTTGAAATAAAAAACAAAATGAAAACAACTCAGGCCAATTTCTACAGTTCATAGCTGAGCACAAATCCTCAACAAAGCTGAGGGGCAGTTAATTGATTGTTCCAAAAAACTGGATCAGTTTGTAAACTGTTGCTGTAGAGAAGTCTCAAAACCCCTGAAAACTTTTAGCTAGGACATTTTAGAACTGAAGTTGGCAACTTCTACACTACTATGGGCTCTAGTTAACTGGGCTACATTTAAAGAGGCTTCATGAGTTAACAGAAGCCACTGGGAGCTTCTTCCCTCTGTTCTTTCATAGCTGGGCTACTTTGCTTTTGAGATACGGGATTTTTTTCCTCCGCCATGTGTCCTAAGGATCCAATGGATAAATTCAAGCAATTCAAAAGGAAAAGGATGGATCCCCTGCCTAGGCATGTATTGGACAACAGCATCCCTGACACATTCAGCCAGGGAATCACAGGGAAAGAGCGGTGTGCAGAAAGTAGCACTCTACTACTCTATTATGTGCTTTAACTTTTTAGCAGAAATGCTTCGACAATAAATACAGACCCATATGAATTCAAACTATAGTCCAGAGCAGATTGAATTTTTATATATATGAATAATGCAGGTCAGAATATCTGTTTTTATGGGTTTTTTTAAGTTTGAAGTCATTTGAAGATGTGGGCAAAGTAAAATTATCTATCAAACTCCACAATGCTCAACTGTTTGTGCTGCTTTTCATATTTTTAATCAAAAATCCTTTATAAAAGCATCGTTTTAAATCATTTATTAAAAAGGAGAACATTTTCTTCTGCTGTTGTCCTCTTATATTTTATTCAGGCTCTTCTACCATGCCCACTTCCGTGGTGCATGAACACTTAAATACCAGTGCACTACAGCACACCAGCAAGAAATGGTATGTAAAGGGCTGTACAGGTCAGGGTGAGCACCTTGAAGCTAATGTGAAATCTGACTGGCATGATGGAGACAGAATTACACACTTACTCCACCTGGTGCCAGTCAGAATCCCAGCAGCAACATTTGGTACCAGCAGCAGCCTGTTAATTGTGTGTTCAGGGAGAATGACAAAAAGGGCATTATAGTGGTTCAAACTGAGTGAAACAAAAAAAAAAAAAAAAAGCAGGCACTTTGGTTCTTAAAGGGCAACTTGCTGGCACAGTCAACTGGTGTTCCTGAAGTAACCTGTTCCTAGTAAGAATAAAGAGTGTGTTTTAGTAATAAGTCAATGGCATGAACACTGGTGATGGCTCAGTTTGGCTTGGGAATTGATGTAAAGACAAGTACCTAGGAAAAGTAATAGAGTTTATGGATCTACATCTCAGTACTGGCCAAATGGAGAAACAACAGAAGCAGAGCGAATTTGGGCCTTTGTTACACAGAATAATGTGTCAGAAGAGAGAAGTGCAGAGGGCCCAATTCAGCTTCCTTTTGTGCCTAACCTTCTCATGTAAGTGAAATACTCATGCACCAGGAACATGGGCGTTCAAGTCTTTATTTTCTAAAATAAATAATTTTCAGGGAGCAGTGTGTGACAAAGGCATGCAGATCTTAAATACCTGAGGCACAGAACATAAATATCAAAATACCAGGAGGTAAATTAGAGATGAGCTTTAGCTACACATTTAGCTACAATTAGCTGTTCATCACAAAGGGTATGAGATGCTTGAGCGTTCTCTATATAATAGAGTGACAAAGCTGGTGCACTTGGTTGAACACTCAATGTACTTTCCTGGAATGCTTTGCCTTTCAAATCTGCAAGCAAACAGCTGACTCTGCATTGCAGTGTTTGTTCTACCTGTCCTCATCAGGTCTGTACAAGCTGGAGGAAAGATGTTGACGGAGGTAATCGATAGAGTAAAGAATGATGAACCAATGAAAAGAATCGGACTGAAAGGCCACGACAGAGACCACAACAGTCATGACAGTATCATAATTGTCATTTTGGGGGATGCTAAATTAAAGTGGTAGCACAGAAATTACAGAATTGATAATTTAAACCTTGGCAAGTGTAAGGTTTTAGCAGAAAAGGCCAAGAACAGAAACTGATGTACACAGAGGAGCACTTTCCCTACTCTTTAGTTTACCAGCACAGTCATCAGTCATGATGGGATTCCAGGCCTCTTTGCAGACTCTTTCAAACAGCAATAGTATGTCAAAGAACTGGAGGGTGTAGGGGAAAGGGTGTTTTTATATGTGGAGATTACAGAAGTCAGGTTTCTCCTGTGTTGTATTGCTATAGCTGCTTGTGTGACCCTGAGCACAGAACAGATGACTTCCTGATGACTCCATTTTTTCAACAGAAAAAGGATTGTGCCTTTTAAATGTGTGTTTTGAGGGTTCTTTGCTATACTTTGCGTGGGTGGCGACTGTTAAAGTTCATATACAACTTTCAGGTTTGCTTTGCAGTTACGTGAGTTAGCATCAGCTGTAATAAAAATGTGGCTTCAGATCTTGATTCACAAACTCTCCTTCTGTTAATATATGCCATACTTGGAGTTTAGGGCAAGAACATGACTGAAAATTTACAAGACTTGTTGAACCACGTAGAACAGTGTCATGATGGATAAGAAAATAAATTGTTTTTAAATCTGTGAAAACACTCCTGTGCATAGAACCTGAGTTTTAATTTCATGAGTTGAAAGATCTGCTTCTGTTTGCAAGAAAGTTAAAAGCTGAAAAAAAACCAAAAAGACCTAAACTGGACAGGAGGAAAGGAAGTTTAAATATTGAAGGTGAAAGAAAAGTATAAAGAGAAAATGGGAAAGGATATGTAAAAGCTTTGCTAAATGTTTTGAGGAGCCACATTTGTAAACATAAAATCAGAGTTGGGGCTGGCAGGCCTCTAGAAACAAGATGAGCCCCTTTCACAGGGGCGGAGTCAAGGGGAGTTCTCTCTCTTGACCTGCTGGCAACTCCCTCCCTGATTCAGCAGTTTTCAGGGACTAATCTTTGCAGATCAGATCTCTAAAAAAATTATGAGCTGACAGAGATTCTCAAGAGCCCTGTGTAATTTTGGAAGTGTGATCACTGTTATGTGGTTCCTTAGTGCATGCAAGTTTGTAGTGCTCTGAAGATGGAAAGAAATGCTATTTAATCTTAAACCTAAAATTTCAGTTAGTAGGCAGGTTTTGGCTGTAGCCTTTATTTGTTATCATGCATAAGAAGGAAAAGTAATTTTTAAAGTAGGAAAATTCATTATAATTACTAAAAAATAACTTGTTGCAAGGAGTTAGGTTTTGTTAGTCAATCTGCATTTGCCATGAAGGAATCAAGCCTGAGTTCTTAATTCTTACTGTTTTCTGACTCTATGCAGCAACTGCACTTTATCAGGATCTCATATAACTTTTCTGTACTCTTCTCTTTTGCCTGAGTTCCACTCACCTAATTCAAGGCTGACAAACACCATGTGATGTGCACCAATAGCTTTTTTCAGATGCATTCTGCTTTAATTACCGTGTGTTATATATTTCCAACCAGATTGTGCTCTTGCAGAAAAAAATTGAACATCTCCATAAAGCAGTTAAGAAAAATATCCAAAACCAGGCCAAACTTGAACCATGAATATATTAATGAAAATATCAATCTGTTCATGGGCATTTTGTGAGCCACAAAAAGCAGCATTAGTCAAGTCTATTACTCAATTTGCATTTTTCACTTGATGCTAAGGAGTGTCACAGCACTTGGCCCTCTAAGTTCTGGTAGTAACACAGACAAGGCAACTTGATTTTCAGCTTTCTCTTCAATGTGTCTGTGCTTTATAACTTTTGTTTGAAAATAGGATTTTCACCTTTTGAGAGCTAAAAAAGAAAAAAGTGTGTTTGTTAGCTTGCACAGTGTTCATGTATTTCCCTTTACCTTCAGATGAAAACAAAGTCTGGCACTTGGAGTGTGTGTCCTGCCCATAATTCATGCTGGAGGTGTCAATCAGTAAGCTAAAATGTCTACAGGTATCTGTGTGGGTGTCCATAGGGTAATATCACTTTTCATTTTCTAGTGAAGGGCATTGTTCCCATAATGGCACCATTCCCAGCGTGCCTGTGAGCTTGCCTAGGAGTAAAGCATAGCTCCTGAATATAGGTCAGGGAAGGACGTTGTTATAACTTGTGTCCTTGATGGAAACCGGTATGTGCTGAATTTGCAAAAAGTCTGAGTTCAGTGTCATCCGTTTTCAGTATTTCCCGAACAATTGATTTATTTCACATTATTAATGAACTTTGCAGCAGTTCCACTTGTCAGGCCTACTCTGCAGGGGTCAATAATGAGAGGAAACCTGATGTTAGTGGATCCAGCTTAAGTGATTCTGTCATGCTAACGATTCAATATATCAGGACAAATGTCAGCTCCTTCCAATATGTTAATTCCTCTGATCCTATTTGCATAAACTACAGTCAATGAAATACAAGTTTTCCCTCTAGGACAGTTAATGGCTATTTGTAAAGGATTTTTTATTTCCCTTCTTCTGAGTTTCTAAGAAGGCTGGGGTGAATGGGACCTCATTCCTGAATTCCATGCATCACCTGGAGCCAAACATTGGCTTTATTTGAACATGAGCTGTGCACTCGTTGTATCTGATTTTGTTAGTCTCAGAAGGGATTGCTTATGGGGTTGATTTCTGATCTCCTGTTCTCAAAAGAAAGGATTAACCCCTCTGGTTAGTGTGCTGTGACACATTTCCCAGCTTTTCTGGCTAAAATGTTGCCTTATTATGTGTCTTCATAAAATGAAACCTGTCAACAAAGTACCCATGGCAGCTCTGCACTGGAAAGGTTTTGGAGCATGTACTTCTGGCTCTCTGTCCTGAGTTCTCAGTTGCTAAAGCTGAAGGTTTTTTCTTGGGTTCTTTAGTTTTGTGTAATGCTTACCTGTGGCTCGTAAGTTCTTTAACAGAAATTTAGCATGGTTTGCACCTGAATTTACTACAGGAGTTACTTGACTTACTCCTTAATGTACAGTTTTGTCTGCACCAGCCTTCTTTTAGGAATAAAGAAGAATACTTTACGAACGTTAGAAATAGCAAAAAAATTCCCCAGATATTTTGCGGAGGAAGAGGTAATATTTGTTTTCATCCTCTTCCCTGTGGCTTATGAACTGCCTTGCTTGGTAACTGAAGATGGTACAGTATTTTAGTAACTTAAACATTTTCTTCCATGAGGAACTTAAAGGCATGTATTTAAAACAAAGTTTCACTGAGTGTCACCACTTTGCTTCCACTAATATTAAATTAAAAATGAGGGATTTTGTTTAGTACTTCCCCTCTTCCCTGAATTTTTGAGATAATGCTTCAGTGTTTAGGCACAGCAATAAAAGCATGGAATGCTAATGGTTGAAAACACTGAGGGGAAGCAGTCTTTCCCACAGTGTGTTAAAGTTTCTCAGGACAGAAAAAAAGATAAGTAGCTACTGCTTTGTTTTCTTCTACTTCCTCTGTGTATGAAATCACTTTGATAGATCTGCAGGAAGAGATTTAGTTGCAGATGGCAGAGGTCAGTGTATTGTGTATTCAATGTAGTCAATAATAAAGTCAGGACTTATGCTAACTGAATGTTAATAAGGAATCACAAGGACCTTGGAAAGTCATTATGTCTGGTCATTTGCTTCACAATATTGCTCCAAACAGGCTCTGGAGGCCAATGCAAGGGGATTAAAAAAATAATCTGGAGGAATAAGGGAAAGCAGAAAGGCTAAGAATAGAAGGTTTGTGTAATGTGTAGCAGACCATTGTAAAGACAGAGAAGAAAACAGTCTTACTTCATTAAATTACTTCAACACTGAACCTCATCCTGGTTGTCCTTTCTCCCCATGAGTTTGCTGTCCTGTTGGCTTTGGAGATCATGGTGAAGCTGCTTGTTTTTCCTGTAAGAGCAGAAATCTTCAGCTACGACTGTGAAACTGTAGTGACACCCACTGCATTCAATTGCCAAGATTACAGAGGAAATAGTCATATAGACATAAGTGGGTTAATTCCTGTAGCTCTAGAAAATCAAGAAAAAATTTTGTTCTCTGGGATTTTCATGTCTGAACAATTCAAGATTTGTTCTAGGAGCTCTATTTTTGGGTTGGGCTCTAAAGGAGAGAAATTTAGGCTATAGCCTGGTCAATATTGACCCAGGTCAATAGTCTCCTTCTTGCAAACCAACTGTTTATTCTCCCTTATGTTGAGTTGTTACTGCTTTGTGTCCTAACCTTGGGATGATCAAAACTTCAAATGCTAAATTGAATTATTTAACCTCACCCAGACAGAGTGATCTTTGGAGGCATAATGTCACTCTACTTGATGTAGAATTTCAGTGCTGCTCCTCATCCTTGTTTCCAGAGGCTGGTAAGGAAGGAAACCTCTCTCATGGCATTATAAATGTAGCCAATAAGCACCCAGATGTTGATGTCCTGTGATACATGGCTATCCCTCTCCTGGCTGGTTGAAACTCCAGCCTTCAACATTTCAGTGAGCCGTGACCAGTCCTGCAGTATACCCAGTTCTACTACTTGGCTATGCATGAAACTGTCTCTGTGCCACCGAGCTGGCCTCACTAGCTAATTTATTTCAAATGCCTATAAAATGCATGTAGAAGGCAGATAGGTCTGTCATAAATCTCGAAGTGTTAGCTTAATGCTCCTATTGTTTGCAAGCTGGGTATGTGGGCATAATGCCTGTGTTCATTATAATTTGGTTCAAGGGTAAGAGTTCGGTAGACAAAATTGCTGGTTATACAGCAATGCCCCAGTATATTTACAGTGGAAAGGACCAGTGAGATTGTTAATATTGTGTTGAATTCCATTACTGGACAAGGTTCAAACCCTTTGCATAGGGCACCTTAATTTCCAGTAAATTTACTGTAGTGAGGAAGCTCAGCCTTTGCACAGAAAGTCAGCATGGGACATAAGGCTTCAGATGATTTGGGGTTAGGAAAATTGATAGTCTCATTTATAGATATGCTCTAGTCAATGAAGCCACATCCACAATATAGATGAAACAGCTTGAATTCTGGAAAAATGCAGCCTGGTGAGTGACAGGGTTTCCATTGGGATTAATTAATTTTTCTTGTAATGCAGTCTCAAGATTTGAGCACAAATCTTTCCTGCTGCCAAGTCCTCCTGAACCAGGAGTGACTTCTGTACTTTAAAAATTTTTGCTTGTGTTCAAAAACAGCAGGGTCTGCAAAGCATTGTGTTTTGAGGCATATCACTTCCTTACTCAGCTTCTACACAAAGTTGAGCTAAATATGATACAGACAGAGTTTGCCTAACCCACCCTCTTGCAGATGTGAAACCAAGTAGTGATTTAGTTCATCACCCTGAATGCAGTGTGAATTTTGAGACTTCCCTCTTAGCACACTGGATGTTCCTAGAGGAACTCCACCATGCTGGATAAATTTGAGTAAGAGAATGTATAAAACATCTTCCAAGGACTCACCTTGTCAGTACTCATAGAGCAGATGGTAAATATAAATAAACTGTGGAGCAGTTTTTCCTTAACCTATGCCCTCCACTTGTATCTTCACAGAAGCAATGCTGGTCCATCATGATTTGCTCCTCAAATACCATGTTTGTGTATCCAGTGACACTGTCTTTGTTAAAATCTTACACATAACTCCCTAATTGTATTTCATGTGAAGGGCTGTGAGGAATGGAAGCTTTAATGAGAACACACATCCTTTTCTTGCTTTTTTTGTTCAGTGATCCTTTATTTGTTAAGAAATTGTAGTGTTTCAGAGTTCCAATATGTAAAACTATGTGCATTTTTAATGAACTTGGAAGCATGGAGATTAACTGCCTCTTTCTGCTCAGCTCCAGCTAAATGATATGTGCATGGTGACAAAATGAGGGTGAAGTACCTGTTTCTATAGTGCAATCAAGGTATAGAAAAGGTATTTATCTTTCATTACTTCCTTATACTTCTAAAGAAGATGTGACTGCTGTGTATTGGGTAACTTCTATCTCAGAATTATAATATGTTGGAAGTTCTGATAGTCTTGTCTTCCTAAAACATTGAAATTATGTCATGGTTTAGTTATGTGTCAGTGACACCCTTTCACACCACCCTGGTTAAAACAAATGTGACTGTTCCAATTATTAATACTCTTCTTCTACCAGTAATTAGGGTTATTGGGACTTACCTAGGCATTTCTCACAGCCTGCAGGAGACAAAAGGAGACATAGAAGTAGGCTTTTTAAGGAAGGAAGCACAGACCCTAAAAAGCTGCATAAGTGCCCAAATGGAGCACAGCATTCATGAGCAGCAATTTGGATATTCCTTGTGCAATTCCTGCACAAGACTGAAGATCAAGTCTCCGTTATAGATCTTTTGAAAACATTTGGAAAATGCTGCTACCTCATGTCTATTGATCTCCTTACTGAAATCAGCATTCATATAATGAGCTCTGACGTGTAAATGCAGTGAATTCTTGGAATGGGGAGTGGTGAAGGAGAAAACCCTGGTAATGGAAATTTAAGGATCTATCTTAAACCTGTGTGAGACAGGCTCTTGCAAGATGTTTCTCCTAAGGCAGAGGATGCTGTGGTGTACTTAATTTTGATCTTGACTGCTTTGGCAGTTTTGGGTATGAGAGAGTCTTTGCTTATGCAATCACCTAGCAATAACAAAATTAAAATATATGAAAATAAAAGATATTGAGATAATATGCACTTTGCAAATCCTTAGTGGTACAAAACTGAGTAAACCCTTGGGCAATACAGTTGGTCAGCATCTCTGCTGCTGTGAAAGTCAAGAAGAATATAAGAGCTTGTATCACAGAATCACACAGGATATCCTGAGTTGGAGCAGACCCACAAAGATCATTGAGTCCAGCTCCTGGCCCTGCACAGGACATTCCCAAGAGTCACACCCTGTGCCTGAGAGCATCGTCCAAGCCCTTCTTGAGCTCTGTCAGGCTGGTGCTGTGACCACTTCCCTAGGGAGCTTGTTCCAGCACTCCCATACCCTCTGGGAAAAGAACCTTTTTCTAATACCCAGCCTAAACCTCCCCTCCACAACTTCAGCCAAGTCCATGTTGCTCTAGTGGTATGAGGAGAACTGGAATGAAGACTGCAAAGTTGTTCAAGGCAAACTTACTATGTGTTAGTTTCAGAATACAGCAGGAGGTTCTCATGTATACATATATCAGGCTGTGGCTGTTTTTTCTTCTGCTATGGTCTTGTAAATAAAACACTCAAGAGATCTGGCATATATGTTTGGCACTATTACTGCTGTTCTGGGTAGGTTTGTTCTGGTAGAAAATAGTTGATTAGGTAACCTGGTTATTTTTCTGTGCTAGTACCAAATGTTTGCACAGTAGTAGATGTAATGGCTGTCTCTTCAGCTTTGTAGGAAGCAGCTTAAATTACAATGTTCTCAGTTACAACAGTCTAAGCTGTTGATCTAGAAGTAATTGAAGATGGCATGAAAATGCTGAATGGGATCAAAGCTGATGATTTATTTATTAAAGACAAATTGTGACAACCTAACCTGGCACCTGGTTTTAACAGGACAGGCTCACTATTTAGCAGATGTAGGATGTCCAACAGGTTTCCCACATGGGAAATGATTCCTGAAGGCAGGCAATAATCAGGGTTGATAGAAGTGCAAAGGGGACAAAGTTACATGCTGATGAAAGGCAGTGTGGCTACAAATTTTGAAACAAGGTTGCTAAGGGGCTTTCCCATCTAAGCATTGTTTTTGATGGTTCTTGCTTAAATTTTCATTAGTGGCATTGTCAGAACATTCACTTTTTGTGCTAAAGCTAGAAAAATGTGGGATTTAACATGAGAACTGGGATATCACAAAGCAGAAGAGGAAGGTACTGAAGACTGGAATAACACAGGTGGCTTTCCAACAGCAGAAAATGTGTCCAATGCCTTGTATATCAAATACATCCATAATAAGGTAAGAAAATGTGATTTGTGGGTAGCTAATGATAAAGAGGGGAATGAATGATAGGATAGCTCTGGGCTAAGCAAGGTGAGATGGCTGTAGGAAAAATAAATATTGCTCTAGCCAAGGTAGATGTCAATCTGTGGAGGGGTGAGGTGCTGCTATTGTAACAGGCATTGAGGAGACCTCACACATATGCACAGGTCTGTTCAGACATAGTGCAGAAATGATTCAAATGCAAAAGAGGCACCTGGAAATAATTAAAGGACTGATCTGACTGTCATTTCAGAGCAGAAAGAGCCTGGCTTGCTTAGCCTAGCAGTATTCAGAGGTGATATCATTGTTTCCTATAAATCTATCAGGAGAGTAAATTTCTGCAATAGAGGCTACTGTCAGCACAAAGCCATGGATATAAACTGTGAACTGATTTCAGCTGGAAACCAGGAGACTTTTCCTTTGTGCTGTTGCTTACTGGGACAATGAGGAAATTTTGCCTTTCAGCTCCTTTTGACTCTTACCATGGGTAAGAGCCATGAAACTTGACTGGTGTGTAAAGAATGGCAGGGGTACCTGAACCCACTTGGTCTTAAATCCACAGCCAAGTGGAAAACTTGAAAGGTGTGAGAAGAAAATACCTTATACTATTAAACAGCTTAATACTGTCAATAATCACCTCTTTCCTCCCCAGAAATCTGGGTGAGGAAGACCACTGTCCTAATTGAGAAAGTATTCTGGCTCAGAAAAGGACCTTGAAAGTAGTTAGAAAAAACATGGACACCACATGGAAGAAAGTGGAAAGCTGGTAGTAATTGCTACAAATCAGAAGATAAGAATAATAGAAATCTGGCATGGAAGCAAAAAGTTACAGGGAGAAACATGTGACTGGCACTCTTGAGGTTAGTAAACACATAATTTTATAACTGCATTAGGGAATGAAAGATATCTCAGGAATAGTATTGGTCTGTTGCTGGAGAGAAAATAAAACTGGAGATAAGAAAGCAGGCCTTATCAAGTAAAGTCTCTATTCTGTATTTGCAGTAAAGGTCAGATGGTCATCGTGTGATGCTGATCTGTCTTTCCATTCCAGCAGTGTAAATGTTGTCAAACAACAACATCGAGGTGGGTGCTTCTGAAGTGGTGGGGTATGGGGTCTCAAAGCTCTGTTTGTTTGTTTTCCAGGAACTGCCCAAGAATTTCCTGAAAACTCACTTAATAATAATCTTGAAACATGTGCTTAAATTATGTTGAGACTGCGGAAAAACCAGGATGATGCAAAGTTAGGGCAGTACTGGCATTGCTTGAAATACTGGTAAGATTAAGTCTCAGAAGCTGTTTCTGAGCAGCTGCTCTTTCCTGAGTAGGGAAGGAGTTGTCAGCAGGATTTGTTGGGGTTAATTCTTGGCTCTGAGACATTTACACTCTTAGTGACCTGGCAGAAAGAACAAACCATAGCAGGTAACATTTTCAGCAGGGAACAGAAATCTGGATCACAGGGGAGAAACTTGCTATGTGGAACTGAACAAATAGTACTACAGGAGAAAATAGCTTCAGTAGCAATTTACCAAAATTGTGTTGGATTTTTCCACTCATGCTGTTTAAAATCTAAACGTTTTCCTCCATTAAGCATGCTTCAGACAGCAGTCGTGCCTGTTGCCTTTGTGGAACATATAAATAGTACCTCTGGAATCATCTGATGTGGGTTCAGCTTCTCTGTTATGTGCATCTCCTCCAGATGCTTGGATATCCTGTGTTGGTTGAGAAGCAAACTGTGAGGTTTGATGTTGAGCTGCTGTTAACACAGCAGCAATTTGGATTCTTAGAGCAGGGGGCAGGTGTCCAAGCTTTTGCCTTGCATGACTATTAATGCTGAAGATTATAAGGGAAAATGGCTTTAAAATTCTTTCAGAATGGTTCAAGTTAGCAGGGAGAAACAGTTTACTGAAGTGACAAAGACAAGACAACTTCTGATCTGGTCATGTCACTTTATCACCAGCAAATGCTGCAAATAATGAGTTCTTTCAGTGTCTGACCTGGCCCTATATGGTACTATCAAATAATTTCTTACTGTCATAGAAGGCAACTAGTATAATGCATCTCAGTCTGAAACCTGACTGAGATCATTGGTTTTCATCCAGTTTTTGCAGAGCTGTAGGAATCAGAGCACAAGTCCAAATGCTGAGTTTGGTAAGTTTAAATTCTTCAATTTAAGCAGGGGGGAAAATATTCTGAATTTGACCAACTGAAAAGTCCAAAATCACCAGGGAGTTTGGTAAAAATTGTTGTCTTCTAAACAGAAGGCAGATAACTGAGACCCTTGGTATGGCCTTTCTTCTAGAATTCTAGTTCCTACATTATATGACTTTTTTGCATAAAGTTGAATTAAACTGCATTTTTGAGCAAGGTGACTCATACAGGAGAAGCCACTTGAACACATGACATTGAGGACTGTTGCAAAGACAATCAGGATTAATGGTACACAGAGTTAGAGGTTGAATTTGCACCCCATGGGTTCCCATTTCTCTCTTCTTTTATCAGTATTTTGGCTCATGTTTGTAGCTACTACGTACCTGCCTGACATCTAAGGTTCAGAGTTTTGGGTTTGATTTTTACCTTTTTACTTTTTGTTCTCCTTACATCAAGTTGGGTGCAACTTGCAGGGACCTATTCCCTGCAGCTGTCCAGGAAACACAGCCATACAGCCACAGTAAAGCTCTGCACGGGCAGCAATTAACAAGCGAGCAAAATGCAACTTGTTTTTTAAAAGTTGCAAATGCTAAACGCGGGGTCAATCTTTTAATTTCAGAAATTAAGGTACAAAACTTACCACAATGCCCTTAGGTATTTTTGAACAGCTCGTGAATGTAGGTATAGGTGTTTAATCCCAGAATCCATTTAAAAGGGCTTAAATCCATACATATGTACAAATGATGAATTAAGTGGATCAATTTTGCCTTATGTGTATTCATCACCATACTGTTCATTAGCTGAACAAAGAAAATAGCTTCAAGATTTCAGATCAAGAGTCTATCAAGGTTTGGCAAGCTGAACAACTTATGCAGAAGCTTGGCCTCGTGGGGCATGAATGCTCCGGAGTGACCTTGAAGGTGTGATTTTGCAGGACAGAATGGACAGCAGTGTCATGGCTGTAGTGCTGTGTGGGTGGGTATAGAAGCCTGGGTTTGTTAGCTGAGCTGTGAAATCAGAAAATTCCCTGGGGCCGACCTCAGAGTACAAATGCCCTTAGTGAAACAGAACAAAACCACAGTGGACAGTGGGAAATGTTCAGTATTGCCTGTGACCCTGAAATATTTAATTTTTGTTAACTTCTCTAAATATTAATGACTTTTCAAGCAAAACATTGTTTCAGCACAGCAAGTATTCAAAAGCCTTTTCTTTAATTGTTTTCAAGGAGAGAAAACACATCAAAACTGTGTGCACTTCTTGAACCACTTAGCAAGTCATGATATTCACTGGGTGTTAGAATTCAGGTTTTCTAGTAGCAATATAATTCCTGCTTTCATGGTTGGGTTGTGGAAGCTTTCTAGAAGAGGAAAAGGAGGGAAAAATGGGGTTGAAAGGGAGGATTACTGTTGCTCTTGTTGATGAGAGTGGTACCAAGAGAGTGCCACAGGCTAGCAAGAACTTCTGTGCTGACCAAACTTACTTCTTGCCCTGCTTTCAACCATGGTCTCTTAAAATTTGTATTGTTTTATCCAGATCTGGAATGTGGGAAGGTTTGGAGGGAGGAAGAGCCAATTCTTAATGATCTGTAGCTAAAAAGGGCTGCTTGTCTGGAAAACCTTGTTATTACTGGAGCCCATCTGAAGCTTCCTACTGAAGCTGCCTCAGCTAGGCTGAGAGACAGAGTGAAAACCCGTTAATGTTTGAGAAATTTAACTTTAGTGTGCCCTGACATGAAGTTTGGAAAACTTTTTCCTGGTGTTTTCAGAACTAAATAGGAGGAGGAGGTGAAGTGAACGTGATCTATTGAGGCAGTGGAAGACTTTTCTGTGAAAGCAGTGAATAAACTCAGGGAAAAAACCAATACTGTTCTTAACTGTTCTAATGAAATGCTGCTACGTGGCAGCATTCAGACTGACCAACATCTACACTCTGTAGCTGCACTGCAACTCAACCAGTGCCTCTTCATTTCATTGTGTAATTCATCCCACCATCATCGCCAGGCTGAACTACACTTGTAACCTCAGCTTCCAATATGCTGAATTGGCGATAAAATCAGAGTGGGGGGAGAAATATTTTTTACAAAGAACAGACATTACTCCCTTTTGACAAGAGACAAATGTTTCATTCAAATGCTGCATTTCGCATATTGGAAACAGTAATGAATTCTTGTGCACCTTTCTCCCTAGTTCACAATGTCAGCCCCAGGCGTAGAGGCACTTCAGGCTTTTCTTACAAAATTAAATTTAATGTTACACCCTCCAGTGGAATGATGCATAAATCAAGTGTTTGATTTGCATGGACTCTAGTGAACAGCCCTATTCCGTGCAAATATAAACCCAGACTTGAATATTATGTCAGGGACAGGAACAAAGCAATCTAGAGTTTCCAATGAGAGTCTGGTACCAAGTGTAATTCAGGTTTGTATTATGTTGCTCTCATGTCAGGGCTGTTATTAAAATTCTTAGGTTTTGCCTCCTTTTTTTCATCTCAAAAGAAAATGTTTTTTCTGACCTTCTCGTACTTGAGCAAACCAGTATACACCAGTGCTATTTATACAGTGTCTTTGAGGAGCTGAGATAGAATTTGTGGAGGGTTTTAACTTTGTCCTAGAGAAGCAGCGAGGCTAGCAGGATAGAGGAGTAATGAAACAAGGCAAAGCAAAGATGATCATGGAATAAAAATGCAAACAGAAAAAGATTAGGTATGTTTGTAACCTTTAGGAAAATAGGTTGCCTTCCATGTGAGTATTCAGAGCCTGGACCAGGTCAACGAAGTTAAGGGACTAGAAGGCAATGAATACATTCTGCTTGTACATACAAATGCATTTGTGTTCTACACTACACAAATCCCCCTGCAGGGCATTCTCCTGGAGCTGTTGGGTACTTCACTGCCATGTATTTATTACAGATGGCTGTTCTTAAGTTCTTCGTGGTGGTGGTTGTTGGTTTAGTGCAGTGAATTGTAAACAGTGTTCATCAAAAACTGCTGAAATTTTGATTGCTTTGTGAACCTGAAGTCTATTGATGAGGTGATGAGTTTCTAGCTAAGCAAGGAAGTCTTTCCACAGCACTTGTGTATCAACTCCATTGGACAAAAACATGCCACTGCATTAAAACTTAGCACTGAATTACTAATATAATTTGTATTTTAACAATAAGCATTTAATTCTTAGCAATTTAATATTTAGTTTAGTCTTGGCTTTCTTTCCAAACAAGAAACACACGGTTTTATGGGATCAGTCACAAACTGCCCCAGAAGTCAAACCTGAATATTCTGCAATTCCTCCTCGCTAAAGGAGGGCATCTACTGAATCTGCTTTTTAACAATGACCAAGACCTGCCTGGGGCTGTGGTACTCAATAGCTGTGCTGGTTGCATGACATGAATTGGTATAGTTTCAGATCCAAAGGGGAGTGGAGCAAGCTGGATAAAGCTCTGATTGCTAGGGAGTAAGCTCTGATTTTCCAAGGATCTCCTTGGCAAGATCCCATGGGAATCTGCTCTGTAGGGCAGATGAATTTTGGGAAATCTATTTGACCTTCAAGGACAGCCTTTTCAAGGATCAATCAAATTTGCTCATGGGATGCAGGAAAATCAGGAAGGTGACTAACCAGATGGATGAAATGGGGAAATTCAGTTGCATTTTAAACGTGGGATGCAAAGGAGAAGAGTGAGAGAAGCATGTGCTCTCAGCTGAAGTGATAAAGGAGAAGAATGGGCTGAGGTATCTGATGCTGTCTCTGCTGGCAGAGTTGTGTTGCAAGACTGGTTTTGGGAGAAGATGATTACCTGCTGTAGAGGATTGGATAATTAGCTGCTAACTGGATGTAGGCAAGCTTCCAGGAAGGAATGGGATAGGATGTTCCTGTGGGTGCTGAGAGAGCTGGTTAGTGTCACTACAGTTATTGTCTAAAATGTTGGACAGATTATGGTAATTGAGGGAGCCCCTGATGGTAGAAAAGGCAAATGCCCATTTCAAAGATGTATTAATAAAACAAGGACTAGACTCTAGCTAATTTCAGGCTTGTCAACTAACATAAGGTCTGGATGCTAAACTCTAAACGGGTTAGATTTAGCTCTGGAATCCTTGGATGCTTAAACTCTACCCAACCTTATATATCTCACGATACTTCTCATGTATTTAGAATTATCTTTTCTTGTCTCATTATGGTGCTGAATTATAATATTTACTTACAACATTCAAGCTCTTATTCTGTGGCTGGTATCAGCTTGTTCATCATAGGCTTCCACTTTATTCATACAGGTCTTACATTTTGATCTGAAAGCTGAGAGCTGGATAGAGCCCATTGTATTGAGGCTCTGTGTGCTGGAAAGAACTGACAAAGCAGAACGTGGGTGTAATGCTGTGAGTATTGAGAAGGAGCATGAGGCCAGATTTCACTAGGAGGCCTGAAATCAGTTCTCAAATATCACTGCTGAGAGAGACCCTCTCAGAAAGGTGAAGATCTCTCTTGGAGAGATGAACGTAAAGAGCTCTCTTGGAGAGATGAACGTAAACACACAAGTGAAAAGTATATCTATGGTCAGCTACATATCTTAGAAGGATCCTAAGGGCTTTTGAAATGCTTTTGGGAACTGTACTTTCAAACTGTGCTTGAGCGTTTGGGAGCATACCTGCTTTTGGTGCTCAAACAATAGTTACCTACCTTTATGGTAAAATGAACAGGACACTTATAAGGGTTGCGTATACCCTATACAACAATCAGTCTGTTTTCTTTGAAATAAACTGAGTTATCAATAAGTAAAATGTATTATTATTATATAGAGAAGCATAAAAATAACTTGATAAGCCTAAGACTTTAATGGTTCAATAAGATGAAAATAAGACCCAGAGTATGGCACATACCTAGAATTATAGAATGACAGCAGAATTTTTAGACTTGATAATACACTAAAGAGAGAATTTCTAGATTACTTGAAGTTTTTTTGCCTTACTTTTTCCCTGTTTGTACAATAATATTAAATGTGTAATGTGTGTGATGTTTTCCTGCTGCAACATGGGCAGTCACATATTCAAATAAGTTTCCAAAGCCCTTCACTGGGCAGTTATTAAACAGGTCTAAAGTACCATTGCTGTTAGCCACCTACATTTTCCTTCTGTTAGCATTTTCACTGTGAATGTGCTGAAAACATCCTGAAAGGTCAGAGATTCTGCAGCATGACCTTGATGCAGCAGCTCACTTTGATTTAATTATCCTTTACTGATGTTATGGGAGTCAATAGGACTTATTCATTTTCCTGTACTAAGTACAAGTTAAGTGTTTTGATGGATAGGAATGCTTTTAAAAGTGTATTTTAAGTTCCACACCTGCCTAAGTGCTTTGCTGAATTGATGCCTTGGCAACTTACTGTTTTGATTGTCATCATCTGTGTGATGGAACTTGGAAAGTTAACTAGATATTCTCAAACAGATGAGAGATATCAGGTGTTTATTCTCTTAATCTTCATGTTTTTTACAAGCCTTTAAACCTTTAGTTCTTAGCTTACTGAAGTAGTTGGCAGAGGTTGCATCTGCAAGGGGGATGTGACCTGAGCAGTGAGGAATAAAATGAGCATGTAGGGTAATATCTGGACTAATAGATGATTATTATAGGAAAAGGTTTGAGATCTTGAATGCCAGGGCTTGTAGACATAATTGCTATGTAAGGGTGCTCATACAGTGCCCAGTGTATGTGAAATATGCAGGC
This sequence comes from Alethe castanea, assembly GCA_024734035.1. NCBI lineage: Eukaryota > Metazoa > Chordata > Aves > Passeriformes > Muscicapidae > Alethe > Alethe castanea. The sequence continues at coordinate 11,182,830 of JANRGV010000084.1, forward strand.
ACTCCTGTCACATTTCATCTGTTACCTAGGCTTAAGCTTCTTTGGATGATGCCTTCATGTCCTGCCACACTTTATTGGGACTCAGCATTTTTGTTTGGGGTCCCAAAGCACTTTTGGTGTAGATAAAAAGAAAAATAGACCATCATTCTGTATGAAGACCAATATTTTAACTTTCACATTTTCTATCTGTCCACAAGTGCCTTCCAGGTAAAGCATGCTGGAAATGTCCTCTCAAAATTTCATTTAAAAAAATTCATTTCTGTACAACTAGGAAGGATGTGTCACTTATAAACTGTTTTTTGCAAACTCTTTGTAGTACCTGAGCAGCAATCAGCCCTTCTCAGCCAATTCCTTACTGTTTTTATACTGGGCATGACACTATCTGGGACAGCTTTTGGCCACTTCAGATCAGCTGCTCTGGCCATGGTCCCTGTTGGCTTCTTGTGCACTTCCTTGCTGGCAGAGCACAGGAAACAGAAAAGTCATTGACTTGGGCCAGGCACTGCTCAGGGAAGCCAACACATCAGTGTGTTATCAACATTATTCTCCTGCTAAATCCAAAACACACCTATAGCTACTATACCAGCTACTAGAAAGGAAATTATCTCTATTTCAGCTGAAATCGATACAATCTGGTCTAATAGAATGCACCCATGCTTTAATTAAAAAAAAAAAATTAGTTCCCATTGAGATCAAGCGCTCACCTTGAAAGACTTTATTCCAAAAAGTGTGGTTGTCTGTTTCATAAAAAAGATCATTGAGCAACATCCACAATTGCATGGCTTACAGGGCCACTTAAGAAGAAATGCAACTTTAGTTGCTTTAAGGTTGTTTAAATGAGCTATCTAGTTAATAAATGTGGTACCTCAACACACATGGTAGTCTTGTGTGCAATAATGACCCTTGTACAAGTCTTGACTTGCACAAAAGACGTGGCTGCTGGGGTTACTGGGAGCATGTAGCCACAGGGATGGACATATTGGAAAACCAACCTTACCAATTGCTTTGAAATTCATCCAGACACCAGCCATGCATGTACATTTCCAGGCTCCCATTCTTACCTCACATCCCTCTTCTCTCCTGCACTTTTGCTGCCCCTTCAAAAGGCAAGAGTTTGGCATCTGCCACTTCTGTAGCACCCTTTTGTTAGGGCCAACAAAAAAACTGTTCCTCAACAGAGATTAAAGACTTCATCTTGGAGGAAAGCAAAGTTTGATGGAGGGTTTGATGGTGGTTTGTGGAAATCAGGACCATGTTGGGTTTCTGTTGTCATCTTTGTGATGAAGAGAGGATGTGAATGGTGAACCTTGTGTCTATGGAATACATAATAAATAGTATGGATCATGGCAATATATTTTAATCAGAGTGGGAAGAAATTTCAGCTTCAAAAAGTAATGTAGAAAAAAGTTCTGGTTTTATCCACTCTATCTAGTAATGTAATATGATAAAATACCAAGAATCTCATTCTTAATACAAATGGGGAGAATTCCATTTACTTAAAAGAACAACCTTAATAACATCCTTCTAAGGCCTGACTTGCTTTCAAATTTTCTCATCTGGATGATGATGTAATTTAAAGATGTCATCTCTAAGAAGTTTATTCTGAGTTGGGAATCTTGAACAGAAAAGAAGGAAAAATTAAATTCCCCCAGCAGCTTCACCATATGGGACCTAACAGATAGAGCTGTGCAAGGGCACATGGTGGTTTGGCCTACTGAATTGCATTCGCTGTAGCCAAGTCTCTTCTTGCAGTCAAAGTATTGCTCTTCCAACTTTTAAAAATAATCTTTTGCATGTTGAATCAGAGTCCTGTTTTTAAGAGTTTCAAAAGAACTTGGCTCAGGCTAAGTGTAAAGATTTTTGCCTCAGCAGTTTTCTTATTAAATTCTTGTAGGAAACAACTGCAAGGTTATTCAGTGAAACAAGCACAAAATGCACCTACCCAACCAGCTCTCTACTTTTATATTCAGTCATGAAGACTGATGAATCAGAGCCAGTTGCTGTGCAAAATCCAAATGTAGATGTTTGCTGCCCTTGCTAATGGGAGGAAAATACAGTATAACACTGGCCTAAAGGATCCAGCTGTGATTCCTTTGTAACTTGGAGTACATTTAAAAAAAAAAAGCTTCAATCAGCAAGATAAGTTAATTGTTTATGACCTTTATTAACTGTTTTAGACTGGAACTTGGGAGTATCTCTTTAAGATTCAATGTGTAAATCCTTTTGTCTCAGGATTTCTAAGCATCTTCAGGGCTCCTTTGTTTCTGAAGAAAACTCCAAAAATCTGTAAAGAAATTCTGTTTGTGACAATTATGGTAAAAGGGTTGATCAGCTAACGTGGAATTCCAAGGCTTTCAATGAGGCCCACCACTACAGTAGTGGCCTAATAGAAGGGAGCTGTTTTTTCTGAATGTGGGGCTTCTCAGGCTGTGTGTCAGTTGCTGTTCCTACACTTAGAAGCACTTGGAGGAACAAATTGACTTGTCACCAGAGTCATTACTTTGTCCGGCTCCAACCACTGCCTTGGCCAAAGAAATTGAAGAGAAGGGCAAGTCTCTCTTCTGTGTAAGTGCACAAGTGTAAAACACCGGGCAGCTTTGAGAAATTGCACTGGAACTGAAGTCATAGCACATCAAATGAAACAGGTGAAGAAAAAGTATCTGAGATTTCAGGTGGGCTTCTTGGCTGTCACAGCTCAGCTCCATTCCAGTGCTTTTTGGTCAAAGCTGGCTGTGTTCATATCTGCATTTCAAGAGTTATGGCAGAGGATGGATCTGATAACAGCACCTCTGGAACAGCCTGCTGCATGTCAGTGGAGCTAGTCTCCTATGCATAAAAGGCTGTTCACTCCTAGATGTGAGAGCTGATTCGTTTTTAAACTAAGCTATTTACATTTTGTTTTCCTAATTAATGCTCAGAACAAATAAAGCAACATGGCAATAGTAGAATATTGGCAAATTAGGTACCAAGTATATTATGTTGTCTTTGTTTAGGGTATAAGTTTAGCTAAAGATTCACTGTCCAGAGTTGGATGCTGACACTAAAATCACAAGTACCTTTTATAGTTTTTGGGTTTTGTAACTTGAAATAATATCTTCAATCAACAGATTTAAGTGGGAAAAGTAACTGTGATAGGGAGAAGGAGCTTTTTCCTTGTCTGACCAGAATCTGAGATCCAGATGAGCATATTAAAATTTAATGTATTTCTCCCAACTACATCCATCTAATGTAAGATATTATCCCACCTACAAACGTTGCCTTGCCTTGTTCTCTACACTAAGCACTGAAGTGAGCTGACTCAAATAGAAATGTTTCTTTTCTTGCCATGTCAAGCTAAATGAGATGGATTCTTTATAGTGGCTAGAATGATAAGCAGCTATCCTAGCTGGTGTTTTATGAGATTGCAGGGAAACAGTTCAGGATTTTTCCTTTAACTTAGCTGTATTAACTTGTTGGTGTCTTAGGTTTGCTCTACATTTGGTGGAAGTCAAGAAATGTGTGTATTTAATCAACTATTGGAAAGTGTGGTGGCTACAATACTGACTTCAAAGTAAATTTAATTTTTCCTCTTTTGATACTCTGAGATTCCTTCTGTTTGTGTTGGAGTTTTAGGGGTTTTTTTGAAGGATGTAAATACTAGTCCATGGTTGCTGTTTAATTAATTAATTTTTGGTTTATAACTTGATAGACTCATTTGATCACACTCCAAATCAAAAATCCTATTTCAGACTGAAGTCAGAAAAGGACACGAAGGTTTTTCACAGCACTAGCAACAAAGGATTGTGCATCTTTTTGTGACAATAAGACTGATTAGAGAAGTTTCTTCTGCTTTTAATTTGCATACAAGAAGTATCTCTAAATATAATTGACCCAACCAGGCATGACTGCTGCTTGTAGTTCTTTAGAATACTGAAGAGTGACTAGAAATGTACAGCCACATCATTTTGTGCAGAAATCTGTACCTTCTGCACGCTGCTGAACAATACAAAATGTGTTATTGATCATATACATGATTAGATGGAGGTTAGTGGAGGGGATACCCTCTGTAAATTTCCTTTGATCCTGCTAAATGTTGTTACCAGTGTGCTACAGGAAATAAGTGAGTGTAATGATTTTAGAGTGGCATTATTGTTGGTTATATCAAAGATGAAGCACTGCCTGTGTTCCCTTAGCAGACTTTACAGTAGTGCCACCATGAAAGATCTGAAGATCATTATTTACTGGAAATAAAAGAACAAGGCAGAAATCGATTACTACGACACTAGATTTATGTCTCCATTGCACTCTATATACATCTCCTATTTGTTCTAACTTCATGGAAGGATATTTAATACATAATGGAAAGAGGCTTTTGCTTTTGATTTATTTTTTGTTTATTATTTTTGGCATTCCTTGGAGAAATTCTGGCAATCAATACTTGGATGTGAGTGTGCCTGGATGTAGGAAGTGGGAGGCAGTGGCTATTGATGTATCTGTGTGTTTTTGAGCTGACGTACATCTGGCACACTCAGGACTCTGTTGTCGCAGTACAATGTGCTCAGACTGTCATATTTCTTCCATCATCTGTTTACATAAAATGATCCAAGAGGCATAGATAAATTTGGGTAGTTAAGTTCAAGCTTGGAAATCTGTCCCACTGAAGCATTTAGTTGCAAGTGTTCATATTTGTTGCATCAAGATGAGAGATGAAGACAGATGATGGAAAGCATGAGCACAGACTGACTTAAAATGAGGCAGGGGATGGTGGGGGATGCCAAGTGCTCAGAAATTTCAAGCAAAGTTACAGATTGCTTGAAAATGGACATGGCTTTTCTTCCTGTCTTTTTATCTGAGAGGTGGCACTTCCCTGACTTTTGCCCTTGCCCTAATTCCAGCTGAGCATCTTAGATATTACAATTTCTGCAGTCATGTGGTAAGGGAAAATACAAAACACTGCTCTTCTTAAGATAAAATAGTGGGATTTGTTTTAAAAATCCTAAAGTTGGTCACATGCTGTAGCAGGATTAGACCTTAAATTGGAAATCAAAGTCAATTTGTTGTCCCACAAATACCTTTTGGTAACATGTAAACAGTGGGTGAATTAAAAGTAGTATCAACTACCTGGCTGCTTGGTGCATGAGAAGGACCAGATCAAAGGCAAGTATGCAATATGTCACAGCACAGAGAGCCACACAAAGTACCCAAGAAAGATAACAACACTACCTCAGATCCCCTGCCACTACAGCTGTGCTCTCACAGGATATAAAGCACAAACTTTTCCACAAAAACAGCCCCCTTTCCCAAGCAAATATGTGCTTTGGAAGCTTGTTGCTACTTGTTTTTGACTTCTGATGTCTCATTTATAGGAGGACATATTAAAGCTTCACTTGGGTGTATAATCTGCATAAACCATGATCTTTGATACGGTTTAAGACCCTTGTGGGAGCAGTTGCTTCCACAGAGAAGGTTTCAGTGTACCTGCAAAACCAGTGAGTGAACTAGTCACTGAGATGTGGCAAGATCAAATCTGAAAATTGTCTCATACCTGCTCCCTGTGTGGTGGGCAGGATGGAAGGAAGGGAAAGCTTTCTTGATGTCTTCCCCTTCCCCCAGTTTAGATAAGTAATTTGAGTGTTGTTGGTTCACATTACGATGTTTAATTTGTGGGTCACTTGTGACCATTCAAGTTACTGTGGATGGTTGGTCCTAGGAAACAGTACTAGGGGCTTCACCCAGGAAAAATACCTATTTTTTAAATTCAGGGGCAGCTTGGAAACCCTGTACTTACATGGCTTTGTAAAACATTAAACTGCTTCCCCTTCTGCACAGATTAGTTTGTGACAAAGGGGGAAAAAAATCTCATGCTGTTTTCCAGGCTGAAATGTTTTTTCCCTTTGTTCCTTGTTGGTTTTAGTCGTGATTATGAGCAGCAGATGGCCAACCACAGTGGTCTGGTGTTTTTGCTCTTCAGCACTGACCAGTGTTAGGTCAGATTCTGGATAATATCTGTAGTTATGCAGTTCTGGAAACACTTCTACCTTGCTAAAGCATCTCTCAATAACAATTTCTAGCTGATGTATATAGCTTTGTGAAAAAGAGTCAGCATCAGCTGCAGTCTAACACTGCATCTCCACCAGGGCTTCCTGGAGCAGAGCAATCAATATCCTCAGTTAAGTTTATGAGGATGCTGTGAAACCCTCTAAATGCAGTGGCATTCTCTTCAACCTTTCTTGTAGCCCATCAATTGCAGACTAAAAGGTCAGTCTTACTGTAGGAAAAGTCCATCTCCAGTAAAGATTTTTTTTCTTACTTTTCCTGCTAGAGGGTGGGTGGAGATGTTTGTATTGGCTGGATCTATTCCTTTATTACAAAGCTTGCCAAAAGAGCCAGAGGACAGCCCTTCTCTGTGCATGTCTTGCTACTTTTATTTCTGAATCCTTTCTGGTAAATCTGAGGTATTTTGAGGCTTGTGACTGTCTCCTCCAAGTAGTGACACAGCCAGTGGTGATGCACAATCTGTACTGAGCTGGCAGGGAATAAATGGAACTCCAAAAGTAAGTGGCACATTATGTTGTTAACAGTTTCCTGCTTTGCTGTCATTCCTTCTAAAATAATTCCAGTTTTCCATTAAGAACTCCATGAGGTTAGAAAACAACTGCAAAGGGAATGCCTGTCTTGTACATGCCTTAATGTTCTCTTTCCTCTTTGAGTGTGTATGCAAAGCTTCTCACATATTTGGTTGTCTGAATCCAGGCAAAGAAATAGTCCCAGTGTCCTGGGCTGGATGTTTTTTTACCCCAATCTTCTCTAGGCAAGAGGCTTCAGCAATATTACATGTCTCAACCTCTGGTGCAGAGCTTTTGGAAACTTGTTTCATTGATGCTCAGTTATTTTAAAAATTGTCAGCATCATCATAGTTCCATTCACCCTGGTGCTCTGGCTGCAAGTAGAAGAATTTGTCTATTGCTGAGCAATTCTGAATGCAGCTCTCTAATGTTTTATGGGAAAACTGTCACCAAATCCATATGCATTCATGTATATTCATAAATTACATGAGAAGTTCAGCAAATAATAAAGGGGGTGGAAAGGAGGAAATCCAAAGTAAAAATCTTGAAAAATACAGTGGAAATGAGTAAACACATTTTTAAAAAATGTGAGTAATTCAGAGAAGGATCTTTATCACCCCCTTTAAAATGGCAATTTCTAACCCTGAATTCTGAGTGAAAGTTTTTTTTCCCCAGAATCAAATATCACCCTGGAGGAGAACTGTACAAATCCTTCATGTTAGGCTGGATGTGGGTGCAGAAGTGATGTTCCTTCTATTTTTTTTCCGCATGAACTGAAGGTTTTTGTCCTGTAAAGCAGCTTTTAGGACTATGACAATTTACTTTCTCATACCTGGAGTGTTCTGAGCACTGTCTCCACATCATGCTCAGGGTAGTTGTCAGGCATAACCAAAGAGAAGGTCAAATTGGATCAAGTGGACATTTCCTTTTTTTTTTTTTGAGGCTGCGCCCTTGGAGTCAGCAGCTGCCAGTGGGTTGCTGGTGTTGGACTGTAGGGAGGATTTTATCTGGATAGCTTAAAAAGACATGGGAAATACACTGAAGGAAGGGATTTATGTAAACAGCGAGTATGTTGATGGTAATTTGGTATGAGGTCTTGCTGTGTGCTAGGTTAAGTGGAAGCTGCTGTTTGTTAATGACTTGCCAGCCTCGTGGTTCCACAAATGGATTTATTACGACGTACTACTCTGAGGACAACTGCCCCATTAGCTTTGCTTCACAGTTCCTCTACTTGGGGAAACCCGGCATCAAACACGATGCCAAAAGCAATCGGAGCTATTCCTGGGGCAGGCAAGTCTCTTGTGCCTGTGCCTCCACAGAAACCTGCTGCAGCACAGCTGGACCTCTGCCCTTTGTGCCGGTGCTGTGACAGCAGCCTCACTCTCTCACGTAGTTTTTCAGAACTAAACCGCAGGCAATTGGATTCGAGACAATCCCACACTTGTGGCGTCTTCTAGGACCAGATTTCAGCAATTCATTAGCACCTCGTTAGGGGAGATTGGTATGGGATCAGAAGGTGTTGGAGAGTGGTGTTGGCCAAAGCAGCAGATGGGAACAGAAAAGCTGTGGAGAAGCTCTGACTTTGTCTCAGAGAGACCTCAGTGCTCCTCTGCCATTGCACCCATCACTATGAGCAGCTCCCTACCCTCTCTGGGCTTTTGTGCTCCAGAAAAAAAGCACATTTGTGATGCAGCTGTTCAGCCTTGTCTTACAACAATCAGTGACAGTGCTTTTGGACTCTGGACTTTGGGAATGAGAGCTGGAAATGCATCAAAACAGGCAGACTCTTGTTGTGCCCCATCAACCAGGTGTGGGGTTGCCACACAGCTTCAAGAGGGAGGGGTGCAGCAGCCCCTCCAGAAGGGTGTTTGTTTTATTTTCCTCTAGTTAAAGGCAGACTTCAGTTCTAGAGAATCCTCAAATTCTTTTCCTTTGATTTTAACAGTTTTAGGGCAAGGCATAAAATATTTAAGCTCCGTCAGTTTAGAGGTGGCTGCAAACAAGTGAAAATGTAGAATTAAAATAAGAAAATTAATTGTAATCATCACGTTCATCACAAATATGTACAGTGCCTCGTGCTGCTATATCTCAAGTGGCCTCTGTGTGTGTATATACATATAAATATGCATGTGAGCAGGTTTTCCACATCTACACTTCCAGCTTTGCACCCAGAGCAGATCAGCAAGTTAAATTCTATTCCAGAAGGGAATACACACTGTCTGTAGATCATCCTCTGTGTTAGAAGCTTGGCACAATTCCAGCTTGGATTACTTTTTTTTTTTCCTGTGAGGAGGGGAAGGACACACCCTTCTCTGGAAGTACAGCCAGTCATAGAAGTGACACAGACCTTGTCCAGCACATGACAAGAGATAGGCTCTTACATGGTAAAAGTTGAGAGGCTGTAAGGAGCCATCACACAGATTAATGAACTTTTGTATGGATGTGTTCAGAAAGCCACTACACGGAACCCTGCTTGGCTGGGCATCCTTTGCTCTCAAGGGCAACTGAAGTACCATTTTTCCGCAGGAGCTCTAGCAAGCAGAAGAAACCACCACAAGTGCAGCCCTTTAAACCTGTCACTTCATAAAGGCAGCAGGATTTGATCAACAACAGTTTGTTGAGGAAGGATTTCTGACCTGGAAACACAATGAAAATGACGGTTGCTCTTCCCTGGCTCCCTCTGCTTGTAGGCTTCCCCTTCAGGACAGAGTGTCTGTGACACCATGGTCATAATTCAAAGCGTTTTCTAAATAAATTATAAATAAAGCCAGTGAAGAGTTAAATGCACCATGTATTAGATTTCAATGATGAAGCCTCTGATTAATATAATGAAAAGCCTGGTATAATTGCATTACCTTCCATTAGCTCCCATCTTCCTTTCTTTTATAATTGTTTCTAAGGCTCTGTGTACTTCATCCCTACTGGGACTTTCATCCCACATTTATTCAAGTGAGACTTCTGCTTTCAAAACTGCACCTTTCATCAATCTCCTATTAATTAGCCAAATGCCACATCATATTATACATTGATGCATTCAGTCAAGCATGTGCCATAATGAGAGGAGAGCCCACGGTCTGTCCCAGCTCCTCTCAGGAGCTGGTCATTGGTATTCCAGGATAAGTCAGCTTACTGTAATTTGAAATTGGTCTGCCGTCCCATTAGGAATCTGCCTGATCAATACCAAGTGAATTAGAGTTTCAGTGATCTGATTAACTCCCCATTATTTTCTACCCTGGCTGATTTAGAATGCATGATGAGACAATATTCCAGTTTCTTTGCTTTATCCCAGTTTAAATGAAATATAGACATCTGAGGAAGCAGTGGCTGTGCATTTGATTTGGCTGTGGTGTTATAAAGTCAAACACTGTAAGTGTCTGCCTTGCTTTGGCAGCCGGGGGCGAGGACTGCCATGTCACACAGAGAGATGGCAGGAGGCTGGAGGGAGCAGGGACATCCTTCCACACTGCTGCTCCTTTCTGCCTCATCCATTCTGTGCCTTGCTTGGGCAGTCTTGGGTAGAATTACCTGGCTTGGGGGTGGGTTCACATTGAGTAGGTGACCACACCATTCTGGTCCTACACATCTGTAACCCAGATTTAGACGTGGAAAAGTCTCTGTACTGACTCTCTGTCTGTGAGCCTGGGAAGGGGTCTAGAAGATGTGCAGTGGAAATGTGAGATTTCTCTAATTCATGGGATCTCTTCCATCACAAAAGAGAGAAGTTAGGAAATCTCATCAAGTTTTGTTAGGTCACAAGTGCTTCACCTTCAGGGCATGGATGATTATTTTGTGTTGGCAGCTTGTGGATGCAATCCATAAATGGAGCTTCTAGTTGCTGTTTTATTATAAGTACACAACAATATGAAACAGAACCAGAAAAAAAAGAGCCCTAATTTTGTGAGTCTGGAAGGTAGATTTTAAATAGAAAGCTCACTGGATTTGGTTCATTTGCTAATCTTGAAATGATGTTAATAGATCCCACTTATCAACTCTTTTTTTTATTATTATTCTTTTACTTCCAAGGTAAAAAAGCTTAGTGTTTTTTACTGCAAATTTTCTTGGCAGTCCATGTTAATATTGGCCTGGGGAAACAGGGATGAAGAAAACAATCCTGGTGTGCTGAAAAGTACTAACTGTATAACCTGATAGCACTAAACTCTGTCTCAGTTTTCACTGCTCACTGGCTGTGGAAAAGAAGTAAGATAGTCAAAAAAGGTTGCCTTTGTAGTAGCTGGAGGTGTTCCAGCAAAATATTCTTACTTAAAGAAGTTGCCCCTAAAAATCAGGCCTTTCCAGCTACACATACAAAAGACAAAAAGGAAAAGATTTCTCATCATGTTGAGGTACTCAGAGAGAGAATTTGGACCCAAAGCTGTATTTCAAAATGTACAGTCTTAATGTGCCAGTAGACAAGAATTAAAAAATACTTTAAAAAATGAGAAAATCATTTGCGGAACACTGCAGATGTATTTATTTTAGGAGATAAAATCCTTTTTGTAGTCTCCTTCAAGGTGTTCATAGTGTCCTAGCCACTTTAATGCATTTCAGGGCATCAAGTAATGAGCAGGGCTGCACAATTTGTGTGCCAATAGGCAAAAAGCAGGTCAAAATCTGCTTAATATGTGCAATGTGTATATTAATATTAATTTCTCTCTTTTACAAATTAATATAGATTTGCTGAGTAGTACATGTATAATGCATAAATACATACATAAAAGGTTAATGTGGACATACTCTTGTGCCTTCTGCCAGTGTACATTGACATAATTTTAGTGTTTCTTCATTGCTGCTTCATGGACAGTTTGCAGGCTGTGGTTTTTGGGGGGTGTCCTTGTTTGGGGGGATTGTGTTAATTTGGGGTTGGTTGGTTTGTTTGGTTCCTTTTTTTTTTTTTTGCTTAGGATTTTTTGTGCATATGCATGGGATTTTTTTCTTAAGAAAAGAGAACATAAGAGAGGAGACTTGCAAGTGCCAAGAGCTTGAGTCATCTGTGGGCAGTGAAACTGAAAACTCTGACTTCCAAAGTTAAGGCTCTTCAGAGGTCCTGGGGCAGGATGTCACCGATGGGATGGTAAAGCTCTGTACGTAGCCCACTAGAGGGTGACAAAGCCTAATGTTAGGGACATGGAGGTGACACTGGGGGTCCAGAGCCCTTGGTGTCCTCCTTGTCTGCCTGGGGTGCACACCCTGGTCTGGCCACCAGGCTTAATGTCCACACTTAATGGCATGAACAATCCCTGCCTGAGAAAGATGAGCTGAGCCTTCAGCTCATGGGTAACAGCCACCTCAGGAATCTCCTCAGAGCATCATTAAATGGAGGAAACCACTCAAAAATTATGGGAAAAATAATAGAGCAGATGCAGGACAGCTGACCTGATCCCCAGTACCATACGGAAGGGTTGGAAACAATGCATTACAGGGTCAGTTTTACCAGCAAATAAGACAAGGAGCTGCACAGAGATGGCCACAAACTAACTTTGTGTGCTAATGGCCAACTGGTTTATTCCAAACCCACTGGAGCTGCTGGGAAGGTGCTCTTTGACTTGGCTGGATTTCAGTCGTGACCACAGCAGAAAGGCACATTGTGGGGTGTTCCACCAAACACAGCTCAGCCTTGGGCTGGAAAGAAAGCATCATTTCTTGGGTTTGTGGGGGTTTAGGTTCATGAAGATAAAAATAACACATTTCCAGGAGAAACACTGTGAGCTCTAGACTGTGTGTAGTTTGATGTTTGAGTGCTATGGACTGGCTCAGGATTTGTCAGGGATTGAGGCAAGAAAACAGGAAGGGGAGAAAGAGAAATGTTGGTTAGCATACATGTAAAATATTGGGCTAAAATAGCAATAAAAAATGTATAATTTAAAAGTATTGCAGTAGCATTAAAAAAGAGCTAGTCATCATTGGAATTTTGCAAACTATGGAATCCTAAATTTTAAAAATCTGTAGGATTTGAAAGGAGTTTATGACAAATTTCAGATATGATTTACTACTTCAATGTTTTATTATTATTTCTGAGAAACCCATATAAGACTCTATTAATTAAAACTCAGACTGACACTTTGGCTCCATAAGATTTAGGAATTAGTGTGATTTTATCTCATTAGTGCATTTATTGCAGTGTTCATCCTTTTAATTAAGCATTAAGTCCCTCCAAGGTGAGCTTTATCATCCCATAATGCATCTGGGCTTTTGCTACTTGTCTAAATACACATTAGGGTGTGACAGCCACTTTGGAGAAACCTTAATTGTGTTATCACTGAAATTTGAGTCTTTTATTTGTCTGCGTTTGGGCGACAGGTTTAAATTTCTTTATGGGCCTGCTGCAAGGAAACACTGTGATGTCAGCTGTGTCTGTGTGGGTAGGAAGGCTGAATCCAAAGGACTTGAGAGGGATCTGAGCCAGTGCCCAAAGAGGTTCCCACTGGTCCTGGGGGCCTTTGGAATGGGATCCAGGATGTGCTGCTGAGCACACAGCAAGGATTGTTGATGTACTTCACATCACACTTGAGTTTCCCAGCTGGCTGGTCAGGCTGGTGGTGGGTGCCATCTCACATGGCCAGCTGAGCTGCAAAGTGGCTACTGCTCCTGGATGTAAGGCTCAGATCTTCTGGGGGCCTCTGCTTCCCCTGTAAAATACAGAGGGAATGAGCCCAGACTTCTGTGGTGCCAGTCAGCCATCACTAATGGAAAAAAGGAGGTGTCTTGTATGCATACACACATGCCATATATACACACCTGTGTCTATATAAATGTATGTATATGTGTATATATAAAAAATTGGGCCATGTTTGCCCCAAAGAATTTGCAGTGCCAGCACTTGAAGAACACCGGGTGAGCACACAAAAGTGATGTGCAGTGACCAAGGAGAAGATTTCTATGCAGAAGTTATCCCTGCAGACATGCTCAGCTGTGAATACAGCCCTGTTTAAATAGCTGTTGGTGCAGTATGGGTATGTGTGTATCTCTCACAGGAGCAGAGGTGATATCGTCAGGCTATTTCAATAAACCATTTTGCTGTCACCAGATGGCAATGTAATGATATTTTGCCATTATTTTACCTTGATATGCTGCTGCCAATTTGTGCTACTTGGTGTTTCCCTATAAGCCCTCAATAAAACACCTTTTTAAATCTAAAAATACCCAACAAACCAACAGTTTGTTTCCATTTTCTTTTGTTGCTCACTTCTTTATTTAAAAGAATAACTTTATTCATTTAGAAGAGTGCAAGAATTAAGATATTTCCTGCAAATGTCTGGCTCCCACATCAAATAGAAAATCTCTTGATTTATTGTCATGGCTGTTACAGCTATTAACATGACTACGTGAAAATTTTTTGTTGAGTGTATCATGACTGTAAAATGAAGGAGTTGGGCAGCAATACAGACTTTTTTCAGTAAACAAAAAAGGCTGAAAAAGAAAAGATTGGTTGCTGATACAAGTCAGAGTAAACACTCAGAAATTCAGAAAAATTATTGCTATTTTCCTGAGCTGTGTTACTTCTGACTTAGTGGGAATTATGTGCAATTTAATAAAATTAAAATTGGGGAGCTCAGGTAACATCTAAAAAATCTCAGCAAAAAGACTTCTAAGCTCCTTAACTATTATTATGAAGCTGGGATATTCTTGTGTTTTTCAATCTAAAAAAGACAAATATAATAATTTTTATTTTTCTCAATGCTAGTACAAAATATCTCATTAAAATAACGTACACATGTTTCCTGGACTGAACTTGGCACTTTGAGACAGTCTAGTCAGAAAATCTGATGCTTTTCTATGCAAGTGTAAATCAAAAGATGTTCTCCTGAAGTAAGTTTGAACTGTGTTTGCATGGCAGTGCCATGAGTCACATACAGCAGTGCTTATTAAGCAATATTGGGCATTTGTGATGTAGTGCTGCCAAATTAATTTCCCTAAATTCCAGTTTTCTCCTCTAATGGCAATCCTAGTGCTGTCCCCTAGGAGAGTGATAAGATTACTCTGTACAATTGCAGTGAAGCTGTAGTTAGAGGTCCAGGTGTAGGGACTTGCCCCCTCCTATATAAAGAGATTATCGATTCTGAATATAATCTGAGGAAAAGTTAACTTGCTCCGCTTCAATAATAAAAAGTCGCCTATTTTTCCAACAAATTAGAAGAAAAGGTTTTTTATTGTATGAGAAATCCAGCCTAGCACTCTGCACAGGGTGCAGGAATCACCTTTTGATCCCAAATATGGATGCTTAAGTTTCTAAATTTAATAAAAAAGATAAAAACTCCTATGGCAGTGCTTATACCAGAAGCAATAAACTCTGATTAGATCTCACTATTTCTGTACCAGAGTCTCTTTGGCTTGCACAGAGGTGAGAGTTCTGGATGAGATAATGGCTTCAGACAAATGCTGGAGCATATGGAGTTTAAAGACCCATTCAGATCTCACAATGTTTAGGAAATGAAAATAATCAAGTAAGTTTTCTGTCACTGTCCCCTGCCTGTTTTAACTGTCTGTGCCCTTTCGTCATTCATTCCTGTGTAACTGAGGCTGGATCTATGCTCCTAGTGCATGGTCTGGGTGTCTGTGTGTGATGAATATCTCCATCAGCTCATCTTTATTAACCTATAAAACAGTCAAGAGTCCTAACCAAGCAATTAGGTACCATCAAAACATCAGAGATGCTTCTGGTATTTGTGTCTTATTGTTGGCACTTACAACAGAGAAAAATGAATATGTGAGAAGTGCAACAACAAGCTTGTCATGCATTTCTCTCTGCACAAACCGTTAAAGAAGGGAAAAGATTGGGGTGAAAGGCAGGGACGACCTGTTGTGTTTCCCCAGGCAGACTTCATGGGCTTTAACTGGTACTAAAATGTAAGCTGTATCTGGGCAAAGACAACTGACAACAAACTGAACCTCAAAACTGAGATCTCAGTCAGCAGCTTTTACTAAGTCACCTTCAGGGTGAAAGAACACCTGTAGAGACTGCACATGTTTTCTCAGTAATAAATTCCTTGATATGAACTGGGTTGAAAGAAACACAGGTTGGAAAATCTCTAGCTTTTTTTTTAAAGCCAGGAAGATGTTCTGTATTCAGTTTTAAATTTTTAAGAAGATATATGATAACTTATAAATAATTTTGCAGTGAATATTCTCAGACTTCACTTGTGGTTCGGACAAGAACTTGCTCCTACTTGCCTTTTCTCACTGTGCTTATTATGTGAAGCTGATGAATTTACAGAAATAAAATAATCCACCAATATTCTGTGCTATTGCAAAAAAAAAAAATTAGAAAATGTGTGGAATCCTTTGAGTACTGGACTTATGAATTGGAAAGTCATTTCCTGGGGGAAAGACTCCTTATGCTGAGCTGAGGTGCTTGAAGTTTTGGGTGTTCCTGCACTGCATATTTCCAGGCCTGCATTCCCACTGCAGCTGGGCAGCTGCTTATCACAGAATAGAAATTTCTTTATTTTGCTTGAGCATTATCAAAATATTACATCTGCTGCCCATGCTGCTTGATAAACCTCTTTGATAAAGAGAGTTGATAAGCCTGTGTCTTCTGGGCTTCCAGTGCACGTTGCTGGGTCATGCTAAATTTCTCATCCACCAATATCCCCAGTTCTTCTCAGGGCTGCTCTCAGTCCCTTCACTGCCCAGCCTCTATTTGTGCTTGGGATTGCCCTGACCCAGGTGCACAACCTTGAACTTTGCCTTGTTGAGCTTCAAGTGGCAAATCTCCTCAACTAGGGTGCTCGAAGAGGTAGAAGCCTCCAGTGTGTTACAAGAGGATGTATGTGTGAGGGAGGATTGTCCTCTCACAGCTTCTGGAGAGGTCTATTTGCAGCAGCAAAGATGGTGCCTTATGCTGGAGTAGCTGTGTATATACAATCTTTCTTGTAGACAGCATCAACTCAATAGAAAAAAATAAGCGCAAATATAATCACAAACCAAGGAACACTTGTCTGAGATCATAACATAAAGTGGGTCTGAAAGTCACTCATAAAGGACAGGATATTAAAGACAGTGGTGGGGAAGGAGCAGGCTATTAATCCGTGTGTCAGTGATGCCAAATGGGTCTTCTGCACTTGAACATCTTCCAGCAGAGACACTCACCAGTCCAAACACAGAGCTTAGCCTGTCTTCCACCCTACTCTGTGATTTCTGGGGAAAGAGCAGTAAATATTTTGCAGGAAAGTGTAACTGATATAAACAGGATTGTACTGGAGCAGTTCAGGAAGCACTGAATGTGACAAATCCTTCTGTTCATGAGACAAGCATGCTCTCTGTAAAGCTGTATAGAATTAGCTCATCCTGAACATCTTGGAGACTGTTTGGATACAGAATTTTTGGCAGAAGTTGGTTATTTTCTCATAAATTTGTGAGAAATATTACCAGATTATCGGGTCATATCAAGAGACTCGGAATACTTGGAGTCAATGACGCAACACTGGGGGTCAGAGGGGGACCTGGACTGTCAGGTAGGAACCTGATCCATGCTCTGTGCTTGCCTCTGGTTTAGGTCAGACCATGAGGGAAAGCTTTCACTTCACCCCTGAAGAAACAGAGTCGTCTTTGCCCTTGTAGACAAAGTAGCTGCCAAACTTGCTTTTGCACTTTTTGAATGAAAAGCTATCAGGGAGCAGGAGGATGGGCTCCTAGACAAGCAGGCTTTTTACTGAATTTTTGTTTGCTTAGACTCCTGTTAGGTGGAGAGAGTGAAGCCCAGGTGAACCTGCTCAAGCTGGCTGATGATGCCCAGAGACAGCCAGGATGTGGTGTCACACTGCCCATCCTGGTGTCTCTTGTCTCCCAGCAAACTGAGGGATCTGCTCCTGTGGCACACTGCACAGTAGACACATGCACAGCTGGGGCTTGTGCTTCACTTCCCTCCCCTTCCTACCAGGGACCATATAAAAAGATCCTTTGTAAAGCAAGTTTATAAATAATTTAATGGCAGATATAAAAAGCTTTTACTTTTTTTTTTTTAAACTGGCCTTTTTTTTTTGTAAATCTGTCTACATGAAAAACATTCCTAGCAAAGTTCACACAGAGAAGGCTTAAAGTTATTATTAGGCACATAAATTGACTGCTTCCTCATTTATATGCAGGCAAATTTCTTTAATTTATTAATCTGATTTGCATAGAAAATTATGGCACTCATCACTGAGAAGTCTCATTTAGGAAGGGTTTTATAAAGCTGTAACTAATTAGAAATAGAAGAAAATAGATAAATGTGTTTAATTTTTTATCTTTCAAAACTTTTTTTTCTTTAGATAAAAAAGAAAATATTTTTTAAAAGTACCTACTGCAAGAATCTGGAGCTTGTTTGAAAATTGCTCCAAAATACATATTTTGTTTTCTTATATTTAATTCAGGACAAGGAAAAATATAATTGAACTTAAAGTTCACAAAGGGAAAAAAATAGCTTAGATGAACTGTTCTGTAGTAATGTAGGAAGACAATTAACTTGGGCTTCATTTAAAACCACAGTGTAAATCTTTTCAAAATGAATCAAAATCTCTGCTGAATTATATCTTAGCCAAGTTTTGCAGTCAAAAGACTCTTAAATCAGTAAGACCTGTCACTGTGAGAGCTGTGGTAGTGTTTTCACATTCTCTGCAAGCTCATCTGCTCTTGGACTTGAAAGTCTTTTCCCTGGGTCCATTTGCTCTAGCAACAGCTGGCTGTTTGAGGCAGCACATTAGCAGCTCACAATTAAACAATATTCCAGCTAATTTGAGCTCGGGCAGATGAAGAACATCAGTGACAGTGAGTTTCCTCCCTCCCACCCTCTGTTTGTTCAGTTTTAAAAAAACCTTTATTTTACTTTAATTGCTCCTTGGAGACAAGGTTGCTAGAATTCTCTCTTCATCACGGTGTCCAGCTGAGAAATTGTTCTCCCATCTTGCTGAGGCAAAAGGAGAGAGTGTTCAGCCCACACATGCTGCAGATGTGCAAGGGGGCAAACTGGGGGAAGCAATGACAATTAAAGAGCATATGGTCAAAAATAAATCTGTACAGTAGTGCCAGTCCATATTAATCACAAGATTAGAATAACAGCGTATCTGTACAAGTAGCATGCTAAATCTCCTATTACATTTACTAGCCTTCATATATCTGGATCTGCATGTTTATCAGGGTGTCTTATATGATATACTATATGAAGTGAGGGAGGATTTATAGTACATTTTGTGTAAATGGGCCTGATAAAAACTGGGGAAAAAAAAGAGCTGGTGAAACATGAACATCTGGAAAGACGTACGTCACTGGAACAGCACACACCAAAGAGGTGTGTGAATGTCTGAAAGAACAATGGAATTAAATCTTCATCTTAGCAGAACTGTAGATTGCCATGCTGTTCACACACCTGGATTAAAATGTAGGAAGGTTTTCCTCTCAAGTTTGGCACTGTGAGGAGGCTTCTTGATATAGCATTGTCGTCAAGTTGCTTTGAGATCTTGGGGATTTGTTAGTAGGATTTATCGTAGCAATAGCTTCAAACTTTTTTTAGCAGGTCTGTATTGCCCGTTGTGTGGGGACTGAGGGATAGGCAGAATTGACCAGGGAGATTTTCAGTGTGAATGAGTTTTATCAACCAAAACATCACTTTTAACAAGCCTCCTTTTACTACTAGTGTTCTGCAAGGGGTGAGTAGGAAGAGAACTGACGGCACTAAATGTAGCATGACCTTTGTAGCCTGCTCTGTGTTAGAAGTGCATGGTCTGGACTGGGAACTGGTGCTCCACATGCAAGTGTGAAATGTAAATTTTGGGATGTTCTAACACTGTCTTAGAACTTAGGTTTTGAAACACCCTTTCCAAAATGGCTGCTCTTCCCTCACCCAGGTGGTGCAGATCTCTAAAAAGTTAATTATCTCTTAAAAGATATTAATATAAACAGTGTGATACTCTACTGTAAAAACTAAGTGCTTAAGTACCCATGATAAAATATATGGGATTTCTCCTACCAGCACTTCTATGAAGCTGTAAACTTTCTGTAACCTGGTTTTCCGAGAGATAACATGAGAAATGATAATTCCCCTTGTGGAAGGATGGTGTCCTGTGGGAGGGAGGTGGGTATCAGGGATACTGGGTTGGGAATAGCAGCCACACCAGGCAGAACTCTGTGCGTTGCAACTGTCACAGATTGCTGAGTGTTACTCAGCCTCAAGCTTGAATCAAAGGAAAACCCTGCTCGAGAGGAGAAACTTTCTTAGGCTACCAGAATTCCCCTGTGATTGTAGGGATTTTTTTTAAGGTTAAAGAGGTTTCCATTACCCCATTGGTAGTGACTTCAAAGGAAGGATCATCACAGGTCTCAGGCTAAGCCATAAAAGCAGATGCTCTGCATTAACTCTGAGACCTACTCTTATATTCCTTGATCAGATGCCTGCCCTTAATACCTTGCTTCTCTTCACTTGGGCTGCACATTTTATCTTCACCACCTGCTCTTCAGAGTTTTGAGCAAGCCTCTGCATTTCTCATTTGCAGAAATAGCATTATCTGGAAGGAAATATTATGAATACACAAAATATTATCAGAAGTACAGGGTGTCCTTGTCACCAGCAATAGTCATACCCCATTTATAAGTTTGTCTCGGTGTGGCTGCACATGCCAGGGCTGGTTTGTGCAGGATAGGATCAGGGCTGCTTCAGAAGCACTCAGAATGCTAGTGAGGTGTCTGATGGAGGCACACTTCATCCAACAGGAAAGATAATAGAATTGCTTTTTTAAAATCAGCTCCCAAAATAGAGAACTTTTTGACTTGATATTTCAATAGATATGGAATTATTTATCAGCTTTGTGATTCATGCAATCTCATGAATCCCTCAGACAAGAAATAACACAATGGTGCCTCTGGCTGTTTGTTCCTGCTCTGCCACTGATCTCCATGTTTTGTCTCTACCCTTATTAAGTAGCTACAGTAAGAGAAGAAATTAAAATTTCTCCTGCTCTGTTGAGCACCTCAGGTGGTCTATGGTCTTATGCCAGATTTTTGAGTAAAAAGGGGATGCAAATTTCCTTGAATGAAAGCTTTTTTAAGTTTTGCTGGTAAAAGCACCTGCAGAAAACTTTTCAGATATTCTGGCAGCCACTTCTCTTCAGTTGCATCAAAATGTTTCTGTAAAAATGACAACTGAAAATGAACATATTGCATGCTTGGGGCTGTGTTGTGATGTTGACAGATTTGAGTACAAGCAGAACAACTTAGGAGGGCTGAGCTGCTCGAGCACTACTAAATGCCTCAAAATGGAAAGCAGCTATTGCACTGCTGAAGCTTTCTTAGGTGGACAGGAACTTTCTGCTGGTCAGCATCTCGTTTTTCATGCCAAGTGTTCTGTTCTTTCCTGTTTCCTCCCCAGCACATGATATGTGTGCAGCAGCATTCCTAGATTTACTGCTTTGCATCTGAATGAGGAAGCAGCTGCTGATGCTGTGATGATGCATGCAATCTAAGGCTGCCAGCTTTTCATTCCAGTCTATGGGGGTTTTCTGTGGCTTCTACTGGGAAGCTTATTGGGCACGGTCAGAGTTTTAGGATGGGCTGGGGACACAGCTATAATACAGTTAATGGGATGTCTACATACTCAAGGACTTGCAAATGTTCGAATTGATCTAAACAAGATCCGGATGTGGGTAGGAGGGATTTTTTTTTCTGCATGACTGACTTCAGAGAAATGCTTCTGATGAGTTTCTTTCTATGTCTAATAGTTTCTGAACTGGTGTTTGTTTAAGGTTATAGTGTTGGTACAGAGGCTGCAACCAAAGAGATGGCTTTGGTTTATGATTCAATTTCTGTGGCGGTATGCTCAGAAATTGGTCCTGGTTAACAAAATATGATTTTGTTAATTAACAGACTGTTAACAAAAAACTCATATTTCTCTCTTACTTTGTCTTTTCCATACTTTTTATGAGCTGAACATTGCTACTGAGTAAGTGCAATTGAGCTTAGTTATGGTCCCTGTGCCCGTGTTGGGCACTCTGCCTTGTAGCTTCTCTCTCCGGCTGAACTCTGGCTCAGTAGGGATGGAGCTCCCCCAAAAATGTCTTTTCCTCAGTATTTGTGAAATGTGGGAGATTTCTGCAGTGGAAAGCATTAATCAGACCTATGAAAAGGAGTTTTGGACTTAATCTCCATTAGTCTGTCAAATGGAGTTTATTTGGGGTGAAGCTGAAAAAGGACTCTACATACTGCAGTGAGTAACAGGTTAAGAGACATGCAAAAGTTCCATGATTATTTTCAATAAATTACAAATATTTTTCTTTTACTAAAACAATTTGAACACAAATGTGAACAGAAGTTCATATTTAAATAGCTAAAAAGGTCACTTGTAGTCAGAACATTGATCTGTCTGCTTGTTCCTCTAGACATAAGCAGAATAAGTTGCTGTATTTAGCTGGAATTCTACATTCCTTTCTAAGCCTTAAACAATACTCAGAGCTCTTCTGGTCTTCCCTTCAGTACCTGTTTATTCACCTCATCTGATAGTCTGCATTTTTTGTTAGTCTTTCTCTTGTTGAATATAGCTCCTAAACTGTTGACATGGCAAGTGGGCTTCCTCTCCTCTCCCCAGCTTTCTCTGCAGAAGTGTCATTTGCTTTGTGTGCTAATTGAGTGTTTTTACTTAATATATCGCTACACAAGAGTAGAGGGTTCTTTAAGCCTGATGTGACAGTACTGATGTTAGAGAAAAAGAATTTTCCTTTGCCTCTTAAGTTGTCTGAATTGATGGATGGATGAGTACTTTAAATTTTCTTACTGCTGGTCAAAGATGTCAGGTTAATGATTTTTGTTATCCACACAGAAAATACAAAAACATGGGCCATATCAGGCACCATAAGAGTTCTTCCTTCTCTGACAGTCCAGATCTCACTAAAATTAATGTGAGGGCACATCCTGTCTCAGTCTTAACCTGAAGAAATTGTTTTGTGGATGAACAGCTTGTTAACCTGCATGAACCCTGTGTTTCTCCCTCCAGTGGCTCAAAATGCCTGCATTGCTGGTGCAGAGCCACATCCAAAGAACAAGATACATATACATGGGACATCTTTCTTAGGAGTGGAGTGGAAATCTGTATTACTTTATATTGGCACCTTAAAAAAAAAGATTATTATAAGGAATGGCATGAACAGCTGAAGCAGGAGGCCTGAACAATATCTTGACTTACAAGCTGCTGTTTCATGAGCCCATTTGCTCATGAGGTCAGATCTAGCAGCAGTGCTCTGGCCACTCATACCTTCATCTGCTTGTTGTCAATAAGGGGTAGAAACAACAAGAGAGATCCCTGCAATTGCCGTGGACATTAGTGCTGAAGACTACTGAGATGTATGAAAATTATTGTAGCTTATTCTGAAGCAACTGCCCTTCATGTTAAATGCTCCCACACCCTGTGCAACAAAGAAACTGTCTTCAGAAACTTCAAGAAACTGCCAAAGAAACTTCACATGGCACAGGACTTATGTCTTGTTGCATGAATCCATGCTTGATGTCAATCTTGTATTGAAATGCGTTGCTGAAGTTGGTGGTGTTTGGATAAGACCAACAAGGAATTGTCAGTACAGAGGAAAAATGGAGTGATGGTTCTTGTAGTGTTAGAAGTACTGTGCTGATTCCAGTGATAACCATGAAAAATCAATAAATGCTCTATAATGGGTCATATTAAAAAGAAAAAAACAAAACCCATTAAACAGATAAAAAACCCCCATAAAGCCAAAACAGACCAAAACCAATAACAATAAAAGCCTCCAAAAAAGCATAAGCCAACGTGTAACAGGTTACACCAGTACCCATTTTCCAGAAGGATGAAACACAGAAAAGATCAGCAACCTTCCATCACCTTGTGAGCCAGAACAACTCAACCCAGAAACCTGTCTTTGGGTTCTTTTACTTGAGGACTAAGACAGCTTGCTCTGAAGGAAGGTGTCTGGCTTCCTGCTTGGAAGGAAATTAAATTAGCATGGGGGTATATGCTTTGTGCATCTGCTGTGTAATATGCTTTGTGAAATGCAGACATCCAGAGCAAGGATGCAGATGCTCCACTACTTGCAGAAGTTAATGACAATTATGCCAGTCTTTGATGGCAAACGAAGTCGTGAGGCTCTCGTTTCCACAATCCATCATGCCACCGGAGCTTACCGCGGGATACTTCATGACGGGCTGCTGGGAAAAATACACAAACTCATATGCTGCTGTTGCAAATCAATTCTGCAGCAAAGTGGAAATAACTCTTGCACCAATAAGCAATGAGGCCTATGAAAAAATACCCGCTTTCTGAATTTTCAACTTGCAGATAACAGGAGAAGCCATCAATCATGTTAGAGCGCTCCCATTCTGGCAGCGTTGTTCTTAAAGACACACCAGATGAAGTCAGACAAGACTAGAATGCAAAGCCCCCCCTCCTATTTTTTTCATCTTGCCTCTTTCTAAGGAGTTGAGCATTTTTCTATTTTCTTTTCCTGCTTTTTAAAAAACAAATCTGTGTCCTGGCAAAAGCATGTATATTGGTTAAGTTTGGTGTCAAAATGATTAATTAATTGTTTCACAAATGGCTACTAAACATCCACTAATGAGATACTCCCTTTCTTTCGGCAAATAGAGATTCTGTGGCACGTCTTCCTTGGCACCCCAAGCTGGCTGAAAGCATGCACAACTCAATCTCACCACATCATGGGGTGTCCAAAATTCTGCTCCAGCTGAAGAAAAGCAAGTGTCTGGGGACATTTTAACTGTCCATATTTTATGGAGTAAATTCAGAGGCACTTCATCATTCCTTCAAATCTTCTTTTGTTCCTTTTCTTTCTGCCTTTTTAGGTTGGAAGCATATCCCAGGCCATAGGAAAAAGGCTCCAATGATCCCATACCTAACACACTCAGATAAACATGTGCTCCCTGTTGTCTTGCAAAAAAAATATTATTATCTCATGGGTAGCAGATAAAACCTGAAACCTACTAGTCATGCTGTCAGCATCCCTTGAAATCCACCTGCATTGCCAAAGTGAATAAAAGAAAAAGGACATCATGCATTGGGATACTGTTTCATTTTGTCATTGGCAGAGATGCCAAATACTCTGAAATAGAGAGTGTCAGCCGGATGAAGTAACACTTTCCTCTTTAATATAAATTAAATTAAGTCAAATTGCAGCACTAGAAAGCCGAAGGCATTTTTCAGCCATTAATTTGTTGGTTTAGGAAATAAAAAAGAGCAGTAGTGTCTTGATCAAAATAACATAAGGCTCAAGCTTGGAGTTATTCTCAAATAGGCCACAGAGAACCTGGCCTGTTGCTGTCTGTATCCATAGACTGTTTAAAAAGTCAGTGTAGGTACACAGTCCATTCCACCCTGGCGGTGTGCTGTGCTGGTGGGAAGTACTTGAGAAATACATTCTCTATATTCAAAGAGGTTACTTGGACATATTAAAACTATCCTGTTCTTAATTAGCCATTAATTAGTCAGATATTTGGAAGTGCAGCAAAATCCACATGTTGAGGAGTGTGAGTCAGCCTCTGCATTGGAATTGTAGTAGGAAATCCTAGGATATTATTTCTTGGCTTGATCTAACATACCTGAAAGAGGCTGCTAATGTAAAGTGCCTAAGCTTGTCAATTTTTGATCTCATTGGCTATAGCAGTTTGTGTGTTGCCATGGGTAAGGTGTAAGGATGTATCCTGGTAATTTCTCAGCACTGCTTCTCTGTCGTCTTCTCCATTCCACCACTGCCAGTGGTCTTTTCTGTTTCTAGTGGCTGTCATTAGTTTAGCCTTTGTGTCAGGAGTCTAAAAAGGGATGCTTTGACTGGGTGACACTGTTAAAAATAGTATCTGCTAGTAAACTCAGGTTTAGCTCCAGCAGGAATTGATGGAACAAAGGTTTGACCAGCTAAAACACACACCCCCATGTGCCTGCTCTTCTAGGCGTTCAACATGTTCCAAAAGTGTCTGTAAATTGGCCAAGTAATCAATAGCTATGGAGGTGGTTTTTTAGAAGCTGCAATCAGTTGATGAACAATATGAAAGCCAAAGAACAGCTCTGTATTTCCAGTGGGTTTTACTGCTGGCACTTCATATGACCTTCTCTGGTTAGTTCAAAAGGCAAGTTCAAACACATCAGGAAATGGAGTAATACCAAATACAGCTGTCAGATGAAACTCTCTGTCCAATTGATGAAATTTTAATTTACTTTGCTCTTGTCCTTTCCAAATGGTTACCTTTCAGTTTTCCCTACACGGGGATTCTGTAGATGTTCATTTTCTAAGAGAAATGTATTTGTTCTCTAAAGGGTACCACAGTGTGTTTTCTTCTGGCAACAGGCTGATGAAAACAATAAATTATTCAATCCAAGAATATCTAAAATGATGACTCACTGCTGGTTCCCATTTTTTAGGGCTTGTTTTCATTAACTTCTACATTAATAGTCCAAATGTGCAGTTAGATTGAAATGTCCTGTGAAATTGCCCTGTTTTCCTCAAATTGGGAAGCCCTCAGCCTCTAGAAACTGTTGTGAGATGTTTTTCCTCATTCTGTGAAATAAAATATGGTCTGTATTTGACAAGAAAAGATAAATCTGTAGCCACTGGTTGCCACCCCTCCCTCCAAAGCAAAAAAGCCCTGCAGTTACAGCCACAGCAAGGGTAGGATTTGTTATTAAAGAAAGCATCAAAATGACCTTCTCCGAACTGTTTCACTTTCTCCACTTCACCTCTTTCATAATGAAAGCCAAGAAATAAGTTCAGGGAACCCATGCACCAAGTACACTCCTGAGTAATTTTAGCTTTCTCATTCATAAGGGAAGACTAACACTGTAGGTTACCACCAGCACAATAAATTTGTTTTCACCTTGCATAAATGAGACAGTGTAAAATATTGCTTCTTTGTGTGTTGAAATCAAATACTGTGGTAGATGAAAACACATATCCATTGTACTGATGAAACTCTTCTGAGCTGCTCAGGTGAGTCAAAGCCTCTGAGCTCTGTTCAAAGGAGAAACCTTCAATCCTAGAAGTAAAACCCATTTATTTCAAAATTATCTCTAGAGAGGAGATGGTAAATGAGTATTTGAGATGCAAATTCTGGGTTTGTAACTGCATAATATGTGGCCAAAAAGTAAACTAATAACATGTGACCAGCATATTTAAGACACTTTACAGAGACTTTAACCCATCTTGGTGTGTTTAAAATGGGGCAGCCCCAGGGACCTTTGCCAGGGCCAGTGGCAGAGGGCTCCCATCTGCTCTTAAGTCTTTGTGCACATTTTGTATTGTGGGTAGTAAAACTCACTATAAAGCACAAGCCAAGGGGTAGCAGTTGTGGCTGCTGCAAAGGGCTTCAAGCTTCCCAGAGTGACCTGTGAACAACTGATCTGTATCTGTGCTTTTCCCAGCTAATGAAGGACTTTGAGGCTTTGTTGACTTTTGTTCTGTGTTGGTGTTTTCTTGTTTAAAACCTTTCTAATAGTGAGGTTTCCAAGAGGCATTTTCTGTGTTCCCAGGAGGATCAGTGAGCCATGGCAGGTGCTCACCACAGAGTGAGTGTGCCAGGTCCTGAACAAAGGCTTCTGCTGATCACAGTTAATTAGTCAGTGATCAGATCTCCAGGGGCCAGGATTTCTGCCATCTCACCTGGCATCCTATTGCCTTGCACACTAAGCTTGTGGGCTTGTATCCTTAGCACCAGTAATATTTCAAATTTAGTGCATTTCAAGAATCAAAGATCACATTTACTTGTGACAGCTGCCATCAGCCGTAACTGATGGTTTCAAATATTCCTAAGATTTTACCTTGGTTTCTTTCACTTGTGGCTTTTTGTTTTAGTGTTTTGACTATGTTTTTTCTATGTGAGTTTGGATTTGGGGTTTTTATTGTTTCAGTTCGGTAAAATCATAGAAACAAATAGGGCTGCAAGGGAGATGATGTAGCCAAATTGTCAGACCCAAGGCAGATCCTTACAGGTGTCTGCCCAATCAGTAGTACTGGACTCCCTGTGATGGCAGCCTGTTCTTGTTTCCTATTGGAAACTTTTTCTCATATCTGAGATGAGTCTTCCTTGCTGCAGCCTAATCCTGTTGGGTTTGATCCCATTAACAATGCCTACTGAAGCAGGTGATTCCTTTCACCTTTCCAAAAGTATTTTTCCTCTGTTAGACTTTCCTTTTTCCCTCATTCCCTTTAGGCTAAAACAACCCAATGGCTTCACTCTTAATAGATGGATTTTGTAAATTTACAACATCCTGGTTGTTTTCAGGGTGGTTTTCAGTTTTTTCACATCCAACTTTCGATGTGTGCATGTACCAAGAGTAGCACTACCAGATGATGTAGTATTTAAAGAACTTCCTCATGGGGTCATGTAAACTAAATTAAGATATCCTTGCATGACAATTTACTGTTCTGCAACAGAAACCAACTAGAGAGCACGGAACAGAACTAGACATTCGTCAACATGTTTTGGGTTCTTCTGTTTGTTTTGCTTCAAAGAGATTTGGACAATTTTGAACCCAGCCCCCAGACAGAAGGTGTGCATAAAGGCATGCTGAGGGCTAATACACATACTTCACGATAAGGCCAGGAGAGTGCTTCGAGCTGCTCTTTCATGGATAAGAGCAAAGAGGCCTAAATATCTGCAAGCTTTCAGGTTTGGGCTTTCCCCAAGCTTGTTAACCAAATACATGTGGGTGATCCCCAAATTCATCCTTAGCATCTCATTTGGGTGTGGAGTTCACATGAAGACAACAGATTCTTCCATGTGTTTGATCTTGTTTGTGCAGCAAATGCTTCCTGGGAGCTTTGCTGTACCCTATTTTTTTCTGGGCTGTTTTTTATTTCTCCTCAGCAATGATTGTGTTCTTTTCCAACACAGCTAAACAAGGAAACATTTCTGTATATTTAGGGGGTCCTGGGAATTTTCCTTTCAGATTTGCGAAAACAACAATCTGACAAGCTGCTCCTTGGCATGACACAGCATGTGTTAATCTATGTCGTTTCCAGGCTACTTTGTTCATAGTTAATTTGTTAAATTCTTTGTGAGAACAGACATGTTCCCCACTGAGCAATCGGCACAGCTGCAGCGAGAGCCAGTGACCAAACAGAGCCCACTGTGCGCTCTGTGTTCAGAGCTGGGATGTGAAGTCAGGCTCAGGGCAGCGCCCTCAGCAGAAGACACAACAGATTTGGGGTCATCTCAGCACCCAGGAGTGGTGGTGATGCAAGTTATGCTGTAAAAGGCAGAAAAGAACTGTGCTTTTAGTCTAGATTTGCAGTGTGGACCCCAAAAGAATGAGTAAAACATGGCTGGTGAAAAGAGCTCAAACAGTTACTTAGCCAAGAAAAAAAAAAAAAGAGGGAGAAATTGAGTAATAAATCTAACTTAACCCTGGCATCCACAAACATGTCCCTATAGAGAATCACTTAGGGTGGTAGTATCATAAGATCCCTCAAAATATTAAGAAGCATCACCCCCCCTCCCCTAGAAGTCTCAGTTGATCTTATTCAGTTTTATGAGCCTCCAAATTTTAACACTTTCTCTGAAAATCGGGTCCCTTCAAAATACCCTGGGCTGCATATCAACCACTTGTGTAAATGTTGGGGGAAGCAAGAGGGATTAAGCCCTTTGTGCTTATCCCTGGCTTTATGGAAGGCTTTTCAAAGGCCATTGATATGAAAATGCCACTTGACAAAGAGCCTGTGGACACTTCACAATTTGTGCATCCCCTCACATTTCTGTGAAAGATTAGGAGGAACACACCACTGCAAATTCCTTTACAAGCTGGGCATGTTTTCCAACTTACTCCTGTGACTCTCATTAATCTACTCTTGTACTTGGATGCCTATTTATGTGTAAGAATTTTTTTTTTCCTTTTTTCCCTGTCTTAGAAGCCTCATCCTCTTCCTAGAATCTGGTCTTTTTGTCCAGCTGTTAGGGCTCTTGGGTCTACAAGTTAATGACAGCCCTTTTTACTGAAGTGCTAGATGATCACTATCCAATGCAGTGATGGATTTTGGGAAAGCAACTTTCCCTTTGCTTCTGCTGGCTGCAGGGGTGGCAGTCTCTGTGATTTGGAGCTAAACATGGGCAGTGCTCTTTCAGTGTCTCTATCAGTAAGATCCATAGCTAACAGAGTGCTGGAGAAACAGGCTGTCTGGACAAATATTAGCATTTAAAGGGATATTTAGACATCCCACATCAGACGGTTGAATTTTGGCTTGTCAGCTGTTTTTCTACACCTTTTTTATGTTCAGGAAGACTGGTTGACCAGGAGGTGACCTGCAGGACACCTTTTTTCCTTTAACCTCTGTGGCAACATTGCATGAGCATATTGCCTGCAGTTTTATAAAGCTGGTTCTTTCAACAGGAAAATATTAAGGCAAGGTATAAGGTGTATGGAGCACAGAAGTAAATAACTGGTTGAATGAATAAGGAAGGACAAGAAGAACACTTATCAATTTCAACAGCAACCATTTTAAGCCACTGTCTCAGGCCAGGTCCTCCATCTGGAAAAACAAAACAAAACAAAACAAAAAACAGCCAAGCTGTGCTATATCATGTTCCACTTGGTCTTGATTGGCCTCCAGCTCTTTCTTTTGAGTGGGACTGGCTCTCTGGGAGGTGGCATTCAAAGATCAAAATGACAAAGCTCATTTGTCATTTATTTCCCAGTGTGGCCACAGGGAGCTTGATAGAGCCGAGAGATAGACAGGTTTTTGCACCTCTCCAAGGGTGACATGGTGTCCTTCACAGGCTCCATTGAGAGCCCACTGTATTTTTCTGAAGGACTGGGGGAGATTTCAGTCACGCAGAGCAGCTCCTGACTGTGGGGGGAAGAGATACAGCCTGCCTGACAGACAGGTCCTGCATATGAAATCACTCTATCTCATTGCAGAATTTTGAAATCTAAAGCCTGCGCAGTGATGTAGTGACTCACAGACACATTGTTTGGTCCAAACATTTCTGGCAAGCTATCTGCATCTTCTATGAGGTAAAAACTGAAAGCTGCTCTCCCTTAGTGGAGACAGCATTGAGTAAACAGCTGTCAGCCTGTGCCCTAGTCAAAACTGCATCCCAAGAAAGCCAGCTACAAATAAGTGCATACTCATTTGATAATAAGCACAAGAATGCACTGAGATTACCTGATTTTCTTTTCTTCTTTTTTCCCCCTTGTCTGTGGCTGAGGGGAAAACGAGGAGTTTGTTATAAAAAGGTCAAACACATAACTTTGCAGCTTTCAGCCATCTCTATTCTTTTCTTTTGCAATTCTTCTCTCTGATTAAACTTCCAGATAAGTCTAGGCACTGTTGCCTGGCCCTTCACATTTAATGATTTTATGCATCACTTGCTCTTGGCACTGCTCACAGCCCTGCCATCTCCACTGCAGCCTGTGATCTTCTCCTCTAAATGTTTGACATCCACCAGCATTTCTCTTTTGCTCTAAGATGCCTTTTTTCTTGTGAGGTCTGGAAAGGGAAAATGATGGTGGACAACCCTGAGATGAATTACCTAATACCCAAGGATTTTCTTTCTCAGCTCTCCTAATAGAATGAAAGTCTTGTCTCCCTATTTACCTTGGTCTTATAAAAAAAGCAAACAAAAAACCCCAAATCTACACCTTGTCCTAGATCCAGATCCCTGTCCCACAGCTCAGTCTGTTCAAATGATTGTATGAAAAATGAATATGCAGCCTTCCTTCAGAGGATATTATATGGGGAGCAACCTGGTTAGGCAAAGAAGAATTTTTTTCCTGGATTTTTTTATATTGTTGTTGTTGTTTTTAAATTTATTTTTCCTGTTTGTAAATCAGAGTATCTAGGTTTAGTCCCATTATTTAGAGGGGTTTATCAGAGAGATGTGTAGAGAGCAGGCTGGGGTGAAGAAGGCAAAGAGAGAAGACCTGTTTACCGTGTCACCTGAGGAAGGTGAACTGATAGTAAAATTCTGGTGGATGTGATTTTCTTTTTTTAATTAAGAAAAAGTTATGCATTCTTACCTCTTTGAACTCATCTCTACTTATTTCAGTGGATGTAAAACAATGAATATACTGAAGTGTTTAGACAAACAAAGAAGATGATGTCAAATGATGGGTTCTGATGGTGGAAACAGCTTTCACCTGGGTGCCTGAAAAGCCTGAGGTGTTTAATTGGAGGCTTATATGCTCACAGGACATCTTCATTGTCTCTCACTCACACAGGTTGGATTTTAGGGTTCCAGTTAATTTTTTCCATGTGCTTTTGAGTCGCCAATGGGCTGGGCACATCTGACTTTTGCACAAAAGGACAAATACTGCTAATGCCACAAAAATTCCTGCTGGACAGGGAGGAATCCACAGTGTGTATAAATGCTTTCAAACTCATCCAGATTCTGGGAATGCTTATATAGAGAGGTTGGGGAGATGAGTTAGGATTGGGGAAGGCTGTTAATGAGTAGAGACAAACAGTTTATTGCCTGGGTAGTGAAGTGTTGGTTTCTCCATTTAAAGAGATTATATTTGAAAACCACTATTCCCTTCATTACCTACATACCAGGACTTGTCTTTAGGGTCCCACTTGCTCTTAAGACCCAGTGATATCCTGAATGTGCAACTTCAATATTTTGGGTAGCTGATGTCTATTAATGTAACAAGAGCAGAACCTAAAATTTAGATCATGGGACATTAAAAAAAAAAAAAAAAAAAAAAAAAAAAAAGGCAATTTAATTTTTTA
>JANRGV010000084.1:11215443-11317123 GCA_024734035.1 Alethe castanea
AAAAAAAAAAAAAAAAAAAAAAAAAAAAAAAAGGCAATTGAATTTTTTAAGAGTGCCTAAAATATATGGAAATGTGTTTTGTGGTAGAAAGGCCAGAGACTATACATTTGAGGTCTTCAATAGCTGCTATGATTTTATGATTTGCACTGAAAGATATTTATTTCTACGACTTGGATATAGTTAACATTTACTAAATAATATTGGAATGAAGAGTGTGACTTTCAGAGGGCACCAGTTCATCAGCATTATGCACTCTGTGTTGAGTTTGTAAGAGCAATTATTACAGTAGTTCATTGACCTTTGTAGTATAATCTTTGTCTGTCTCTGTGGGGATTGCAGCAGCTACGAGTATAGAAGTATTCCATTCATAGATGCTGTGAACTCCCCTTGCTTTCTGGAGTTCACACTGGCAGAGAGCACAGAAATAGCTTCTTCAGGACCACCACCAATTCATTCTGTACTTCTTTTATTTCCTTCTTGTTCTGATCTCTGAAATATTACTTTTATAAGGGCTGTAAACTCATAGAAGGTTCTTTCCATCACCTGCTATTCAAGGGAATTAAACTTCAGAACTAAAGTTCACTTAATGTTTCATTTAACAAAATTTGCACAGATTGAGTTGTTTTGTTTTTGTTCTAGAATGTGGATTCTAGTTTAAGAACTTGTGTATTACAGTCTTTAATGATAAAAAAAACCCAGGAAACCCAAACAAAAAAACAACACAACAAAAAAACTCTCAGTTTTTTTTATTTATTGTGCAAGAACTACTGAGAACCATCTGCTTTGGAGAGGCCAACTTCTAGGCCACAGATGGTATTAAAAAAGGTTTCAAAGAGTTTCCAAATCTTGCTGTGGCACCTTTCAGAAATACATGTGCAAGCCCTGCCAAAGCTTGGAGATTCATTTTTCTTTTTCCTCCCAGAGAGACGGTCACTTTTTCTTGGAATAGATCCCATCTCCCAGGCGCGTATTGAAGGCATATTTAAACATTTAGCTTTGGGCTGAGGATCAGCCTTTTGTAGTTCCCCGTTGTGCTAGGATAATAGTCCATGTAGCTAGAACTGTGGAAAGTCCACATGCAGATTTTGCCCTTGTGATTATAGATCAGATTATCAAGTTCCAAAGGATTAAAGTTATTTTCTTTGGAGCTTGGCCAAGTAAGTTAATTAGATGATTTTCTTGAGATCATGACCTGCCACAGAATTACACTGCCCAGTTGTTAAATTTCCAGTCTGGTAAATTATTTCCTCAGTTTTCCTTTTCCCATTGCATTTTCATCAATGATATGTAAACGTCTTTTTTTCCCCCATCATATAAAATGCCCTTGTTTTATATTTCCTAGGCACTGGGATCTATATAGCTGTAAGGTTTGAACTCAATTTAGTGTACACAGGATGTGTACTTTGAGCAGGTTAGACTTTCTGACAGAAATAAATATTTTATGACTTTTTGCAAACTTGCCTATTCACCATATCATGCCTCACTGTTTGACAGAGAGAACTTTTAGCCTTGCCTTGGCTCAAATTTAATGTCTGTTACTCCTGGAAGAACTTTATTCTAATAAATTGTAGTTCTAGTGCAGTGAAGATTCATTGAAAATTGGGCAAAGTATGGATTTGATATATATGAGAAGGCAAAAATTGAATTCTTTAATGATGGAGCCTTGAGCCTGACTCTAATCATTGCAGGTAACACTGGCAAAATTTGCTGATGAATAGTCACTAAAATTGGTGTAGTGTTTTCTACAATGGACTTTGCAATGTTTGCAGGTAAGAATTATAGTTTTTCAAGGTGTGAGAGCAGTCTCTGCTTTGAAGACATTTCCATCCCCTGATAACTATATCACAGTCTGATAGCAGATGGCATTTTTCTTCTTTGTGTTCAGTCAGCTGAGCTCCCATGTAAGCATAGTAGAAGCTGGGATTAAACAATAACCAGTTTCTAGCTAAAAACAGCACTCTTTAAAAGTAAACACATTTCTTCATTCACTGGGCTTTTATTTATTTTTGTTGACACAGAAGATAAATCAGTATCATGTTATACTTCTAAATGTACACTCTTAACCCCCACTTAAGTGTGTTGCTGCTTAAATAAAGTACAATATGGTTGATTATGGGGCTCTCATTGTGCTTGCTTTGACTGGTCTTGATGGTAGTTACATCAAATGCCTTGTAAAAAGCAATTTGTAGTGCTTTCTACTGGGGTGGCAAACAACCAGGCCAAGAAAAGGCACCTCTTTTTTACAGTCCAGGCAGCAGGAAATTAGTCTCTGTTGATTTTTTTTTTTTTTCTTTGAAGGTTATGGATACTTTAGGCAAGGTGTGAAATGCTTACAGTACTGAGGTGAAAAATTTTATTAAAGTTGGAACTAAATTACAGTCTGGCTTTAGCAGAGGTGCGGTGCAACATGATCTCTCATTCTAAAAGCCTTATGCAATCTGACCTTCTTTTTATTGATTTTGTACTGTTCATCTTTGGCAAATGCAGAAACTTAGGTTCTAAAATTCAGTTTCTCATTCAATTCTCAGTGAAAATAAATTTTAAGTTAATCTTTCAGTTATGAGAAAAGGTGTAAAACTTGATTTTGTGTGGGTTTTTTTTGGTTTTTTGGTTGTTTTTTTGTTTGGTTGGTGTTTTTGTTTTTTTTTTTTTTTGAAACAAACCAAAAAATAATGTCTGCAATGTGGTTTTCTTTTTGCTTTAAACTCGTGAATAATCATGGAAAGCATATTGAATTATTTACCTGTGTGTAGCTCAAAGATGTATTTCTGGATTTCTATGTTTGTGCATAAAAAATAAGAGAAGATTAGGTACTCTTTCTACTTGAGTAATTCTTGTTGCAGCAGATACATTACTGCGTGGCTGAAAACTTTAATCACTCTTGTATTAAATTGCTCTGTACCACTTTTGAATAAATACCAAAGTAGTTTTAGTAAAGAAAGACAAACCTGCCCTTGGAACCTAAATGAATCCTTCAGGCACTGTCAGTTTTCTTCACCATATGAAATCTGTAAGAGTGCTTCAGACCAATTCTGCAGCTGCTTGACTTAGTGGCTTCATCACAGGCTCTTGGTTCATAGGCATAAGCAGAGGATCAAATTTGGTTTCTACACTGTAGTTATCTGGGTGGTCTTTCTTTAACAGAGCAAAGTCCATATGAAACTTAATTTTGATTAAATTCCCTGCCAGCAGTGTCCTCGCTGAAGCAAGGCTGGTGCTGTCAGACCCAGAACCCTCAACAAGTGGTGAGTTAAAGAATGGATTATACCATGCAGGTGTGAGGTCTTGGTGAGCAGGGCTGTAAGATGTTAGAGACCACTGAAGTTTCCTCCTAAGGAGAAGCTGTAACTGGATAAGTGAAGAACAAGTTAGACTGAACTGTTTGGGATTTGGTTTGGCTGTCTAAACAGGTTTCCCTTCCCAGGATGAATGTTCTTACAGATACTATATTGCATATTTGCTTAGGTTATTTGGGTTTTTTCCCAAGTTTACTTTTATGGGTGAGATGTTTCAAATGGGCATTTCTTGTTACATTTTTAACTTTTCATAATCAACAGAGAGTTGATCCTTATACTTGAGTAATAGCATTTCATAAGAAACCAGAAAAGCTGATATTTCTTCCACTACAAATAAGTCTCTCCAAACAGTATCAGAGCTGATTATTTCACTTGCTGTGGTGCATAGCTGTGTGACGTTTACTATTTGAGTTACTTTACATCCTGACTCATGCAAAGATGGAACAGAATGACATGAACAGAAAAGCTCTTCTCTTTTTCTTACTTATTGTTCCCTGCTGAAAGAAGCTCTAGCAAGAAATAAGGCTTTTTCCCAGAGGTGGTAAGAATGGTGATTTTTCAATGTTCTCTGCAATGTAGAAGAAATTATACAGGGAAACAGAGGCTTTTGTCTTTAGTAGATCATGTGAAAATATTTACTGGAGATGATAATGTTACCCAGGGGAAGCTGACAACAACTTGAACATGAAATGCAGCAACTGGGAGATTCCAGACTGTCACACTATGCTAACAACATGAAAACTTCAGTCCCACTGTTTGAGAGAACTAAATTTTGAATTGAACTCAATCAGAAGGCTCCCTGTGACCTTGGCTGTTGTTAAAAATACTGAATTTCTGGCTGCCCTTGGTAATTTAATTGCCTCTTCAAATAGCCCCATGAGTGTATTTTAATATCAAAGCAAGTTTGCAACAGGATTTATCAATTATTAGTTGGAGTAATAGTTAATTCTGTGGACTGGGGTCCTTGTTGCCACAGTCAGCGGGTAAAAGATGCTCCTTGTCTCAGCAGCTCTTTCTGGTTTGGTCACTCACTCCAGTGTTCCTGTCCTACCTGCTTGGCGACTCAGAGTTCCCAGCTCTGGATAACACTCACAAGCTGAGTCAGTCCTTGACAGTTTATATTCTCTCTTTATACTTAGCTGAGGGACAGAGGGACACCTCATTTCTCTTTTTTTTTTTTGGTTTTGTTTTGTTTTTTATTTGTTCCTCTTTTTTGTTCTGTTTTTTTTTTGTTGTTGTTCATTTGTTTTTTAGTTTTTGTTTTGTTTTTTGGGGTTTTTTCTGGGTTTTTTTGACAGCTAATGCCTAATGGATTTTCAATTCAATTAGGAAAATTTTGCCCATATGCTTTTGTGGTTAGATGCTGGATTATTATAATAAGCCAGTGATAACCTGACAAGTAGCACTAAAACTTTCAGTTAAACAGATAGTTTTGAGTAACCAAATAAATGGTTTTCTTCTGTAGAAAAAAAAATCTTTATTTTCTTCTAACCCTAGTGAATGTAAAAAGTGGTCTGAGACTTAAATTTTAGAATTAGTGCTATTTATTTCTAAAGATTTAAAGAATATGACACTCTGTAATAGTTTGGAATAAAAGGAAAAAAAATACAACAGAAACAATCCACCTGAATTTGATTCCCTGTGTCCTAAAAACACTTTTTGCAGCTTTCAAGATCTGTAAATCTTGCAGCATGTATCATATATATGAGTTGAATGACACTTAAAATTTTGTAGTGGTTTTGGGTGTTGAGCCTCCCAGGGGTTGGTATTAACTACACCCGTGGGCTGGATTACACCCTCTCTGCTTTTTTTACACACTGCATTGTAAAGACATTTACATTGTAAGTTTAACCAAAGGGAATGGAACCCAGCACTTGAGGAAGAGGACTGCACTATCCAATATTTGTTAAGAACACATTTTGATAGATAATGCTTTGCCTTTAGCAACTTTCATCCAACAACTGATGCCCCTCTCTCACTACTGCTACGGCATCCTGGAGATAAACTCCGGTGTCTCTGCTGCTTTTCACAGTGCCTACACAGCAAACAGCAATTGGAAATCAGCATCATAAAAACACATTCCTGGTGATTTAGAATTTGCTTAGTGCTACTTATTTCTACAGATTTAAGGAGCTCAATGAGATAAAATCACATGAACAGTGTTACATGATGTTTTTAATTTGAGTATGACAAAAAAATTAGAGGTATGGTGACTTTTCGTGGTCATTTTGTCACTGAAAAGGGAAAATAATTACCGGAAAAATAATATTTTCACTGACAGTACCGGGTAATTAGTTTCCCAGGGAGAAGACGTTGGTAGCAAGGGGCTTTACACAGGGATCCTTTGTCATTTTATGGATGCTCATCTATCAACTGTCAGGTTGTTTCAAAAGAGCTCGGGTCATGATGTTTTCCCTCTGCACCTTTCCCATCATGGTGGCCCAAATTTGCTTGAATAGCCGTGAGCTGTCTTGTTTGCCTAGTCTGGGCACTCACAATGAGGCAGGAGGTGGCCGTGTTGCTGTGGCTGCACAGCGTGGGGGATTTGTCAGGGAGCCATCCCTGTGTGTTATCAGGGTTTTGTGCACAGGACACACTGGCAGGACACACACTTTCCTCCTCCAGGCAAGGTATGCTTAGCAAATTGAGTGGGACTTCCCTAGGAGAAAGTGGAGGGAGGCCTCAGTTTGGTTCTCCTTGGTTTGAGCATTAAAGATACACATACAAATATATACATAAAAATGTCACAGCTTTATTAATATTTTCCACATCATATTTTGGGTCATCAGTCCTAAGACGCAATTTTTATCTAGCTGTGACATCAGAATTAATGCAGAGAAATATTAAAATTTTTTGACCTGGATCTCTCAAAGGATGCAGGTGCTTTGACATTGACAGATGTAAAAATGATCAGTTCTTGCAGAGATGGCCTCACCTATAAAGTGATAACAAAAGGGAATTTGGCTGAAACCTGAGGAATTTTGATGTTGAGAAGCAGCAGCTGAAGGTTTGCTGTACCTCCCCTGCTTTGCCTTCACTGGAAGCTGCTGCCTGGCAGAGTGTGGCTAACCTGTACCCCTGGTCCTGTGGCAGTATCTAAGTCCTTGGAAAGCTTATATTCTCTTCCTTATCTACCCTGGGAAATCTTTTTTCTCAGTGCTTTTCTTTAGAGAGATTTCAACCGGTCCTTAATTCCTATTGTGCCTGAAATGTCCCAACCTCCCTTTTGCTTTTTTTTTTTTTTCCCCCCTCCTGATTTCAAAAAACTTAGTTCAGCAGAGGCTGCTGTTCTCAGGACTGTAGACAGTGTCTTGCAACAGAACTAGCTTGATTTTAGATATGTTTATAAATACACTCATTGAAACCTTCATGAGCATTTAATATTTAATATTAAGGGCAAAATACTTGTCCTTAATGTTAAGGGCAATAGTGTAAGTTGTCGAGGCAAGGTTTAACACACCCACCTCACTTCTTCCTTTCTTTTTATTTGGGACACCTCATTTGAGTTCTTGATTTATTTGTAAAGAATCTGCAATCTGGATTTTAAGAATCTCTATAAGAATTCACTGACAATTGCAAAAAAAGGGTGAAGACATAAAAAATCTGATTGAAAAATCTGTGTGGAGGAGGGAGAAAGCCTAAAACAAAATTATTTGTCTTAAAGAATGGTAATATTACTGCTTTTCTTCAGCAACACAAGTAGTTTTATAGTTTGGATTGCTTGCGTATGCAGCCCCTAATATATTTTTCAGTTCATTAAATGAATTGGCTGTACAGAGATCCCAATATGACAAATGTTAATTTCTAAGACTTTTACTGGGTGTGACTAAATAAATGTAAAAAATGAAGGCTGGAGGCCTCTAGCTTGTCTCAATTTCTACTTGTGTTGCTCAGTGACGCTTAAGAGTAGCTGAAAATGCTCCCTTGATGGAGTCAGATTGCTTCTTTATTAATTCCATTCATAAATACACACTGGGTGTCCAGTGGAGCACTTAAAACCCTGATAATCAAAAGCTTATTGTGCGTTTGAGAAGCTTGAAAGGGAAACTGAAGTAAATACCAAGGGAGTGTAGAATAAAGTTAGAGTTTTTCTTTCTAAGTCAGCAGGAGGTCGTCTAAAGTATAATGTTATGCACAAGTTTTACCGTGGAGGCTGTGATGGGGGGTGTGAATATGTGTGCAATTACAGTAGTAAAATCAGCGTGCCATGCATAACTAATGCAGCACTCTGCAGATGGCAGCACCCCAGGGCAGCATTAACAGCTATCTGATGGCCTCTGTGTGCCTGAGACACGGAGGACTTGTACCTTCCTTTCAGCTCTGCATTTAACTCTGCTCCACTCAAACAGCACAAGGAAAAATTCCTGGGAAAGCTGTTAAAAAATAGAGGCTGTTTTTTTTCCTCAGCTGTGTTTTTCTCTAAGGCGAAAATTCTTAACTTTGAGTGTTGAGATTTTCACGGGGGAATTTAGTTTGTTGCATTAGTAAGGTTCTCTCCTCAGTTAGTGAGCGTGTATGAAGAATGGAAAAGTGGTGTTTGCACCACAGTGAGGCTGGGTTGCTTGAATTAATCTGATAACTCAAATTATTCTCCTTCCTTTAGCTCTAGGGCAGAGTTATAAGGAGATAAAAAGCAAAGGCTCTTTCTTCCAGAGCTGCCAATTGCCAATTCTCCATACCTACTGCAAACCTTCTTCAGTTCTCACCGCTGAGAACTTCCATAAGCTCTCAGCCTGCAGCTTTAAAAAAGCAATTTTGGTTTTAGATTCATATCACTTCTGCTTAACTGTAAATATACTTTTACCTAGGTGAGGGCTGTGCCCTGTGTAGGGCTTGAGTCTCTTTTGAGATCTTTTCTGAAATCTCAGACCTGCAAGCAATAAGGAACATTCTGAGCTGGTAGGCACTGTGGTGCACTGAGTCTGTGGCATAGATGTCTCTTCATCCTGTGAAGAAAATGATCTGATTTTTCAGTCCCTCCCATTATTTCATGGAACCATTTCCATGACGGCATGGCAGCAGAGGATCTCACATGAGGAGCCATGAGAAGTACTGAGAACTGGAAATAAATACTTCTCTGAGATAAACAATAACATTGATCTTGGCCGAGCATAACACAGAATTTCTCCCAAGACCCCCCTGTCAGGTCCTTTGAAACCTCAAGGCCAAAGCAGGTCCATTTTTGGGCAGAATTGCTTAGTCCTTTTTCTTTGCAGAAATACAAAACTATGCTTTCTTTTTTTTTTTTTTTTTTTTTTTTTTTTATCCTCTGCTAATAACCATGAATGATGGCAATGTGAGCGCCTTCTATTCTATTCTCCTCATCAAAACCACAAAGAAATAGAAAGATCTGAAGCTTTCAAGCCACTGCAGTAATAATAATGAGGTTGATTTTTCAGGATTACATGCTGGAGTATAAAGCAAGGAGGATGCTACTCCATACATCCATAGTAGACAGACTGAGAAGTTGTCTTTGTGATCCCAAATGATTTGGTAAGATGAAAAATGGAACGTTACCACTACACAGAAGTAAACTAAGTTATAGTGAGGAGGCAGGGAGGTAG
Organism: Alethe castanea; assembly: GCA_024734035.1. Taxonomy (NCBI): domain Eukaryota; kingdom Metazoa; phylum Chordata; class Aves; order Passeriformes; family Muscicapidae; genus Alethe; species Alethe castanea. Next base: position 11,224,304 of record JANRGV010000084.1, read on the forward strand.
CTAAATCGGTGTTTTAGTCACCAAATCTTATTGTAGATAGATTTTCCTTTGTCTGTTCTGCAGTTTGCATTTGTAATAGCAAAGGACTTTTTCACCTGTGTTGTTCATGAAAGTATGTGATCTCACCCTGCCTACTGCATGCAGAGAAAGAGCTCTCAAAAACTGCTCCTGATGACAAGGAGGAAAAGTGAGGGCAATAACTACCTTCATTTGGGAAAAACCATGCCTCCATCTCCTCTCACTATAGTGCAGTGTTGGAATAACATTTATGTTTCTGAGAATGGTGTGGTGTGTCTTCTCCCAGACTAATATCAAACAGAAGAGTAGGGCTTTTACACTGCTGGTGTCTGGCAGAAAGGATCGAGAGACAACTAGGTTGGGGGAAAAAAGCTTGTCTTTTGGTGCTGATCTAATAGGGATCAACAAAATAGAAGGTAAATGAAACCAGTGGGATTCCAGTGTGGATGAGCAGACCTAGCAGAAGAGGGACTTAAAGATTTGGGTTCTGCCTGGTGCTTCCTCCAGCAAGAAGAATGCACACTGCTAGAGCCCTGCACTGGTGTGGGGTCTGGTGCAACCACTGCTCTTGGCAAAGCTGGCCTGGGCTGTGGAGGGCTCGGTGCACCTGGAGCCACTGTTCATTCCAGCACCAAGGGGAGGTGACAGTGGCCCCTGGCTGGTGCACCAGAGCAAGGAAGATGTGCATGGGGATGTGTCCTGACAAACAGGTGGCTTCAACTGCACACATCCTTTCTGCTGCTAATCTTCATTTGTGTGTGTCAAGGGTTGTTTTTTCACATGTCTGTCAGTTTTAGAGCAATCCTCCATATTCTCCAGCATCTGCAGACAAGTGCATAGGAGTGAGCTGTTTGTAGTGTCAGGCTGGGCTTTCTGTTTGCATGACAGAACTTTTTCATGACATATGAGTTTTAAATAAAAAACATGGAGAGGCAGCAAATCACTTGGGTTCAGACAACGGAAGAGGAAAAAAAAAATCCCACCTAAACAATAGATGTTTAAGTAGAAAGTGTTCCAGCTCCTTCTGACAAAGAGCCTCCAGAGGATTACAATGCAGTCAATGTTGCTTTAATTAAATTTAATGCTGTGTGAAATGCACTCTCCGAAACTTTGATGAATGACTGGGGCAATTCATGTGGCTCACTAAAGGGCATCCAGCTCTTGCAGGGGTGTCAGACCACGATGAATTGGTTAGTACAGGCATGTTTATAGACTGCCTAAGGAACCTTGTATCTGTGTGGTAATGTCAGAGATAACGTTATGATTCTCTGGACCTTGGGGGGCTTTGGTGACATGGTTAATGAGATAGCCCAGGGAGTGTCCCAGTAGGTTACTTGCAGACCTCCCACATCAAAAGGAGTAGCTTTGCCCCTTCAGAGCCCGCCGTCCTCTAGATCTCTCAGCTGGCCCTTGCTTTCCATAGGGCCACTTTTTTTTTTTTCTACCTCCTCCCCCTTCTTTTTTGGTTCTTAGTCAACATTAACTTTGTCTGCTGAAATTCAAAAGTTGTTAGTTTTTAATTTGGATTCTCTTTGACCCACCTACACAATGGCTTTCAAAGATTTTTATAGGAACAACAACCTCTAGTTACCCTCCTCCCAAAGCCTCAAAATGATGAAAACAACCAAGCTTAAGCCAAAGAGGAAAACAAGGGAGGAAAAAACCTTAACTTTCGCTCTTTCTGTTCCTTCTTTCCCCATCACAAAAAAAGAGGAATGTTTCTCCCATGCGGAGTTTGGTTACAAAGCAGTGGGCTATGATAGTACAACTGGGTCTTTTATCTGCTGCACCCAAAAAAGTGAAGGGAAAAAAGCCCACCAAAAAACAGTGAATCAATTGATAAATGAAAGTCTGTTACTCATGTTTGATTTAAAGGGTTGATTATAGGCCTGTGGAAAAGGTTGTTCAACAATTTCTCTTTGTAAGGGGGAAAACTTCACTGTATGTTTGGTTTAAAGTGAGGTTAGATGGCAAGTAAACTTTCTTGTAATAATACAGTGATCTTTGCAAAATTCTTGGTCCAGGAAGTAGATGTTCAGTATATTACATCATTGAAGGAGACAAATATCAAATTTAATGCAACACTACCTCAAATAATCCTTATAAAATAGAAAAAAAAAAAAGCAACCTGAAGTTTTTATTGTACTTTTAAATTTTTAGAGGAAAGAAAAGGGGCAGGGCTCATGGATTTAATAAATTTCATATCTCACAGATCTAATGACAGATGCAAGTGTTCTGCTTTGGATGACTATGTTTAAGATTTGTGATCTTGAGCAGAGAAAAAAGTACTCACGAGAAACCAAGATGGGATCTTCTGCAATGTCATAGGCAGCATGCTAATTGATCTGGCCTGATCAAGTTAAACTACCAAGTTCTGGTAGTTTAAGATGTGTGCCATGGACTCTGAGCATTCACCTCATACTGTGTTTGAGAAATGGTAAACATAAATGTGTATATATGTCAGTTTTTGAGTATACTTACACATACACACTTAGGTTGAGTCAAATATTCACTACAATTTGCTTTCAAATCCCTTTGTAAAGCTTCTCTACCCCTCAAAGTTTAAAAAGAACTCAACACAACATTTCACTCAAACAAACAAATCCCATCTAGTTGAGTCATCTCTGGCCACCTTATTGTGAAATAGCAAGAAACAGTCACCTGCTTTCTGCAAACTTTTTTTGTATTGGACAGTTCTGCTGGTGGTGGCTTCCCACAGCAAGAGTGGGGGGAAAGGTGTTGGTAGTGATTTGTGTGGTTAATTATAATGCTGACAGGTATTAGGTCTCTTGGTGTTTTGTGAAGGTCCTAATAATTTTTTGGTAAGTTCATTAAATGTTTAGCTATTCTTTAAATGCTGTTGGAACCACATCAAGAAGTGAGATCAAGAGACTGCTGTGCCCAGAAGCCTGTAGTGTAGTGTTACGACAGATCTTGTTTATTTTAAGCACCTGAACTGGGACATCTTTCAGAAGTTTGGGATTTTTTTTCTACTTTTTCTAAAACTATCTGTGCTGTTCACCACCAAGCCAGCACTACCCTTCTGGCGACACACTGTGTCAAACTGTCTGTCCTGAGCCTTTTCCTCTCTTCCTTCTGCAAGAAGGGATCTTGTCTCTTGGTAGGGGTTGCCAATGGCTTCCTGGGTGACATTGTCAACCTTGCAGAGGGTAAAAATATAGCAAAATCATTTTAATTGAAAAATTATTTGTGGAGATTGAAAGCTGTTTTTTGTTGAGAAAGTAAATAGATACATACATACAAATAAATACATTTCCTACAAACCTACATTTGCTGGAGTGCCCAGAACAAATGCTGAATGATTGGAGTGAAGGTTTTTTAAAATACTGTTGTAAAGGCCAATGTTGCCTTGAAAGGGCTGCATCATTTCTCCTCTGGTGGCAGCCCTGGGAGATGATGCTCACCCATGCCTGAAGAGCTGGAATGGCCTCCTGGCCCTGCTGCTACAAGGGAAGGTGGAAAATGGGCAGAGCCAAGCCAGGCCCTTCCTTCCCTCTATCTCTCTGCTATCTGAATCAACTATCCAGGTAGAAGCACTTAAAGGGCATTTATTTAATAAGTTACTTGCTGCAGGCCAATATTGCTATAATGAAGTTGTAACTAGATCAGAGAGGAAGCAAATGCCAGGATTGGTTTGGTAACTTGTCTTAGAGAGAAGAGGGGAAAAAAGGCAGAATAAGCTGAGTGGTTTCCAAGACCCTAATCTATTTTTAAATAGGTCTCTCTGAAACTGTAGCAGCAACAACAATCTCTGCTGTAGTTAATGGGCTGTCAGTGTATCCTTTATTTGAATGACTGTTTTCTGAATCAGAAGTTAAAGACATCATGTTGTTGTCACTGAGTCAATGGCAGTAAGTCTAACAAAGGACCTTGAAGCCACTCTGAGCAGCAGCCTCTGATGGCTTCACAATAGCACCAAGGTCAAGCAAAAGGCAAACACACCTAACAGTGTCCCAGTCTCGCTGGTGCTGCTGCACAGAGTGTTTTTGTCAGCCAAGCTGGGAGCATTTCTTACCTTTAAAGGCTGGAATGGTGCAACAATTAATAGATCTGGCTCTAGGAGAGAGTTGTTACAGAAGTGAGCTGGAGGAGCCAGGGCTATATGTGATGCTGATGGTGGGCTGGTGGGAAATGCTGAGCACTGCACCAGTACAAGATGTGGTCAGTGGGGGACTCAGAGGGATGTCCTGGGGCAGGACAGCTCCCTCCTGGGCCAGTCAGCACCCCTGAGGATATTCCATGCCTTGGTGTTTGAAAGAGTGCAAGATGGTTTTTTTCTCTTTGGCAACTGTGAAAGTGGATTGAAATAGGGAGGTGATGTGACATTCCAGGAAAGCTGCTGTGCTGGGCCACCAAGTTGCTTGAGAACTTAGAATCAACTCACCTTCTTGATATATTCTGTCCTTTTCCAGTGATCCTTACAAAGAAATGAAAGTCTCCCTTTTTAGACTGTTGAGGTCTAGGAGGAGATAACTGGGTGAAATGAGGTTGGACTGAGTGATGCTCAGCTGGTAAGGTAAGTGCCTGTGTGGCAGTGGAGAAGGCAGTCAGAGAGAAATTAAAGAATGCAGAGGGGCAAGCACGTAGTAGATGTAACACACCCCTTAAGCAGTGCCTGAGGAACACACTGTCTATTTTGCTAGAGGCAATAGTACCTTAAATGGGATTCCTACTCCATTCCTGCTGGGCCTGTGGGTCAGCTCCCACCAAGGCAGTTTAACTTCACCACGTGGGTTGCCGTGGCTGGGTCTGACAAGGTGAGCTGGAGCTAAAGATCCTTCTTTCAGCTGAGCCTTCCTTGCCTTGACGTACTATAACGGGACATTTAACATGATTTTAACATAGGGTTTTTTTGTATTCAGTCTCTTTGCATGGTTTAAAATTCATTTCCAGGCTGTGATCTAATGGCAGTAATGACCTCAGAAGTGCATACATTACAGAGTATGTTTATTTTTGTTTCAGCCAAGGCAAATGATTACAGGTCTTGGCTTCACTTCAGGGCTCAGCTCTGTTGAGAGAGCCAAAAAAAACATCTACCTTTGCAATCTGTCAAGCAGGTCCTAAATACCTTACGTGAATGTTTGATTTAATGATATGAAGGGTAGCGAGAGCAGGACAGCACAGCCCTTGGAGTCTTGGTGTTGCAGTGGGCTGCAAATTACTTCCTAACTCTGTTGTGGAGGGACCCAGCTTTGTCCTACAGTGACTATGATCCCAAGTATCAAATGTAAAGTTGCCCACCAATTATCCTGAGTTTCTGCAGTGTCATCTGAGCAACATTGGCAACAGCATGAAAGGCATGAGTAACAAAATACCTGTGAGATTTGCCTGTGTGTAGGTTGCAGTAGCTATAGGAATAACACAGCCTGTTACATGCAAAAATTAGCTTGCATAATTGCTTGCTTAGAGCTCATGACAAGCATAGCTGTTGCTTCTTTCAGTATTTCCTGGCATCTGATGAGAGAGGGTGGATAAACAGGGAGAACAATCTGCTTTATTCCTGTTGAATAGTGTGTGGTGACAAGGCCCACCCTGCTTACTCTGTCCATACAGGGTTAACTGAGAACTTTGTGTTTGGTGTTTCTGTCAAGGTACAAAGGATTGAGTTTAATTCTTCTGCCTAAAGAATTGCAACATAAAAATCAAATCCTTAATTATGTCTCTAAAGAGCAGAGGAGAGTTTTCATCTTTCCCTCAGTTTAGCTTCTTTGTGATGCATACCAAAATATGGTTGGATATTTGGGGAAACACATGGGAAACACATGAAAAAATTTTGTGGATCCTAGGTTTAATCTGTAGAAAGGAAATGTGCCCTGTGAATATCTGACAGCATTGGGGGATCTCTTCGTAAGCACAACCCATGTGATGCACAGATTCCATGTGTCCTTTTCTGCTTTGTAACTCTTGGGAAAAACAAGAAGTTGTAGAATAAACTGGAGAGTGCCCCTCTGAATAGGTACCTGAGCAAAGAAGTGAGATGGTGATAGTTACCTTGGAGCTGCCACGAATTTCTGCAGGACCAAGGACACTAAGCACATCTCAAGTTCATGAAAGGAGGATTTAGCCTACTGTAAACGTATTTTTTTTAAGTAATCATGGCTATTAACCTTTGGCAGTCTGGATTCAAGAGACCTACAAATGCTCAAAACCATTGAAAAGAGAAACTTATGCTTTAAAATGTTGACTCTTAGTTTCTAGGAAGGAGAGACATGTCGTTCTGGCTGCTTTTTTTTTTAACTCCTTAAGCTTCATCAGCTGAAGTAGAGTTGCCCTGAGTTAATACTGGAAAAGAGAAGATGAAACTGCCCTCCTTGAATAGAATATGTGATTTTAATGGTTTTGTATTTTCTGGCTTTCTCACTTGACTTCACAATCTAATTTCTCTGTAGCAGAGATCTTCTCAGTCACATCTGTGTTAAGAATTTAAAAGCAATATGTATTTAAATGCAAAACAATATAGGTGAGTGTGTGCTCCTGTGTAAAACTACACTTGGGGGCATATACACATATATGTGTAGTTTTACTGAGTAAGAGGAGATGATCCAGTGGTGATGAGTGAGGTCATGTATTATATTTTCAAGAATTTTGAATGGTTTCATGAATGATGAAACTCTAAGAAGCAATTTTAGAACATACAGAATTACTGGGGGTCACAGCCTTTCCAGATCATGTTGCTGGAGCCTTAGATATAATTAATTTCAAAGAGTGCTAGCCACAGTTATATAGTAATGATAGATGCTTGTGGAAGATGCCCAAAACCACCTACAGGCACATAACTGAAGTCCCTGCTTGATTTGAGCCACAGTGGGAAGGTTAAAAAATTGCTCCTTTACATGCTTTCATGAGATCAGAAGCAATACCTTTGAAATGGTGGTGTAGAAACTCTGTTATGCCTTGTGCAGAGCTCGTAAAACCAGGAACTGTTTTCTGGCTTTCCAGGAAGGAACAGTGGAAGATCTGAGAGCCTCAGAAAGAGGGAGCTGGAGTTTCATACCTTCCATTTCACTTCAGTGGCAATGTTCCTTGAGGTTCCCAAACCTTGCACAGTTTGTCCCAAGTATTTTGAATGTGAGAAGGAACATGAGAAGCTGTTGGTCTCCTCTGGAAAGAAATTGCTATATTTGCTTTGCTGCTGTTAACAGCAGCTGGTATAAAACCAAAACTAAAACCAAGTGTTAGTGGATCTGTAAAGGTGTCTCAAAATTACTCCAACCCTGATTAAAAAAAATAATAAATCTAAAAGCTTGCACAAATATACATGTAGCTATACCATGCCTTTTTTTGGGAAAAAGTAGAACACAGCCTGAGGGTGGTTAGCACTGATGGGAGAGCAGTAACTTTTTTTAGATGTAAGGCTTTGTTGCTTTAACTTGAATGAGGATGAAAAGGCAAGCCTTTGAGCGCTCAAGTGTTCCTCCAGCATGAAATCAGAGCAGCAAACTTTGCTTGAGAAGAATAATTGCTCACAACTTAATTACATTGATCAATGAGATGATTTAGAGTTAGGAGGGATGTGTGCAGCAAAGGTCAGAATCTGGGAAGAGCTCAAGGCTGGTTTAATGGGCTCATTTCCCCAACTCTTCCTTCCCAATAGCTTCCACAGAGGTCATTAAAGTCAGCGAATGCTGAGATCTTCAAAACATTACAGACATCTGTAAACTTCTTTATCTAGAAAAAAAATTACGTGTTTTTTCTTTACATCCACCAGTAGCTGAGCCAAGCTTGCTTCAAGTGAGGAAGACTTGGAATATCAAAGATTTACTTAATTTTTATTGCTGCGCATAAAACATCTGACAGTATTTGCCGAGAAAACCAAAATGCCTCTCTTTGTTTGCACAAGCCAAACGAAAAGTACAGTGTATCCATCTGCAAAAGAACATCAAAGGCCTTTTGCAAAACCAGGGTTGGTGACATGTATTTGGAGAACCAGTATGAGAGCCGCCTGTTACAGAGTCCTGCAGGTCTCTGCACTTACCCAGCATAATCCTGATTGGAGCCACTTCTTTTCTTTTTTCTCTTTATTATCACTTCATGGTTAACATTTGTTGATGAGTGGGATTAACAGCACATTTTCAGTGACATTTAGCTCTTTTAACAAACTCTCTTCAGTCAAAGGTTGCTGGCCTGAAAAAAAAAAGAGAAAAGTCATTAAGCAAACAAATCTTTGCCAAGAGTTGATGCTAAACATGCCATCACTCTGTGTGAGTTATTCACTGTATATGAAATTTATTCCACAAGACTCTGACCTTGATGTTGATTAACCAGAAATCCCTTCTTGTCTTGTCACTATTAACAGCTTTAGGTGCCTCAAGTGGCCCCTCTCTCTTTCCTTTTTCTTTTCTTTTTTTTTTTTAAGCATCCATTAAGGAAGGCTTTTCCCAATTTGTCATTTCTTTCATAGTGCTGCTCATTGGCACAACCTCTTGAAGCACGAGGAATAGGGGTGTTCCTTTAGCCTGGTGATGTATCTCAGGGGAGATTTTTACTGTTTCAGGCAATTCAGTCCATTATCCAAAAAGCCTGAAAAGGGAAATGGGATTTCTCCCTGTCTGTATTCCTGTTTTCAAGGCCTTTCAGTGGCAGCAAGGCCACTTTGTGACTTTCTGGGCAGGACAGAGTTGCTGCACTAAATCTTGTGAGGCAGAGAGGGAGAATATTATGGGTGTTCTTTCCTTGTTCAAGGCTCAAAAGGGCCCCTCTGTAGACGTCGGAGATGGAGCATCAGAAGATTGCCCTTAGGTCACTCAGCTTTGAGTAGACCCCAAATATGGAAGATGGTTTAAAACCACCTCCAGCTCAGTATAAACACAGGATCAGAGCAAGAACTGAACCTTTTTGGTGCCTGCTGCTAAGCATGAAACCATTTACGGAACAGAAACACTGCAAGTATTCACTTTTGCTGGCAATTTCTGGAAGGGGTGAGGGGGAGAGATCAGGGGAGGAGGAGCACACCAAAATAAATGCTGGTTGTGTTTTTTGTGTTCTTTTTGGGTGACATCACGTAGTGATAAGTTGAATAGACTGGTAGGATTGAAAACTGGACTTGTTCTAAAGCTGGCTAGGAGTGGATTGCATTACAGAGTATAGCTGGCACCTCTTTCTGTGAAGAAAGCCTGGCTGTCATAGACTTTGTGGTCACTGGTGTGGGTTCATTTGGTGCTTTGTGATTTTGCTGCATGACACTCACCTCTGGCAGTCTCTTGGCACACTCTTTTGTGCTGGAATATGATGTTTATCACCACAGCTCTGTGAGACTGTGCCCAGTCTGAAAAGCTTTTGGGATCATTGACAGTCCATATCTCCCTCTCTTTCCTACTGGTTATACCATTTGGGTGCATCACTCATGGTTGGCTGTTCCTCCCATAGCTTACAAGGAATCCTGCAAAACCAAACATTCAAAAAAAGGCATGGTATCATTAAGATAACTTACATAAATTAAATTCTACTTCTTGCAAATATGAAATATGTGTAACTCTGGTATGAGTGCTGCCGCACTCCCACGTTCAGGTTGGTTCTTTGTCACATCTTGATCCTACAGTGGAATGGATGGTGCAATCTCTCCTTCTTTGTTTTTCAGTTGCTAAATATCCTGGGAAGACCAACAGAGAGCCACTAATTTCTTAAGGGCATTGCTAGGATGCTACAGAAAGTGTTATCCCTGTGTTATATGTAACATTGTTAGCGATGGCAGATGTATTAGACCTGGCAAATTCTTGTCCTTCTGGAGAGCATTAATGCTGGGGTGAAGGTAGGGGAACATGGGAGTGGGGAAATGTTTGTCAAATGCTTTGCTTTTAACAGATGTACAATTTTTTCATGGAATTGCCTAAGTGACAATCTTCTGATCAGCTTTGATCCAGATGATATAATTAGTTGATTTTTGAATAAGTTGTGTATGCTAATTTGCTAAAAGTTTTCAGGTTATTCTTCTAGCAGTATTTTTTCAGTTTGGGCACTGCTGTATTTCAGGCTTTGTTTTTCATTGCCTTGTGACACAGGACCTAGTCTGTACAGTCTGTTATTACTTCTTTCTTTAGCTTTGAGAAGCTCCATTTATCCAATTTTCTATGATTTCCTGTGTTACATGTGATGTCATTTTGTTATTTGTAGTAGCATAATACCCAATAATCATACTAATTTGACAGGCATTATTTAAAGGGGGAGAGAAATTGCTTCACTGCAGTGGCTGCAGCTCATCCCAGCTGGTCATCTCTGCAATCTCCTGCTTTCTGTGGTTAAACAGGAGTGCAGCATTTCTGCTGATGTTCTTTCCTGCATGTCCACAGGTCAAATGTAAAAGCAACTGTTGTTTTCTTCGCAGAGCTCTGGGCATTGCAGAGCATGACCTGCTACTCCATTAAGAAATCTGCAAAAACTGAGCTGATTATCTCTTACATTGAGTTTCTTGGTTGGTTTTTAAGAAAACAGTCAGTTGTTTCTATTTTTTTTTTCATGTGTGTGCTCTTCCTCTTGAGATATCCCAGGTTGTTCTTATTATCCTTTGTCATATTACACATGTAAATCTTTAAACTGAAACAGAAACCCTGAGTTCAGCACATCTTGCCTGGAGATTGATGATGTGGGCTTTGGGCTCTGATGGTCCAGGCTGCAATGCCATGGGATATGTGCATGGCAGCACATATTCAGTAACAGGTTATTTGGTACCTTCCCCTAGGTCATCTTTCATGTGTTTTTTCCCACATACTATTTGATCTCCCTATATTAACCATAGAGGAAAAATGGGCTGATAGAACACCAGCCTTTTCTGCAAGACATTTATATTTCTCACAGCTTTCACCAAACACCTGGAAAAACCAGTTGTCAATAACATGGTATCACAGGCTGGCAGTGCTCAATACCTCTTACCATCACCAAGATTCCTGTTTGGGCATTGCCAAAAGGCAGTTTTGGTCATGGACAGCTCCTCCTGATGACCTTGCCATTGGCATTGAGATTTTAACAATATTTGAGGCTCTGGTAGCAATAGGATGTCACAGTTCTCTGTTAAATGGCTGAGTAAGATACCATCTATTCATTTTGTCAAATATATGCTTATAGAAAAATGATGCAACCAAACTGAATTTCTAAAGTTTAGGGTTTATTTAGCATGTTATTGAACAGTCTTCCAGTTTCTGCTTTGTGAACGAAGACAATATAAGAAAAATCTGGACCAAATTATTTTAACATAATACAAAGCTGAGGAACTAAATGTGCATGAACAAGCTGCAGGAGTTGTAGAAATCCTTGTGGCTTTCTAATAGGATAGTTTTCTAGGGAGCTGAGATGAACTCTGCAGCACCTGGATATTTGCTAGCATGGGTTGTTAAAGTATTAGAGAAAGGCTCTAATGTACACAAGGTACAGATATATGATACAACTATAAAAACACAGCCAGGAAACATCAGAGATTAGTATTCTGCTATCAATTTCTGACATAATCACCATTATTCAGATGTTTTCCTTGTTCTTGAGGGAAGGGGGATGGAGGTTTGAAGTTCAGTCATGAATTCCTGCTGGCAGCAACAGGATGGTGCACAAGTTACAAGAGAAGATGTAGTGATTTCTCAGGCTTTCTTTCCATTTGCTACAAGAGAATAAGCTGTGCTATATTTAATTCAGAATTAGCAGCACTGCTGATATGCTTGATGTTTCTGACACCCTGCTGGGACCTGGTGTAACTGGCTTTTTTTGGTGTGTGCAGGTGAAGAGGCTCACAGGCTGCACAGAACACAGCCTGTGTGGCATTGGCTCCCCTGTTGATTTAGTTTCATTTTCTGTTTTTCTGACTTGCTCAACTGCCTGTAACGGCATTAAAGTATTCTTCTGATCTTTGTTTCCATGTGTTCACTGCACACAGTTCTAGAAAGCCTTTATGCCAAAGGAGCATTCAGAGTGAGAGGCAGATCTCGGATTTGTTTCAAAAATCATTGGATAATTGCATACTTGACTGAGCCTTGTTTATAATAACCTCTACTGAGAGAGCCTTTGCTGGGAGCTTAATGCAGAAACTCTGATCAGACAAATCCATTCAGGAGAAGTACATGAGTCCTATCTTGGACAGCAAGTACAGACAAGCACCTATTGTTACATCCATACTGTGCTGTCAGAGCCAGAATATTTCCTGCCCAGAATTGTGTTCAGAGGTACAGACAGCAACAGCTTGGGGCATAATGCAAAAGAGTTGTGAGGGAAGCACAGACACTGGCAGCTAGAGGAGTACATGGCTGGGGGCTTCCCTCAGGAGTTGAAGAGCTAAACTGCTGGAAAATGCTTTAGCTGGAACATTGATGTCTCTGCAGGAACAGTCTCAAAAATTTCAGATTGATACATCCTCTGGCCTCCTACTCATTCCCTGTTAAACTCTGTGTCCATGCCAAGGTCTTGCCTACCAGACCAAAATCATCTCTTTACCTCCACGCCTTGTCAAATTGTCCGCTTCCATCTGCCAAAACATGCTTGTTAAAATAGACTTCCATTTCCACAGGTCAGGATAACTCACCTTCCCACTCCTCTATCCCTCTTCTGACTTTCTGAGCCCGACCAAAACTTTATCATCATCTTCCAAATCAGAAACAATCTCACTGCTTCAAGTGCTTTCACTTAATTTCTGCACTCATTACATTCCTATCCTTGCTGCTTGCTGTTTCCAATCTGCATGCTTGTTTCTGTGGCTCTAGCTGAATATGGGTGAGTATTAGTAATTTTATACATGGGAAGGAGGAAAAAAGGGGGAAAGATGATCTGGAATAAGATCTTAAAGAATTTGATTTTTCTGTAGTATTGTTACTGAAGAAGAATTAGGGCTCACCCAAGTTAGAGGACAGTATTTTGTCATTGAGAAAAAAACAGTACTGGTGACAAGCAACAAAAGTATATTTGCTCCCCCACAGAGTGCCAACAAATTGCATCAATGAAGTCTTCTTACAGCTGACTTCCAAAGATAGTGATTTTGGGGGAGAAGTCAATCTAATTACATTTTATCAGGCTGGATTGAGTAGCAAGGTTTTGCCACACATACTGACTCTGCTGTCCTATGGAAGTGCTGACTGTTGCTTAATTCAAGCTACAATTTTAAATGAACTGTGGATATTGCAAGCTTCCAGGTGTTTGGGACTGAGTGTTCTTATAAAATGATGTTGTTTTGGGCATCCAATTCGTGGCTGGTGACCAGCTTTTTGCAGACTTTTTTGAGAGGATGATTCAGTCCCTTCCTGCACCTCCTCGTGCCATTCTCCTGTCTAGAAAAGATTGTGAGAGTTTTATGGATATAAATGGTCATCCAACCATTCATTTCTCTCCAGAAGGGGCATTGTATATGTCAACCACCAATAACAAGCTAAGAATATTAAGTATTGACCTTTTCCAGAACAGGAAGAGCAAATTCTTCTCAAAGTTGTCAGAAACACTTGAAGCAAGAAATGTACATGATGGTCTCATATACTGAACACAAAGTAAAAATGAATGGCTTACAGTTTAGGCAGAGATTTTTAGGCACAGGATTGACAAAAATCATGTAGAAAGAAGTCAGCAAAATGGTGGGCATAATGCTCAGGGAATTGGCTTTCCCTGGTCTGCTGTCTTCTTCCACTGTGTAAGAAAGGAGCATGGTGCAGACTGCTAGGGTATTTCCTTTCTCTTACAGAAATCATGAACATTTACTGTCCAAAAGTCCAAAGCCAGACAGCACCTCGGTTGTTTGAGTTCTCTGTGTTTGGCTCAATGTTTGAAAGCAGTCATTTACCAAGCTGAGTGTGGCTGATTTTTATTGGAAAGAAATTGCAAGACAAGGCTGATAGAAGGTTTCTTCTTCCCATTTCAGTTGTTTTTGCCTTTTTTCCCCCAGTATTATATGTGTTTAAAGAAAAATATAGAGTAGCATACAATGAACAGCACCTCTGGCAGATACTGCAACTTCCCAGCAGCCTGAAATGCAGGAAGAACTTCAGATTTTACAGACAGAAAGACAAGAATGAATTTATCTTATGCCTTGAACTATGTCAGTGGCTAATAATTCTTCCAGCATCAGATGACCAAAAATCATAGCCTGAAGTTATTTTTGGTCCTCATTTCTAACCATTGTTGAGGCAGCTCAGAGATGGCAGCTGCTTGGTTCTAACCTTGTGAGATCCACCTTCCTTTGGGCCCCACCAATCCATAGTGCCCATGTGAAAAGAAAAATCTAGCTGATTCTAGAGAAGCTGTCATACACAAGCTAGAGGGCTGCTTTTTTTTTTTTTTTTTTTTTTTTTTAGACCTCATTGCAAATTGCCTCAGATTTCCTGAGGGAAGAGAATCAGGAACGGTGGTTCCACATCTGTCATCACTGTTTTACTCACATATCCTCTGGCTTGACAGCATCTCAGAAGAAAATTGCCTGCACTTGCCATGCAAGTTGCAAAATGTACATAAAATCATCTTGGTAAATCTTTGTAATACAGCTGGAAGAAAATTTCCTGCCTCCAGTGAGTATTCACCTTTGAAATGCTTTTGCTTTTATATTCTATTCAGGGAAACTCTCTAAGAAAGAATATGTCTAATAGTCACTTAAAAACTCCTTTGGACCTGTGGTTATACTGGAACTTTTATGCCACGCTGAATTTGAGGATTCAGTTTTTCTGTCAACCCTGCAAATGTTGTAACTCTTCATTATTAGTGCATTGTTGATACATAGCACTGCTCCTCCAAACACACCTCAGCTGAAATTATGTCTTTCAGAGCCAGTAGTATATTCCTTGCTTATTTAGCAGTTTCTGCAGCACTTGAACCAAATTCTTTCAAATCAATAGTGTTGTGCTGTGGTGCAGAATTTCAGCCACTCTATTTAGCTGGCACACAGAGCTACTTGATCTCAGCTCTTTCAGTGGCAACACATCTCCCACTTTCTTCATAAATTGAATTAAATTAGTACTTCTTTACCCTGTCTTCACCAGCAAATTTAGACATCTCACTTTTCATCTTGCATTTTAAGTAGAAAAAACAATAGTAGTAATCAGTATTTTCATGGTGTAAGAGATGGCCTAATGAATTAGTAGAATTTGCAGCTGCAAAGGTCTTTTGGTTAAGTTTTTCTAGCATGCTTTTACAAACTACTCTTAAGCCCCACGAGATCCTCTGAATTCAGCCTCGTATTATTTGTCTTAGACTGATGAATGAGGTACATAAGGGCTGTGAGACCTGTTGAAAGTTGGAAAAGGCAGTGTTAGTGTAAGGAAGAGGGCATCCATGTACTTGGCTAAGCATTCCTCACACTGCTACCAAAGCACGTATCCCGTGCACTGGGTGTTTCTGCTGACAGGAAATGGTCAACAAAATACCAGGTTCAATCAAGAAGAAATTCTTCAGCCTATGAAAAGCTGGTTAAGCTTTTGCTCTTGTTACTGTGACTATAACATAGATTTATTTCTTTCCATTGAAAAGATCTGAGCAGTCTGAGCCCGTACATTATTCCACCTTGTTGGCAGAGTAACTGTCCCATAGATTGCTCCAGCTTCCTTTTCACTGGCAGCATAAACTGCTGCGTTCACTTCATCAAGCCTGAGTGTTAACTACTTCCCATTAACTCAAATGTTCCCAGGTTCAGGATCAAGAGAACCTGCTTAAGCAAAGCATCTGTCTGAGCTCCTCTCAAGTTAATGTTCCATACAGTGTGCTTCTGAAAGGCCAACAAGGGAAGAAGGGAAAGCCTTGGCACTTCTGTATCTTCCCCCACTTAGAGGGATGGGAAAGAAAAAAAAAAAAAAAAGAAGGAAAAGAAATTTTTGTGAGCCATCTCCTCGCAGTTCTGTGAGTTTGTGTCTTTGTTATGATCTCTGATACTCAGGAGGGTGAGAGAAGAGATTTGAAGTTACATCACAGAGTTAACTGTCAGGAATTTGCAGCCCTGAGGCCCTTGAACCTGGCCTAGGAATCTCCCAAATGCAAAGCAGACCTGGAAAGTGTGTGGTGTCTCTTGTCTAAAAGAACAATGATGATGCCATGAAGGCAATATAAGATTTTGGGTGTCCATTCACAATATATACAAGAGGGGAAAAATTATCCAGATGACCTCTCAGTCTGGGAAGAGGGATAAATGGAGCTAAATGCAGAGACCCATTTCAGTCACAAATGAATATTACATCTTCTCAAGGAGCTCACATTTTACTGACCACGGAATGTTTGAATCAGAGGGATGCATCAGTTCATGCAAGCATAATGCCTTCATCCCATTAGAGCTGATTCTATAGAAGTAGGAATGGTCTGAAGTTTTCCTCATGCAACTCTGCTATGAGGAGCAGCCTTGTTCCACTCCTGATTTTGGATGTACTTAAAGATATGTTATCTGCCAGGGGCAAATTTGAGCTCGGCAGTCATAACCATGCACCACAGGCACTCCAGAAGAGTTAAAATATTTAAAAGAGGCAAGCCCAGATGTGAGAGAATCCCTTAAGAGTCTCCCATCCTTTGCTCAGGAAAGACATTTCATGATCCCACTCTTATTTGCTTATTGACTAACTTCCAGCAAATATTCTTTAGCTGCCTATCTGGCATCTTTTCAGAATTCTTTCATCTATGTTGTCATTTGCCTAGGAGTTCCTCATGTTTCCAGCTTTCTGTGTGAATAGCCATTTCTTTCTGTCTGGTTTGAACTTGACTAGTACCTTCATTTTTCCTGCCTTCTAAGTATAAGAAGAAATTGTTGATTCCTATATGCCTGCTCCAAACTACTTAATGTTTGTTGGCCTTGTCATATGCCTCAGTCATCTCTTTTTCCAGACTAAAGAGTTCCAAACTGTTCAGTCTTTCATTGTGTTTGCTTTCAAGGCTTCATGGACGTATTTCCTCCATACCTTGCACATTGGTATGAAAATCATGACAGAAAACAAAAAGAAAAAAATCTCAATTGGAAGAGAAGATCTCCACCTGCTCTGGAGCCATGATATGGGGAGGACATGCCAGTGCAGGTGATTATGGAAGAGTTTCCAAAGAGACAGTCAGAGTCATTATCTAAAATGTAAGGACAACACACATAAAGAAGACTTTTTTTTTTTCTTTTTTTCCCCAGGGATTTCTGGGAGGCTCAATAATTTTATTCCTAAAACAATAAGGTTTTTTTAGAATGAGGATGGTGAAACACTGGAACAGGTAGCCCACAGAGGTGGGTGCCCCATTCCTGGAAACGTTCTTGGTCAGGTTGAACATGGCTCTGAGCAACCTAATCTAATTGAAGCTCCTTGAACTGTTCTATGGAAAAGCAGTACTAGAATGGAATAGGTTTTCATTAAACACAGTCTCATGACACAGTCATTAAAGATAATTTTCAGTACAATTGTGTTTTTCACTTTTCACCAGTTCCTCTAGCATACATACACTCTCTGATAAGGGTGCTGTACTTCAGTGTTTTCCACAAATACATTATGTAGCCAAAGGGTATCTTCATTAAAAAACCCAGCCCTCCAGTGTGATGGAGTTATTTCCTTGTCTCTGAGCTTTCCTATTGCTGCAATTCCCTTCTCATGTCACCTGGTGGCCACTGAGCCCGTCTGCAGATCAGAAGGTGCCACTTGCTCCTGGGAGCAACAGAGACCTCCGAAGCAGTCCCAGCAGATTTAGGCATTTATGGTATTTTTTTTTTTCTTAATTCCTCGTGATGGAAGTTGACACCATAATATTTTTGTGAGCAAAATAGACAGTTCTTTTCCATGGAAAAGGAGAAAGAACAGGCATAAATATTCTCATTTTGAGTTAATTCATGCTATTTACACATAATTCCTCTAGGTAGTTTGAAGTGAGAATCAGGCTTTTAGTGTGGGGAAATACTTGATTTTCTTCATTATCATCCTCCTCTGCACAACTGCATCAATAAGTAAATTGACTGGGTCCAGAAAGAGCAAGGTAATTATTTTCAACAGTGTTCATCCTGATTTTCACCCAAAGTGGGGACAGTTCAATGCAGAATACTGAGCAAAAATGACTCTGCTGCAAGCCTAGTGTCATTAATTTCCTAGTTTCTTTTCAAAGGGTCAAGAGGGAACACTGTCCCATAAATGTGGGAACCATTTTCATCCTGTGACAAAGAGAGATTTTGTTTGTATGCGTTGAATTGGTTGAAAAAGTGTGAGTGTTATTATTAATCTTGTGGAGTGGTGGTTTTGCTTTGTGTTTAGTTTTGGGTATGTTATTTCATTGTTTGGGTTTTTTTATAATTCTAGTAAATTCATCCATGGGATCCTGATTTCTTTTTGGCCCAGCATGGTTGTTAGAGGCGGGTGTTGTAGTGATATATCTTGTTGAATAAGGACAGGTGGTTTTCACCCATGTCTGTCATCAGCCTGGTTTACAATAAGAGGTGTGAAAAAGGCACACTTTTCTCACAGGGCAAACACACGTTTGGGTGAGGGCTTGTGTTTAAAGGGCACATAATTAATAGCTGTAAAGAGTCTGCTCCTCTAAACACAGCAAGGAGGTGATTTTCACTTGAACAAGTACTACCAGGGGAGAGCATTTTACAAAAGAAAAAAAAAAAAAAAGAAAATATTTGCTCAGGAATATAAGATCAGGAGTTCTGTTCAGAGACAATGTGTCCTCTTAACTTTTTCAGGTATTTCTATCAGTCTGTTTTGGAGGATCTTTGGAGGGATGACTGAGATGTCTTATCTGTGGGGCTGTAGAGTGGGAGTGGGGTGTGCAAGCACACAGCTGCTCTTAATAGAAGTCCATCAGAATTGCAGCTGGCACAAGAAGGGCTCTTGTTCTGTTTTCCTGAGACAAAAGACCCTGCAGAAGTAGTAGCCAGGACATGACCTTGTAGGCCTGAAGACAGGGAAGGCCTGCTGTCCACTAGATCCAGTGGAGGACATGTAACCCCCTCTCCATGGACAGAGTGCTTCAGGGTGGCCCAAGAGAGCCCAGAAACAGAGCCCCCAAAACTGAGCAAATACAGCAAAGAGCACAGAGGTCTGTGAGGGAAGAAGGACTGCTGCTTCTGAAGCATGGCTCATCGACTCCCATTACAAGGGAGTAGAAATAAAAGCTCAACCACTCTTTAATGATCCCCCCTGAATATTTGTGGGAGGATCATACTCTCCCAGCACAGGGTTTTCCTCCTGACAGCATTATTTCAGTGTTGCATTTCCCTTGCTGCTGTGACAGTGTCTCCTTCCTAGTTGTGTTTCAAGATCTGTCCTGTCAGATCTGAGGACTTGCTGCCAGTCCAGTACTTTCCAGCACTGCAAGCTGGGAGCAGCTCTCCTGTGCTCACAGCTACTTGTGCAGTGATCTGTAGTATGGGAGAGCATTTCTCTTTCTGCTCCACTACAGCAGAGCACCTCCCCAAATTTCTGCTGGGGCTGAGAAATGCCCCTGCCAGTGCTTCTCCTCTCCAGTGGTGAGCCCAGCAAGGGTTTGGGTTTCTCTTCAGCCAGCTTTGTGCAGCCCTGGGGAGTGAAGAAGAAGAGATGGGCTGCAGCAGGACAAGGAGAAGGCTGGCAGAGCCAGGGCTTTGGGGGCCAGCTCAGCTGGGACAGGTCTGCAGGACAGGGTTATGATTCCTCTAGGAGACCCCCAGAGCCCTTCTGGGTTTGGGTGCCCTGCCTGCTTCTGCCCAGACCTCCTGTGACCTGCCTTTTAACAACTTCTTCACTGCTCATTTCACTTATGACACTTGGCTTTCACACAGCTCTCAAAGCAGCTAAGGCATGTTCTGTGAGGATGAGGAAGGTGTTCCTCTTCCTCCAATCTTTATTTTATATCTTTGTAGTTTTCTAAGGAGATTATATAGTACCTTCCACCCCAACCCCTCTGTTCCTTCCTAAAATTACACTTCATTTTCTACTCTCCAGATATAGACACAGCCAGCTTTCTGCCTGAGTTTGTGAAATGGTTGGAATGGAGAAAAAGACCTTAGCTGAGATGTGTATGTGGGAGAGAGGAGGTGTAGGGGGACAGGGAGTATTCATGGAGCCCTGTGTGGAGGGACCAGCAACCTGTGTGGCACAAAAACATTTTAAACTCACAACAGGGGAATGCTCTGTGGATTGAAGGCTTCAGAGAGAGAGCCTGCCAGCTACAAAAAAATCTTTAAATAACAGGGAGAACGATGAGAAAAAGTCTGAGCTGCTCACTCAGGAGGAGAAACAGCTTCACTGAGCCTGGGTGGAAAGCTGTGTAATCCCATTGGCTTCGGGGATGTAGCAAGGGCTTACACCATGGAAGAACTGAGCCTGCTGGGTGCAAAGGACTTACTCAGGCTGAATAATTCTTTTGTCCCTTCTCTGCAACCTGGTTGCAGCAATAGGCACCAAAATGTGTGTTGGTTTTGGTTCCAGCAAGGCAGGTTTTGTGTGAGGGACCCTTGTTAAAACTGTACTGCTGAGTTGAAGGGAAACTTTCTTCAGCCTTCCAAAAAATTCTCTTTCTGGGCAGACTTCAAGCTTGGGAAATGTCAGCCTGAGAGGTGAAAACATAGGGAAAATTACAAGTAATGGAGTACAAGGAGATATAAGAAATCCTTTACTCATGATAGTAGCCTGCTATTACACATTTTAAAGGGAGTTCTCTTTAACAAAAATAATTATAAAATATACTTTGCAATTAACTGAAAGAGATAATTGCTCCAGAATAACAGTGAAAACCCTGCCTTGAGAAATGTCATTTAGTTAAATACACACCAGCCCTAGTCTGTTATAACTATGAGCATTTTTTGGTTTTAAAATAAATTCTTAACATTCATATTTTCACCACTGCTTACCTAGCAGATTCTTGACTGTGTGAGAGGGAGCTTGTAATTATTCTGGCCCCATCCTGCACTCTGTGCCATCATGACACAGAAGCTGATGGCACCTGAGCCCTCCTTGCAACTTCTCCAGCGGGTTCCATGTACTTCTGTTTCTCCAGCCCACCCTTAAACTGTGTCCTCTCAGCCTCTGATATGAAACAGAGTGAGGAAAATACACAAGGTTTAGAAAGCCCAGTGCCTCTGTAGGGGCCAGGATTTGCCTGTTCTTTGGGGTTTTTTTCCAGTATAATTTCTTACATTTCTTTATGCTCGAGTATGATTTTTCTTCTAGAAGGTATAACTTGATTTTGGATTTTTTTAGCTTCAGTGCAGGCATATGATTTCAAATACCTTCCTCAGACTCCAACATGTAGTTCTTCAGAAATGTAATGGGCAGGTAGGCATGGGAAAGAATTTGATTATACTTGAAAAGAAAGACAAAATAGATCTGATGGTAAAGCTATCCAGCATGTTTGAGGTTTCTCTCTGTAGTTTAGGTGGAAAGGATTGTTCTTCTGCCAGTGTAAATATATAAATTTTAAAAGAGATGTCAAGGACTGCTTAACATACAGACAAAAAAAAGTTTCACACATCTGCCCTTATAATAGCCCTATGTGTTTGTATTCTACTTATTTATGCATTCGCATTTGGTTTATTTATGAGATCTTTGCCCAGAAATGTTCCCCTATTAACTCTATATGGCTCTATATGGTAATTAATATATCACTGTGATATTCCATCTGTTATTATTTCTCCAGCATTTGCACCTATGAGCCCCAACCAAGATCAGAGTCTCATTTGGATCCCAGGATCAAAGCATCTTTTGTACTAGAGACTCCACATATGCACAGAGGGCTTAGGAGGTTTTCAGTCTAAACACAGAAACTGGGCAAGTGTCAGTGAAGGGATGGGTGCTGGCCCTTAGCACTGACCAGCCCAAAGTGTAGTAGCTGTGGAAGGCAGGCCCAGATCCCCTGCAGTCCCTTTACCATTCTGGCTCTCCTCAGTGCTGTGGCACCTCCAAAATGAGAGGCATGGTATAACCGTGATTTTCTTGATGTGTTTGGGCTGTAATAAATCACCTACACAAGGCCACAGAAAGAGATGAAACAACTGCACCCAGGGCTGTCTCCTTTTTGCTCATAGAAATGGAATGACAAAGCAGCTTGTTAAGCAGACTTACCAATATGTGATCCATGTTCCTGTGAGATTTTGTGCACCAGCAAGGGCCTGCTGGGAGCAGCAGGAGCTGAGCTCCATAGTCTCTGTATCAGGCTGGCAAACATGGGAGGTGGCCACAGCAGTGATGGCACAAAAGATGCTCTAAAGCCCAGCTGTGGTCATGGTAGGAAGCTGGGAATCAAGGCTCATGCCCCCAGAGGTGCAAGGAGGAGGTGAACAAAGGCAGGGGTAGTGTCAGTGTGGTTGAGATTTACGAGTCCAAAGCTAAAGTAAATGTAAATAACCTGTAAAGTGTGTGGAAGGAACATTTTAATTCAGCTTTGCAGATTGTGAGCAAGTGATTCTGGCAGGACAGGGTAATGTTTTAACTACTGTGGTGATGGTGTTATTGCTGTGTAGTGTGAAAGTAAAGAGAAGACTATCTTTTGTTGGAACGCTAATGCATTAATAATTATAAAATATGCCTCTCCAAACTGCTACCCAATGGAAGCAGCCTCCAGAAGCAGTGTGGTGTTCATGCTGTCAGGCACTCATTATTTCTGTGCAGTGGTGGCAGGAAGGCACCAGCTTATCTGTAAATATTGACAGAAAGCTGAAAAATCTTCTGCTAGAGAGGAAGTAAGTAAGCACAGACAGTTGAGAATCCAATCTTACAGTTTTCAGATGGTGAAAACAGAGATGATGGCACTTATGACATCCAGAAAATGCTAAAGGAAACATGAAATGTAACATCCAGTTTTAATAGCTGAGGTGGGAACAAAATCTTTCCTCCTGAAGCTATATTAAAATATTTCCTTTCTGATCTTCTTCCTTAGAGAAAGGAGACTTTTGTATGTGTGTGGTTGGGAATTATGGGAAATAATAATTTTCAGTATTTCAAGTATGAAAATTAAAATATGTTTATTACTCTGAAATGTCACAGTAGTGCCCCATGGCAGTGGTACTCTAGGGAGTTCCTCATGTTTCCAGTCTGCTGCTTGGTCTGCATCTTTCCACCTAAACCTCAGAGCCATCTCTCTGCAGAAGTGGCATGATGGAAGGTGCCATTCTGTGCTCTGAAACATGATTTGTTTGGAGGATTTGTTAATTGCAAAGAGCCTTGGGTACCCAGGTTGGTTGATATTTGGGGAATGTTTTCAGGGGAAAAATTTCCCAAAGCCAAGGTGAAGAACATCTTTCAAAAGCAGCACAGGAATGACAATTTCATAAAGATTTCCTGTGAATCATATGAACAATCTAAAACAAAAAAGAAAACAAAAACTCAGAGCTAGTTTTAAGCAGTTACCTCAGAGGCCATTCATCTGCCTTGTTTAGTCTCAAAGAACACCAAACACTTCTTATTTCCAAAAGAAACATCCAAAGGAGTAATCTTCCAACATGTCTCCATGTATTTGTGTTGCTGGTAGTTTTTTGGCCACAGGTACACTCCACACTGTGCAGGGCTCCAGCCCCAGGGTTGTACACTCCTGATACTGTGGGTACAGAGGCAAATTTCCTTCTCTTGCATCATGGCCTGGCTATTGGTAAGTCAACACCAGTGGCTTTCCAAGGTTGTTTTTAATCCTTACTTTCCTTCCTTTTGTTTCGGTAAATCTACATGTGGCTCTAATCTGCTGTCCAGGCATCCTACTTGCAGAGCAATTTAAAGGCCTTACATGAGTGCAGTCTCTGGGAACAGAGTTTTTATTTCAAGTTACCTTAAAAGACATTTTTTGTTGGGCTCTTTTTTTAGAGGGTTTTCACATAAATTACAAGTGTGTTCAGAGAAAATTTTCTAATTTAATAAAGGTTTTTAAAATTCTCATTATAAAAACATGAAAAAGGCACTTTTGTTGATAGATGTATCTTTGTTTTTCAGTTTACTGGTATCTATAAACATTTAGAGTAATTCTTCAGATTTCTAGCCTGGGATTTCTTATGCTCATGTGTAAATAAACCACAAAGCCACAAATAAGCACTTCCCACTTTGAGTGGGTTTTTGAAAGCTAAATGCAGGGGCACAGTTGAACTTCAGAAAGAGTACTTACAAGCAAGGATTTGCAAGGATGTACTGACATTAAGGCTTGCTAAAGCATGGCTGTAACTTTAGCCAAAATAGTTATAAAGGACTCTTGTGCTGATGCCTCAAACATATCACCTTATTACTGCCTATATCCTGCAGTTTGAGAACTGCCATCCAAGAAAAATTGCAGGACTTAGAGCACATGACTGGTAATGAGAAACATTCCATTGAACTTGAATATTCAATCAGTTTCACCCTAATTTGTGGCAGCTCAGTCAAAGGCTGGATTGAAGAGCTCATTTTAGAAAGTGGTTTCTTCCTCAACATCTCCAGCCCTGCCAGGGCAAAGGACAGATGCTCAGAGCAGCATTGTGGCAAAATTAGGAGGAGCACTGCAGCTTTGTCACTTCTGGTGGGATCAGGGAAGAGGCAGGGTCTTAGGAAATACAGTGGTTTTACAGATATGACGGTATGATATGTTAGTAAAGGGCAGGGATTTACATTTTGATTGGCCAAGGCCTTATGGGCATACCTCCAGAAAGGCCATACAGCTATGAGGGTGCTTGTGTTTTGCTTTATGGGGAGGGGCAGAAGAAGGAAAAAGCAAAAATTGTTTTGCCAAAACGGTTCTTGTCTTGCAAAACGAACTTGGACATAATTTTTCTTAAATTCTGTGCAAATACTCAGAATAAATATTGTGTTCAAACTTTCCTGGCTGTTTCAGCAGGCAAGATAAAACCATATTCATAACTACTAAGAATGGTCTTTCAGTCCAGATGCAACTTTATTTCTTTATCTCTGTGATTAAGCATGTTTTACAAAACTTTGTTTTATTGCAGCTTCCCAGAAATGCATGTTTTAATATACCAGACAAGAATAAGCAATGAGCTCATACACAGAAAAAAGTCTGGTTTATAGTTATTGAATATACATGCTCTGTGTTTGCTATGACTTTAATATATATGTCATGCATTCTACTAAACAATTCAAGCATAAATGGAAAAGTTGGGTAATAATGGAAAGAATCTAAAGCTTTTGAATGCAAAAGGGCTTGGCAGAAACGTAGGTAGGAAGTAAGAGCTTTGATTATTCTGTTTATACTTGTTTTTAATAGCAAGCTCCCCAACAGCCCTTTGTGATGAAAGGGCATTTTTGAAGATCAGTACAGGTATTTCAACTACCTGGTACACCAGACACAAGAGAAGATGCTTATTTTATTGAAAGCTGAAAACAGAAATACTACAGATTTTATAACATATACAGAGAGATAGAGCAGAATCCTGCATGTTTAACTGTACAGATCTTGCTCCAAAAAGTAACTTTAAAAACAGCAGTGTGAATCATCCAGCAGTTTTGTAGCCAAGGTGCTTATCTACAAGCAATCTGATGGTTTTCCTTACTATCAGCAGCTGACAGTCTCCCTGGAAGCTGAAAGTCAAACCCTGTTGCTTTTGGCTCACACTTCAGCAATAGAAAGGACTGGTCCATTAGAAGGTACAGCATGACCCTGTCCATGGACGTCAGAGGGTATTGCTTCAATCCCCTTATGTTTAAGAGCTTGGCCCTTTTTAGGAGTTGTTAAGTGTTGTTGTTTGGTTTCTTTCATCTTTGGAGCTGTGGCATCCTTTAGAGCTCGGACATCTCAAGCTCTTTTCTCTGGCTTGACTAAAGGTAGAAGAAACAGCAGTCTCTGGCTTTACACCTTTCCAAGGAGTAAAATTTGCCCCCAAATGAAGCAGAGCAGATAAACTGATTTTCATCAGCACTGAACCCAGCAGTGCCACAAGGTTCCAAGAAGGACATAATCCCCCCTTAAAGGGCTATCTGGAATATCTTGTTTCATCCAAATTGGAAGGTCCAAAATGAAACATTTTATTGGCAAATACTTAGAAAAGGATTTGCAACCAGGCCTTGTTTGGACATTTTTTTTATCCTTCATCTAATGCATTGTGTGTGCAATGGACAGGCTTTTGGACACTTGGACTCAGTCATGGCCATACTGCCGTGGCCCAAAGCCCAAAGGCCTTGCCACTGTCACAGTAACCAGTGATGAGTGTTGGCTGATAGGAGAGCAGAGAGAAATCTGCATGGGGCAAATAGCTCCCCTCAGGCTGGATTATTCCTTACACATCAGATGTGCAGCTGCAGGAAAGCTCTGATGCCAGGTGAGGAACTGGCACCGTTCAGTTGCCTGCACTCTCACCCGCCTGATTAAACACAGGCATTTGCCTATGTTCTCTAAATTACTTGGGATCATTTACAGTTGTAAAAATATGCTGTTACAAAAGCTTTGTTGTTCACCTTCGGGGATGAACATGTTCAGCCCTGACAATGTTATCTAGAGAGAACAGCAGCCCAAATCACCTCAAACATACTTGCAATATAACACAGCTTCAGGCGAGGCTCACTGACACCACTGCTGTGAAAGAAAGGCACAAAAATGAAGTGACCATTACAATGAGCAATGTGAGGCAGATGACACAATTTTGCTTGAACAACCAAATTTAAATAACAGAAAATTGCACTGCCTGTCCCTTTTTTTTTCTAGTTCTCTGGAGTTGGTCTTTCTGTGGCAATGAATTACTTCCAGGCTTTAACATAAAACAGCGTGTAGCCCTGAAAGCTGTAGCGCTGCCTGTCCAGGGAGAGCACAAGGCTTCTGAAACATTGCCGTCTCGTGGCAGTCTCCTGGCACCACTGCAGCTGCTGGAGTGCAAACAGCCTTGCCAGAGGTCACAGGCAGGTGCCACAGGCATTTAGTGGTAGGCAGGATACACAGCGGAAACTTCCTCAAATTTCACAGATGAAGATAGAGAGTTGGGTTTGTGCAAAAAAAAAAGAAAATTAATCAGATGAGACAGGTGCCCAGTCAGATGATGACAAAGTAACTGAACTGCTGCCAAGTGAAAGGCAGCCCTGGATTCCCTTGATGGGTTTCTGTGCTTTCATGAGCCTCATAGCAGCCCTGAATTCAGTCACCTTGCTGAAGCAGTTCAGTGTCTATATCGACAGTCAGGAAGGTTTACAGCTCAGGAAGGCAGATGACCTGGGATGGCTTTCTCAGAATGGCAGCTCTCTTCTTTTCCAAGCCAAACTTGCTGTACTGCCTTCTGCAAACCCTATTACACGCACTCAGTACAAAGTGTTACAGTCATTTTGCAGTAAATATCAGACAAAGATATCCTAAACAGTGTGAATAAATTTTTTGCCTTTTTTTTCCCTCACCAACATTGAGTCAGGGATGTTTTCTGCCATAGATTGCTTTAACACTCATCACTTAAAAGTAATCATTATCTCTGTGTATAAATTACCATCATTCAGAATACTTTAGCACATACTGTACAGTTTGCTTTTAAAAGCAAATAAGCATGTCTTAATTTTTGATATATTAATTATTTCCTAGGATTACAGTCTTTAACGTTAGTCCAGTGAGAGTCAGATTTCCCAGTCTGTGACTATTAAACACCAGTTTGGAAGACCTGCATGGATGCTAGTCTGACTTGTACATCTGGCAGCCTACACTGGGCCTTACACAGACTCTATGAAAGTAACGTGGTGGATTTCCACTGACCTGTGATGAAGAATCTCTTCATCCTATGCCAGATGTGTTGACCTCCTATTCTGTAGTATCCTGGATATCCCATATATTTTTCCAGAGCTATTGTAAGGAAGAAATCCTTGCCAGACCACGAGCACCAGTTCTAGGAAGGGTATTTATTTAATAGCACAGTGCTTCAAATCATGTCTGGTTTTTAATAAAGCTTAGAGAGGCTTTTCTGTGCCTCACCCAAATGATCCCAGTGTGAACACAGGCTCCAAGTCAGTGTCTGCTTCTATAAATGGAGATGTCTGTAGAAAAAGGCAGGTGACTATGGAATCTCGCTATATACAGCACATATTTGCTACTAAAGCACATCCACATGAATTTTACAGATTTATTTTATAAAATGCAAACTTGAGTACAGCTTTGAGCAATTATTGATGTTATTTCAGTAAATTTTCTTCTCTCACATGCCCTTTACCACCCTAAGGAAAATTCAGTGACTAAACCTGTTCCCAGTGCATCCCAACATTTTGTAATAGGAGCAAGGGCAGACTTTGGACTTTCACTGGCCAGATTTCAGGGCATTTCAAGGATTAATGGATACCTTTTCTAAAGACCTAGGACATGTTTCACCAGTGGGTGCCTGAAGGATAAGCTTCTCTGATTTTAATAAATTTCTGAGCATGCAAAAGCCATTGCTATCAAAGTTAGTGCCAGCTCAGGGGTTCTGAAGCTCTGCTGTGTCATTTCTGCTGTAGAAGCTGCGTTCTCTAGCACTGGCCCAGCCTGGCTCTAGAGAATGAATTTGACAAGGTGCATCATCTATGTCTTGGGTAGCTGTGCAGGAAATATCAGAGCTGAGAGCTTACACCAGTTATGCCCATTGCTCTTACAGGGATGGAGTGGAAACCAGCCCAGACAAAACCTGGATCACCTTGCAAAGGTGGAAGCAGTTCAGAGAAAAACCAGCCACAAGCAAAGCCTAGGCAATATGGGTAGCCAGGGAGTTTGAGATGCACACAGAGGTTGAAGCCCAGAGGTGACATGATAGTCTGACATATTGTTCATGTAAGAGGGGAAAATGCCTGTTCTTTGTCACCACCTTTGTCACTAGAGCCCTGCTGGGGCCAGAATGTTTGGTACCTTGTGGGACCCAGCCCTGTGATATGCAAAATATCACTCTGATGTATTTAATATCAGTGGCTTTAGTAAGTGGTACATGGTAGTTGCACCAGCTCAATGAAAATCCTGAGGAGGCAAAAAGAACTGAGGGCAAACACAGCTGTGATAATACTGATTTTATAAGGGATTGCTATAGCTACTGGCCCCTGTATGGATTAGCAAGGCTGAGTAGTGCTGTAATTTGATGCCTTTCTTGCCTTATTCACTCAGACGTATATAGTTTTATTTTATGTACTCACACCTTATAACCCTTGGCTTCACATGTCTTTGGCTGTAAAATACAAGCCTGTCATTTTCTCAGATTTCCAACCTTTTCCTCTTCTGTCCATAACAGGCCTTTTTCCTGTCTCACTTAAATTCAATCAGTTTTCCTTAATGACCTGGTGCATTTATAAGAATCATTTATGTTGAGTAGTGGCGACCTGTTGTCTTTCTGTTGCAGAAAAATATAAAAATATTTGCATCTTGTGGCTCATGATTGCTGATTTTTTATAATCAGATTTTGTTTTTCTGGCTTCTCCCCCTGTTGTGTCTTCAGGTGAGCCCAAGGATTATCTATAAATTCTCTCTTATGATCTTGACATAAGCTGCAGCTTGCTGAACTGCTCTTTATATTTGTTTTTGATATTTAATCTGTTTGGGCATCCCTAAAACAGTAAAGTGCCTTTGAGGCAGCAGTGAGGTGCCAATCAGTTTATTAAGCCATCCTTGTATAGGTGTGACAAGCTTCATCCGCTCTTGGAGTCTGACTTAATACAGCCAAGAACAAATATGGAGAAAGGTATTCACTTTTTATTTCTCCTAAATCTGGTTTGCACTGTCCAAAACCTCTTATCAATCTGCTTTGGTGTAGGCACACAGGGTGAGAAGGGAGATTTGCCCTTTGGGAGGTGGAGCATTGGCAGCTACAACTTGTGGTAGCCCCAGTAGCCAAGCCCAGGCCCAGGTGTGGTTTTTACTTGCCTACAAGACCTGCCAGAAATCAGACAGGTGTCAGGGGCAGAGGCTTCACAGACCCACAGTGTCCAGACAGACCTCTTTAGAGTTGTATGTTGGACTTACCTGCTGTGGATTGTAGGACAAATATTCCCAGCCACACCAGGTAAGGCTGGGGATCCATCAAAGTGGTGAAAAGTTTGGCAAGATTTTTGGCTGGAAAATGTTCTTGTGGTATCCAAGTACTGCTGTGTGTTACAGCAAATCAGTGTGTGTCGAATTCTATGGGTTTGGGTTTGTTTATTTTTTCATTTGATTGAGGGCTTCCTTATCACCTCTCCCCATTTGCCTGGATATATATATATATATACATGCCTGTTGTTTTTTTGTCTCCCTAACCGATTCCTTAATCTCAAGTAATAAAATTGACTAGATTTTACTTGATGTCAATTAAGTAAAACACAAAGGTAGAAAACCAATTTAAAGCAGCACTGGCAGCTCTATTTTTAAGTTAAACTTTTTTCTCTTCCAATATTTTATATAAAAACATAGAAAAATATAAAAGGCTTAAAAGAAAAAAAAAGGAGAATGGTCTGTCTTTTGCTGCCAAGACAATGAAAAAGAAGTGCAAATGATATAATAATGGATATCTATTAATGCAAATCAACTGTGTGGATTCCTTCTGGTAATGAAAATAACTATTTGATAGAGCAGACTGAATACTGCATAAGAATTAACAAATTAACAAATGTTCAGAGTCATCTGATTCATCTACTTATAACAGCTTCCCTGTGAACAAAGGTGTAACCTTTTGTGCTCTGTTTTTATGAAAATGCTAGCAAAAACCTTTATAGGCAGGAATACTCATATGCAACTCACAAGGATACTCAGTAAAAACATATTTTGTATTTGTTGCATAGTTTGCATGGGCAGCCCAGTTCTGGCTCTGCTTCAGAGAAGCACTTGTGGTTTTGCCTAGTTCTAAATCTACCTTTTCAAGTCACATCAACTTTTGTTCCACGTCAAGAAAACAAAAGCTTTGCTGCTCCTTTTGAAGGCAGTAGATCTGAGCATATCATCCATGAACTCCAGTCTCATTCCTATCCCTAACTTATCAGCTCCTGAATGTAAATAAAATGCTGTGTGCCATGGAGGCATCAACAAGGAGGGGTGTGTTTAGCCCATCAGCGCTCCAAGCTTGCCAGACAACACTGGGCAGGAGAAAAAGCATGTTTCTCAGGAGCAGGGGATGCCTTGTTCATCCTCTGGTGCATCCTTTGGAGGGTTGACTCTGGCAGGGAAATCTCACTGCCAGCTGTGATTGCATAGCCGAGCTTTACAAAGTTCAGGAAGGGTCACAGATAAGGACACAGGCTGGTCTCAGGCTATGTTCCTGCATGCAGGTACTCCACTATCCAGTGCCCAGCCCGCTCTCCTCTCCAGGCTTTTTCCACCACCATCTTCTGAACACTGATGTTTGTCATGCTCTTAGTGCTTTTTTCCTTCCAGTGAGTTCACTTTGCTGTGACAGACAGAAGACCCTTTTGCTAGAGGACTCAGCACAGGATTTTCTGCCTGGGCTGGGGCAGCAGGCACTGGGG
Source organism: Alethe castanea (assembly GCA_024734035.1). NCBI lineage: Eukaryota > Metazoa > Chordata > Aves > Passeriformes > Muscicapidae > Alethe > Alethe castanea. The sequence continues at coordinate 11,255,542 of JANRGV010000084.1, forward strand.
CAATGTTTGGGCTGCTGGGATGAGGGCAAATGCTGGTGTTCAGCAGCAAGGCTGGTGAATTGGTGAGCCTGTAAAGACATCTGGGGGGTTATTGGGAAGTGCATTCTTAATGTTATTAAACATTACTTAGGCCTACAGCAAGCTGCACCTTCAACAGTTTAAGCTGTAATTGCTAGCTGATGCAGAAGTAAGACTGAATGTATGTAAATCCTGTTGAAAGCTAATTTCATTTTGGCTTCTCAGGCAGATTAGCAGTCTCTGCAATTAATAGTGTGGGCAGATGATGATGGTAGTGGAGAATCTATCATACAGTGCTGTAGGATATGCTCAAATTTGAATACAGTAGATGTTCCCCTTTTCCCAACCTTAGAATAAGCAGATAACACAGAGGCCACAGGAATGTGTGACTGGCTTCCAGTAACCTTGACTCTTTCTCCCTTTGCTCATTACATTCCTGGTTTATGGTCCCAGGCAAGAAACCAATGCCTCATCCATTTTTTGCCTGCCCTGCTCTTTTCCTGTGGCACTCCAATCTTTGGAGACAGGGGAAGAGGGAGAAGCAGAAACCTTCCACCAGTGTTTAAAGCAGTTATCCCCAGCTCATGACACCTAAAGTCCTTTCATAAGCACAGAATTTCTTGGGCTTTTCTGTACTACTCTCTTTATGTATCTATTCAGAGCAAGACTTGGAGACGCACACACAGCTGCCACATCCCTGGGAATGTTCAAGGCTAGGTGGGATGGGATTTTGAGCTACATGATCTAGTGGAAGGTGTCCCTGACCATGGCAAGGGGGGTAGGAATGAGATAATCTTTAGGGTCCCTTCCATACTGACCCATTCTATGAATGTCCCACCTCCCTGTTGTTTTGAAGTTATAAGATTTGGCTTTTTACTCTGTCCTTCATGAAAGGAGCAATTATTTTGCACTTTTCTATGTCTCAGGATAAACTGTTTCTAGCATCTAGGAATCTCATACCTGACTGTGGCACATCCCATTTTAGGCCTCTTGTTTTGAAATTTTTCACGCAGAATTTTAAAAGAGAAATGCTTTGATAAGAATTTTACTCCGAAATTTGGAAACATTGAGAAAAACATTTCCAAGTGGTGCTCTAGGTTAGTAAGTTTCCTTGCATCTACAAACCTGAGAACACCTCAGACTTTGTGTGTAGAAGCTACTACTCTGTGATGGCTTCTGGGCTTAAATAATTGTTAACTCTGTTCTGCTATGAGCCATTTGGCAGTGAAGAATTTTCTGCTCTGCATTTGTACAGTAACTCTCACACTGGGTGCTGGGCACTAGGAAATGTAAAGAAAAAAATAGTAGTGAAAATACTGGAGTCCTCAAAAGCCTCTGAGAATTATTAGTTACAATACAGTTATTTTAGATGGAGCCATCCCTGCAGGCAGGTGAGTAGGGGTGTGGGGAGGCTAATAATTTATTACAGGGCTCTGCAGGTATTCACACACCTTCACTCCATAGATTCAGTACCATCCAACACTTTTCAGATAACTTTTTTGTTGTAGTGAATATTCTTCACTTGTACCATGTCCAGATCAGCTCTTATCTTATTTTTCTGTCATTTAAATGATTTTTTCATAAGAGAACATGAGACTGTTAGTAGCAATGATATCTATATGTTTCCTAAGGCTGTGCCATGTCACCTCAAACTTCCCTTCCTGCTGCTTCCCTTCTTTCCAGAACTTCAGGCAACAGGTTTTCATTGACAGAGCTGGAGTGATGTGGGGAGTGCTTCTAGCATCCTTTGCCAGGAAAGAAGATAAAATTCTCTTCTCAGTGAAGCCAGCAAGATCTTTGTCACTACTGTTATCTGAGACTTCCCTCTGTTTCTAAATGGTGCTGAGGAAAATGACAAGTGAATTGAATACACTGAGAATAATCTGATTACTTGACAGGAGAAAACACCCTTTTTCTGCATTTTTTGCCAGAGTGAGATGATTATTCCCCTCTATAATCCACTACTGCTCTTTATCAAACCTTGAACATAGAATATGTGCTTTGAAGGTAAAAATCTCTGCCTACAGTGACAGTTTTATTTGTGGGTCGTTTTTCCCCCACTAGATGAGAAAGACAGTTTACAAAATATCTTGTGGAAATACACAGGTGTCTGCTCACTGCTTTGAAAATCCCAAGGAAGTTTTAAATCCACACATAACATTGTGAACACAGAGTTTTGGAAAGTGCAAAGCTGTGGCAGCAGCTCTGTCCTAGATGACACAGCAGCTTGGATGTGTGTGGCCTCTACCCTGACTGGACAAACTGTGGGAAGAAGAATCAAGCTCTGGAGGTGCATCTGTGGGAAGGAGAGTTTCTGTTCTTTCATGGTATAAAGACAGTTCCAGGCTGCTGTGGGGGATATTGCTTCCCCATTGTTACACAGTTTTAAAGGCCTTATCTCATTCCACATACACACACACTTCAGAAATGTTAATCTCACTTTTGTGCTTAACTGTTTCAGGAAAATGGGAGGTATTGTTCCCTAACATTTTTAAGTTACTAAGACGTGTTTACCAAGAAATTTGATGTACTTCTTTCTCTGCAGCTGAGTGCTAGCCAAGAGTGAAAGAAAGCGAGAGGGCTTTATTGTAAAAGTCCTTTAAGGTTCCTGTGCTTCTTGGCTATCCTCTTTAAAGCCTTTTTAATAGCAAGCCCACTCAAGCAGTCTGACAGCTCACATCACTTTGTGCATGGCTACAAAACAAATGTGCAGGGGCGGCAGGGGAAGGAATTGGATTGTTGGATCTGGCTGTGCCTGAGCTGGGAGCCCTACAGGCAGAAACCTCCTTGTCTCTAGGAAAGGGAATTACCTGGGCCAGCCTTCTATGAGTTGGCAGGGACTGCTTCAGCACTCCTTCCGTCTTCTCTGGGAGCTGCTCAGCAAAGTCACCATATAAACTTCGGTGGACTGAGTCACTTTACTGATGGTTTATGTTACAAAGCTTTTCTCCATGTTTGCCTAGCTCAAATGTGGTTGAGCCAAATGCAAAGTAACTTCTAGAGATGGGGGCAGCATCTGCTGCTATTTTTGTAATTTTGGTTTGTTTATGCTCAACTTCTAAAGCAGACCTTCTCTTCAAGAACAAAGAACCTCAGCAAACCCCAGCGGCTCAAGTCTCTCCAGCATGTCTCCAGAGGGACCAGAGGTGTAATTTAGCTCAGCAGATTTTATCTGCCAGGACTCCACATGTGCAGAGACCAACCACCCTGGTGTGCTGCAGAGAGGAGGCACAGATTGCCATGTGTAAGTCTGTCACATGTGCACTGTTGGCTCAGCAGTGGGAACATGACAGCAGGCTGTTTTAGAATAAACAGCCCAGCAGAGTAGACAGCTCTGGTTTGCACCAGGAGTCCTGAGGAGTGGCATGATCCTCAGTCTGCTTCATGGTCCTGCAAGGCTGCTGTCACACACCTCCACTTGTGCTCAGAAAGAGGGATGTGACCTTTGTTCATAGGTTGCAGGAAAAAGCTGCTCTTCAAGCCTTCATCTGTCTCTCCTTCCTTCTCCCTTCTTGAAGGCAAGTCACCACTGTCACTAAGGCAATGGTACAGTCTCTGGCTCCCCTGGATGTTTTAAACCACTTGGAGCCCTGAATTAAGCTAGGAAGATAACCATATGTTTTTTCCCTGAATGCTTCTTCAAATTAACTCTTCAGGATTGAATAACAACATTATGATACTGATATCTAGCAGTGAAAGGACTTTTTGTCATTCCTTGCAAGGGAACAAGGTCTCATGTCTGAGAATGTAAATAAAATGAGTGCTGTCTGAAAGGGTTCTGTGACTGCTCTGAAGAGAAGGATGAGCCTAAGCTACATGCACATGCCAGCCTGGGAGTTTTTCATCATGTTTAAGTTGAAGAAATATTGGGAGACAGAATATAACTATTTCAGCACTTCTCAAAAATGTGAATTAACTAGCAAAAGCCTGATAAGAGACAAAAAATTATCAGGGAAGATGCAGTGGAGGAGCAGTACCTTTTTTAGCCAGCAGAACCACAACCAAGGCAGGATTTATGTGTTATGGTGGCATCCCCAAATCCAATCCAGAGAGGATTAAGGGAGAACTTTAAAGTAAAAGGAATGGCTGGACTGTTCTTTTGTTGGTCTGTGCTGGAGGTCTTTTGCCAGGCCTGCTGGATAGCGTCCATGTAAGAGGAGGGCTTATGTGACCTGTTACTACAGGTAAAATTTGCAGTTTTGCAAAAGACAGCACCATTCCTGGTACCAAGTTACAAATCTTCCATCTGCAGTGACACCTGGAAAAACACCAGGACAGTAAAGAATCAGTGGCATGAGCAACCTCAGAGGTGTCACTCTGCTCATTAATTCATTTCTTTGTAGGCAGCTCAGACTATAACACATCCTAGTTGTTTTGTGGTGCTGTTGTAGATGATGATGATGATGATCTTTTAATGAGCTAACATATTCATTGCTCACTACTCCACCACATAAGGCAATTGCTTCATTCAGAAACTACAAGAGGTTTTTTTTTCAGGATAGGTTGGCAAACATCCCTTAGCCAAGGATCCAAGGCCATCGTCCTCTTGCAGCTGCACAGCTTCTCATTAATATTTGAAAAGGTTTATTGCACAATTTAGGGTTTAAGTGTAGTATTTTATGCAGTTATTTCAAAATTCATAGATTTCTAGATTTTTCAGGCCAGAAGGGACTATTATGCACACCTTCTCTGACCCTCTGTATAATGTAGGCTACATTTGTTTAAAGTTTCAATTTGTTTTCCTGAGCAAACTTGTATTTATTATATATAGTTTGGTACTGAAGAGTATCTAGTGGAAAGGTTGAAATCCATAAATATTATATCACACCACCTGGTGCTCTGAAGCTTGATTCTGAATGATGGCTGCTCAAAATGAAGAGCAGCTTGAAAGACAGGGAGATATAATGATGTGACTATTGCAAAGAGCAAATGAATTGGCTCCATGTCAGGGGAAGTTGTTTCTGGGAGCCTGATTTCAGTTTAGGTATTGGTTTTTTCCTCTGGCAAAAAAGTGCTCTTTCAGTCAACATAGCCTTTATTTTGAAAATAAGGAAGGGAGAGGAATGTTTCTGTAGGAGATCACACTATATCTGAACAACTCAGTAATGCAAAGGCATCTCAAATTGACAAAGGGAGTGCCCCTTACCAAAGGACAAAATTTACACTTAAAGATGTGCATGCAGAAAATAGCCTGATGCACCCACAGCTGTAGTCACTATAATGCAATGGTTTCATCTGAATAGCAGCAAGGAATATGTTGTATTTACTGACATTCCAGTGTGTGATTGAAGGTGTGTTGAATGGCTCAAGAGAGATGTTTCTGTCTTAGCATCTCTGTTTTAAACAAAGATGAAAAGGAAGGGCCATAGGAGTCTCAGGCAGAGCAGCAGTTTCTGTGACACTTAGCCTGGGCTTTGATGATCTTTGCTTTCACTCAGCCTCCTGCTCACGCTGGAAGGCTGCGGCAGAGCTTCGCAGCTCAGCACAGACCCACCATGTAAAAACTGCAGGTTCTGTCTGGATGATTAATGTTAGCTGTTTGAAATAGTCCAAATGCTGCCCTCTGATCTGATACAATGAATAAATACATTGGGTGTGAATGATGGGAGCTACGGGGAGGAGCTGGGAGGGGATGAGGACAGGAGTTTTGGCCAGGCTCGGTTTTCTGAGAACGAAACAACTTTCAAGGCCATGGGGGTTGGGGGTTATTATTTTTATTTATTTCTTTTTCTTCTCCAGATGTTGCTATGCTGTAGGCTTGCCCCTGATTCAGAGACTAAGTTTTACTGCCTGAGATGGGAGAGGGAAGAGATTCTCACACCAAATGGCAGAATAAATGCTCCAGGGGCGTGGGACAAATCCTGCTCACAGTATAGTCACAAATGGGTTAACAAGGGGAGGTACTTCAGGTTCCCACAGGTACAGAATCCAGCACTAGAGCTCAGCAAATCATGAGGTTCTAGCTGCCAGCTTTTCTTAATTTTTGCCCAGCTCATTTAGCCTTCTTTACATTTTGCTGAGCTACATTTGGTTTCTGCACACCCTGTTTTGTTCCAGTGAGGACAAGATAAATAAAGACAAGAATATCAGTGGTATGACCACATAACTGCTTGTGTGCACAGACACTGCTGCCTCTGTAGAAGCAGGTTGGAGCCCAGAAAATGAGTGAACCACTCTGCATCCGTCCATGTCTGATAAATACAAGAAGTATAAAAAAAGTTATGCATTAATAAGAGAAATGAAATTGATTGCATTGCTGTGATGTGCAAGGTGTTCTCCTGGGCAAAGTTGGTGATTTTTATTTGATTCATCATTTTCCTGTTTTGATGATGATGTAACTCACTTTTCAGTCAATACAGGTCTTTTGCTACTCCCGTTGTTAAAACACCCACTGTTAGGTTCTTTTTCCATTGATATTTTAGGAGATGTTATAAGCATGATGTAATCATGTTTTAATAATTATTTCTGATTAAATCGGCTGCTGTCACTTGGTTTTAGGATCCTACTCTTTTTCTTCATACCTTTTATTATACTTAGTAATCTTTCTATTAAAAATTCTGTTTCCTAATCATCTATCATATTAGACTTATATATTGTTATTACCTTTGTTCCCCTGTCCACAGGGGGAAGTAGTAGACACTTAGGAATTGTGCAGAGCCCACCTGTGGGTTACTCCCCAACAGTGGGAATAACTTGCCATCACTTCCAGGTGCAGACTTTCAGATCAGTGTATGTGGGATTGAATGATAGGCAGTGTCAGCCATCCAAGGGCTCACAGTCTCCATCTCCAACATTACAGGGACATACCTGTGCTCTCCTTATTCACTAAAGGGTAATTTTCAGACAGTAAAAATAACTCATTATCACCTTTAGGAACCTCACAAGGATATGGAGCCAGTATGACTCATTACTAAATTACTCAGAGCCTTGATGATCATTCTTAGTATCATTCTCATTATATTTTATGTCAAGTGGCTGGACATATGTAAAGGAATAAGAGTTCTCTCTCTCTGGAATTACTTGCTTCCAGACCTGGAAACAGCACAATGTGAAAGAACAGCACTTAGCTAAATTACATTATTATGAGCTTTATCAGACACCCATCAATATATCCAGACCTACATCTTCCACATCCAGTGACCTGTCTCTTGGTGCTTTGCCCTGGTCAGAGCTGTACAGTCTTTTCTGTAAAGTCCTTGCCCAAAGACACTCTAGAGTGCATGTACAAAAAGCAGTGAAGGAGCTCAAGGCTGTCTCCCAGACCTGTTCAATTTTACAGTACAGATGCCTTGAAAGAAGGTTTAGGGGAGAAGTTATCAGATGCAGTAAGTTTTGATGCACAGGGAGGTTGAATCAAATAATAATTGAATCATATGATTTGGGTTGGAAGGGACCTCAAAGATCCTCTAGTTCTACCCCACCACATCAGGGGCATGAACATCTCCCTCTACTCAAAGCCCCATCCAACCTGGCCTTGAACACTCCCAGGGACAGGGAATCCACAACTTCTCTGGGCATCCTGTGCCAGTGCCTCACCACCCTCACAGTAAAGAATTTATAACATGTCATCTAAATTTATCCTCTGTCACATTAAGCCACTGCCCCTTCTCCTGTCACTACAGGTTAAGGGTCCCTCTCCATAGCTCTTGTAGCCCCTCCAGGTACTGGAAGGTGCTGTAAGGTCTCTACCACAGGTGATCCACCATTTGTAAAACAGGGAGGAAGGACACAAAAAAAAGGGCAGTGTCTCCATGCTTTCCTGCTTCAAACTCTGAACTTCCCTTATCAGAAAAAAGATGGAATGTCCAGTGAACTTGTCCCCTCCTCAGCCAGCAGCTGCCTGCATGGGATCGGTGCATTAGCAATACCCAGGTAGCACTTGTCAGATGTCTAAGATTCTTCTTTTCCTTCATTTTCAAATCATTTTTCAAATCACTTAAGATCAGAGGATTGTTTGTGTCATGTTTTGTTTTTTTTTTCCTTCTGGTCTTTTCTCCTTCCAGACTTTAGCCACTGGTCGATCTATTAATTTGTAACTGTTTTTCTGATGAAGTAGCATGTAATGATAATTTGTTGCTGTGAAACCTATAATGAGTTTTAATTATGGCTCCTAATGCCACACACTGTCATTTAAATCTCCATGGCTGTCACTTCCTCGTTCTCTTCCAGAGAAAATACAGCTCTTTCCCCCTTCAAACATCTGCATTAGTGCACAGTTTATGCTTGCCTCGGTGGGGCTAAGTGAGTCACAAAATGCCAGCTCCTCAAATTATTAGCTTCTCTGACTTTGGCCTGGTAGAGAAGAAAGACAACATAATCTGTTACTTTCAGTGGACACAAGAGAAACATTGCAGACTCAAATAGGCTCATCCTTGCACTTACACTGGTGTGGTTTTGCTGTTTGGAGAAGCCCAGCCTTGTGACTGTATTTTTTAGAAAGAAAAGCATAACCACACAAGCAATTATTTCTGTGGGTACTTTCCTGAGCAGTGAGATGGTCTGCTGCACTGAAGCTGTTGAAGTTCTTCCTTCTCATTTCAACAACATTCAATTTCTAGCAGTTTTTACTCTCTTGTGGTCATGGAACTTATGGGAGGAGGAGAAGCTTCTTGTCAAATCCCAGCAACAGTGCAGCAAATAATTGCAATAAATTTCTCACTCAGGTCGTGTGTTATGCCTGAAATGGAATGCATTTGAATGTATTTTTAAAGAGCTGGGGTCACAGTGGCTGCAGTGCATAGGGCAGACAGATCTGGAGGTAGACACATGGTCCCTCAATAGGAAGCCTGATGGGAAAGTGTGAGGGCAGGCAGGAGGATGGAGCTAGGAATCCTCAGAGTCTCATCCTGGAAAAAGCTGACCAGATGCCACAGGACAATAGCAGTGGAGTTTGTGCAGGTACAGCAGAGAGAAGCATTGAGAGTCTTCACCTTTCCATTAGGAGCCAGCACAGGAGGAAGCATTGTTGTGAAGTGCTGACTTTTTTCACTGGTTACTATGTCAGCTGGGACTGTTGTAGTTTTGTGATGCTGATAACTCTTGGGCAGTAACTCTGGGACTTCTGCACTGGGAAACTTCAAGCTTGAGCTCCCATGGCCTCTCCTGTCTTGTCACCAGCCTTAGATTTGTAAGCTCATACATGAACCAGGCAGAAAGGAACAAACCCACAATGTCTGACATAGCTATATGTGGTCAGTCATCTCTGCTGCAAGAATGTCCCCAAAGGAAGAGCCAGAGGAAACTGCTAGCTGAAGATACTCCAATGTTTGCTTAGTGTTGTGTGCTGAAATCAGATAATACCATTCTCCATTTATTCTGTTCTTTTTTTCTAAAGCTTAGGTTGAAACCTAAAACATGATCTCCTTAGTAACTCTGGTTAAACAGAAAAGCAACCTGGCACTAATCTAAATGGAAACTGAGATTTTCAGAGGGGACTGAGCACTCACTTCTGAGCAGGAGAGATTTGCAGTTAACTCCTAATATTTTCCAGGTCTGATTCTCTGTGCTTTCTCTTGTGAGTTTATTCATGGTTCATAGTGGAGATATGTCTCCACAAATATTATTGTTCTCTGTATTGTTCTTTGATTTTGTTTCCAGTTCTTTCTGCATCTTGACAAATTTCCTCCTTCTTAAGTTCCTCTGCTATTAGCCACCATCATCAGTCAGAGAACAGTGTGAAGGCAGCAGTTTGTACAAACAGCTGTCTGCTGTCACATTTTTAGTTGTCCTTATTTCAGAAGAATGAAACCTTTTTCTTCACTGTAGTAGAAAAGACATGGTGAATGTGTGTGTGTGTGTGTAATGGGGCAAAGCGACAGAGTAATTCTCCTCATTTCAGAGCTTAAAAAGATTTTAAATATAGCAGGACCTCATCAGGTTGTATCTCACTGCCTTCCCAGTGCAACCTCAGTGGTGCTTTTTGAGGCTGAGTATTGCCTCATTTTCAATGGGCTATTTGTGCTTTGGGTTGATTGCAAGTATTTCTGCTTTTATTAACAGGAATGAGGAAGGAGTGATGTATTGTGAGAAACTATTTTACTGAGAAACACAGAGAGAAACCAACTAAAAACTGGTGTGTCTTCTGGCTTTGAGAGTATGCAGTCTGCTTTTACAGGGAAGTGGCTGCTACCTGTAGGAGCTGACAGGGATATGAGTTGACTCTTCTGAAGCCAGCAATTTTCATACTTCCCTTCTTTAGCTGCGTTTTCCCTGGCAGTAGAAAGCTGAGGGAATTTTCTGACAGCAGTTCCTTCCTGACAGCACAACAGAGTATTTCCCTTCTGAGCTGCCCTGGCCTTGCCCATTTAATACTCAAGGCAGGGAGGGAGCTGATATAAAATGTGGTGAGACTCGTTCTGTCTCACCCAGGCCAGAAAGCTGATGACTCTTCCCTTCCAGCAAAATAGCATGTGAAAGGGTTAGCTAATTCCTGAAATCCTGATGATGTGGTGGGTAGAGAGGTGTGGATCTGGCAGCAGGAAGGTCTTACAGTTGTAACTCATTAATTTATAAGGTTTTGACCCCTTGTGATTCCCCTATGCTCTGTATGTAGAATTAACTGGAAAACTCAGTGTGGTACAAGTGAGGTACCTGGTGTAGTAGCAGCAGGCTCATTTGAGAGGCTCAGGGATAAAGGAATGTGCTTGGCTCTGGAGGTGGGAATGCTCAGGTGCTGGGATGTAGAGCTGCACTTCCAGAGCCCATTGCACAGACACCTGGAGAGTCACAGCAATGGGCCCTGTCAGCACAGCTCACTCCTTTGGCTCCAGCAGTTCAGTCTTGCAGCAGGGAGAGCTCTGTGTTTTCAAGAGGAGGAGGAGATAGTTAAACTGGCAGCTGGAAAAGATGCCATAGGTTAGCTTCTGTGATCTAAGATGCCCCAGCAGAGATTACTACAACATCTGCTTTGCTTGTCTTGTGCATACCTACATATTCATGCACAGCTTTCTGATCTCTCAGGAGATGACTAGTGAGCTGTAAACCTCCTGCTATAGCTGATGGGAAATGAAACAGCTTTTCTCTGTTGTATTTTCACCTCCAAAGAGTTTTTCAGGCTTACAGAAAAAGACAGGTCTTTTAGCGCATGCCCCTCTCCTCACCTGTTTCTGGATAAATGCAAAGAGGAATAGGAAATTTCCAAAAATAAGTCTGGACTAAGAACTGGTCCTTCTGGGGAATAATACATCTCTGTACAGTCCCCATGAGCTAATGCCACGTGAGGCAATGTGAGGGAGTGATGTACAGTCCTGGCAGGATGTGGGCAGCCCAGCAGTGAAGAAAGGTTCCTGACACATCCAGCAAGGAGTGTGGAATGTGCTCCTCAGCAAACCCAGCCCTTTTCTGTGATGCCAGCCAAATGAAAGGAAATATAATGATGGTATGTTAGAACAGCCAGAGAAGTGGATCCCATGTGACTGCCAGCTTCTCAGGGCAAGGATATAGCACAGCTCCTCAGACCTGCCAGGGAGGCTCCTGGAGTTTATGACTTACAAGCTGCAGGTTGCAAAAAGCCAGAGTGTGATGTGTGCTGCACAACCTGCTACAGAGCTTGTCTTGCAGAGCAGAAAAAAATGAAGGAAGCTCTTTAAAGTGATCAATGTGCAACCCTTGTCTGGGGGGAGGATATTGCTCAAATTTTCTTTATATTCTCAGTACACCAAAAGTAGAAACATCTGGGCTATTATTCAGTTAAATCCATCTGAAAAAAAGTAGTTAGATTTTTGATGTTGAAGATTGCACCTTTTTATTCCAGTCCCTAAGAGAAATCACAATAATACATGTCAAGTCTTTCCCTTTGGGTACATCCCAGATTTGCTCTGCACCTGGGAAAAGACAATTTTTTCCCCTGTTTCTTTGGGTACATCCCAGATTTACTCTGCACCTGGGAAAAGACAATTTTTTCCCCAGTTTTCTTCTTCTCCCTTCCTTATCTTCCAACAAGTGGCTTAAAATAATCATCTGCATTCAGGATCTCACTTGTTATTTGATCCCTGGTTTCCATCCTTCTGGTTGTGTTACTGTGGTGAGCACATGGTGTTCTTAGGTGGTCCTTGACTTTCTTAAATTGCACTTTACCCTGTGAATGGATCTGTGTTAAGACAGAGCATCCCAGAAAGATGCTTGTAGGTTTGACACACGTGCTGCTGAGAGGATTTTTTTTCCTTTCTGTGTTCTCTGCCACCCTGCTTCTCTAAAAAGAATCAATATGTTTTCAAGCCAGTGTTCAGCTCTCTGCTGCCTCAGCTCTGAAGCCTCCCAGATACAGCAATCTTTCTGAGGTTTGGCATTTGTGTTCTGGCAAAAGAAAGCAGAGTGGTTTTTAAAAAGGTTCTGAGCACTTGATAAAAAGGAAAGGGACAGTCTTCAGTTATAATGATCTGGCAGGATAGAAAATGGTGGTCTTCTCTTTTTCACTGCTCACTTCCACACAAACTGCACATACTGTTTTACAGTAGCACCTAGACACTCCAATGTGCAGCAGATGCAGAGAAACAAACTTTTGCTTGAAAAGGCTGCATTTAAGGTGATCCAAAAATTGTGAGCAGATATAAACAGATTGTTTACTTAAATACATGATTTTCAGATTCCTTTCAGAGAATTGAAAGGGTTGGATTTTTTAATTTATGTTTAGAGTAACCAAAGAAGTAATTTCATTTTGTCCTCCCTTGTTTAACATTTCAATAAATAGAAATATCAGTGGAGCATTTTTATAGAAGTTAGAGTGTTAAATGTAGATGTCAGTCAAGCTTTTCACAGCATTGTCATCCCTTCTTGATCAGTTCACTCTCACTTATTGGGACTTGTTTGTGTTTCAGTGCAGTGTGTGATGCATTTAGTGCATGAGCAGCTCTGCACAGAAAAGTGACCTTTCTTCCATAGGAATCTCTTTAGAGAAAAGTAATTATAAGTGCTTAAATTGAAGGACTCACAGCACAATTTTATAGCTTCTGGCCATCATCACTCAGGGCAAAGCACCTACCAGGCAGGCAGGCAGGCTGGCCTCTGTTGCAACAAGCAGAGATGCTAAGCACAGGCAGCACAAGAGAGGAGCAAACCACTAGATTCAGGCCTGTCAGTGACATAGTGACAAGCCAGCAGCTTGTGTCATCCTGCTTGTACAGACACAAGAGCCTGTGTTGCAGCTTTTCTTTGTTTCCATCAATGGCTATATTTTGGGGTCATCTCAGACTCCAACTAATCTCTGCCTGGCTTCTGCCTCTTCTTCACTGCTGAAGGAGTGGGACTTTGAGACTACCAAGAGGTAGGTGGGTACTCAGAGAAGAGCCATGAGAGGGGAAAAAAGGCATTTCTACCTTAGAGATGGGAACTGCTCAGTGCCATATGGGAATGTCACTGTATACAGCCCATAAGTGCTAGGGGAGAGCTGGTGTGGGGCCTGCACTGCCACACTTATCCTCCCTGTGACCCTTTGCCCTGCAGGGAAATTCACTCTGGGGGAAGAGATTTGCAAAAACTGAGCACTCATCACCAAATTCAGGTCTTGGTCTGCTTCCAGTTGAAACCACAGAGCTGACTCACAGCAGTCTCCATAGTGCTGGAAGGAGGCCTGGAGAAGTCAACATTGCTGGGGCTGCCCCACTTGGAAACTACCAGAGCAAATATAGAGGGAATGAATATAGAGGAGCAAGCACCCAGAGCTGTGTTTGCAAGGACTAATATTTAACACTGAGAACATAAATACTCCTTAAGTGTTTAACATAAGTGATTGTGGTCATAAAGCTGGAATGGCACAGGGGCTTCATGCATCTTTGAAATGTTTTGACATAACAGCCTAAACGAGGATTTAATAAAGTTCTTGTGCTCTAAAAAGTACTCATAATTTTTGCTTAATTTCTACATGTTTTCTCCCCCTTTAATTGTAGTTCAACAAAGCAGAGGGACTAATCTCAGATAAAAGTAAAAACACTAAGATTAAAGTGCACTGCTGTTTATTTTTAAGGGCAGTGGGTTAATATGAGCACTCTATTGTTGATGTCAGCATCACAAGACAAATATAAACACCACTTTTCTGCACTTACATCACATTTTCAAGGCATTATTCTTCATTGACAAATATTTTCTTCTACAATGGAAAAGAATGACTTTGTCATAAGCTTATCGGCTACCAATCATAACCATTTTGTCCCTGTTCTGTAAAATAATTCTTTTTATCATGATCTTTGCTTTTAAGTGTAATTTTTGTTTTAGTTTCCTTAAGTTCTGACTCTTTTTTACAATGAAACTATTCCTTTATTTTTACAAAATAATTTCATTTTTTAAATGCATGTATTCTGTCTTGTTGTCCCTTTCTTACCATTACCTCTAGTAAGGTTTTAGAAACTAGGTGTTCTTGCTATTCTAAATCTAACAAATGTCCTGTGGGTAAGAGATTATAATATATATTTAGAGAATTGTTCCCTGCTTCTGTTTTCCTTCTCTTGCTCAATTTATTGTTGGAGACTTTAGTTGTTTTATGAGTAAAGTCCTGTAGTAATTTGCTTCAGAAAGACTAGTAGATTATATCTACCTAAGGAGTTACAAAGACACTAATCATTGTAATCTTTCCTCTTGTCAATCTTTCAGAGTGTTTCTTTAAGAAATTTATCACCTGTGTTCAGGTACTTATATCCTTCCATAAAAATTTCAGCAGGTACTTAATGAATAGCACACTTTTCTAAAAGAAATTGAGAGGTTTCAAAGCCATGGAGAAGCATATTTGCTTTTTGTTTGAAAGGCCTTTCTGGAGACCACCAAGAAACACATCCTACAGCTGACAGATGTTGCATGCTTCTGATGCTGTTGTGTAGGAAACCAGACAATAAAAAGCTGTGCTATGTGAAATAAAATAGACAGCTTGTAATTTAAAATATTTTCTTGCTGTCAACTTATTTTGACCTGTACCTCTTGCAGGACAGTCTCTGAAATGTATCTGTCCCTTGCTTATCTATGTTCAAATCATATCTCTTGCATCTTACTCATCTGGAATGGCACATGCAGGTTATAGCTAATATTCTTTCTCTATTGCTCCTATTGTTCTTCAGATGAGGATGAATTAGAAAAAAAGTTTAATTTTTTCATGCTTAAGAAGCAAATTTAGTTAATGTAACTTGCTGAGACAAAAATCCCATTGCACCGACCTAAACTGATTCTCAGTTACTGTTTTCCTATGTGGAAACTTAAAAATATTTTGTCATTTTTTCCAGTTCAGAACACAAAGAAAAATCAGTTATCTTGAAATCCTTCTTAAACATTTTCCTTTCTTCTTGTGGCTCTAACTCACAGAAGAACCTACTCAAAAGTGCTACAGTGGTTTAAAAAAAGACTAGAAATGAGATGACACAATTTAAAGTATTAACTGCATTTTACCAGCTCCGCCTGCATTCCCAGTATAGTCAGTGATGGTCAAGAAATAATTTCATCAACTAATTTTGGACAATTAGAAAAACTCGTAATCACAAGAAAAAGGAAGCCAAGTCATCAGAAGAGATTTTTTAATCTGTAATAATTGTCATCCTTTAAGCATCATCTGGTATATTCTCCTGGGTACCAAATATGGTCACAGCAAAAAAAGCTGAGGACAGCTGATTGCTGTATCCCACTGAAATAACTAAACCTGAATGACTCCTGGTTAGTGGGATAAGAGGTATTGATAAGAGGTATTGAGAAGACCAATATATAGTCCAAAAATAATTTCCTTTGGCTACTTCTGAAATATTTAATCATGCACGTTGTATTTTTGTGAAGGCCACATAGGAAATAAAAACAATAGAAGTCAACTTGGTGTAATTAAGTGTGCTAAAATATGTGCTGTTATACAATCTGGTTTATATACTCCTGTAACCATCTTTCAACATGCAAATCCTGTATTTGCATGAATATGCACAGCTTGCAGATTAGTATACAAAAAGACACTATTGTGATGCTCTAGTCAAGCCTCCAGCGGAAATGTTTGTTTTCATCGAGCATTTGTGCTTGTCAGTCTATTTGTATGTCCATATCTCCACCCATCCCTCAGTTGTTAAATTTTCTGAGCAAAAGTTCATGCTTCCTCGAATTTTTCTATCCACCCACTTAGCTTTGAATATCTCCCTCTCCCTGGGAAAAGCTGATCTGAATTCTTTGATCTTCCAAATTCTTCTTGTAGGACAGCAGACATCCAATTTGACCTGTACGTGTCTACATTTGCATGAGAATAACTTTCCTTCTTCCTACATATATTTGGGAAGAAAAGCAGGAAGAAAAGCATTGCACAGATGCCATAGTAGCAAAAGTACAAAATATATTTGATTGTAACTTCTATAAGCTGGTACCTGAAACACCAGCCTTAGAAAGTTTACATTGTTAGTATGTACTGGTTTGTCTGTTTTTATTTGTGTTATCATGAAAGGTAAGAGAAAGATGTTTCAGCCCAAAGCAGGCTGGGACAGTAGGCATCAAAACAAACTAAAGGGAATTCTTGCCTTGCTTATGCTTACTGAGAAATCTGATATAGTAGGTATATGTTCTAAACTAATCAGATTACAACATAATTAAGTTGAGTAGCTCATCTTCAGCAGCAATCTTGCATTTATAACGAGAAAAGCTTAAACTTGAAGTCATACTGCTTTTCTCTGGCTTAGTTTTCAGTTATCCAAGTAGCAATACTACAGATAATGAATTCTGGGTTAATCAAATTGTTGTACTGATGAGCTTGGTAGTTCATCTTCAGTTTCAAGTTCATAAGATCGTTTATTGTCAACTGCTTAGAAAAGAAAGTCTTCTCTTCATCGAAATTGCTGTCTAGTTAGTTTTTGTGATTTGTGTCAAGATGAAGTTTGGAGAAGAGAAACACACAGAAATTAGAAGTGGAATTGTAGAGTTTATTCCCAGTGAAAAAACAACCCATTTAAAGGAGCCTGTGTGCTTTCTGATACCTTCAGATAAATAAACTTTTTGCTACAGTGAAATATAATTTTACTGTTATTCTTTCCAGACAAAATATACCAGTTGTTTGACCAACCAGTTAAAAAACAGTCACGCTATCACACATGCTCTGAATTTTTGTGAGAATGTATAAACCATGGCATGAAATCATCTGTTTAATAGCAAAGGGAATAAAAGTCATCATGGATATACCTTTAAATGTTTGTGTAAAATTCTAGATGGTCTTCACAGAACATTGGAACACTTTCTTTTCGTCTGTGGTATGGGAGCCTGTTGAGTATAAGTGAAAACTTTGAGTTTAAATATCCACTTCCCATGAAGGTGCCTACATGCTTTGAAGGATTTAGTGAAATATTCCTAGCCAGTATAAAATTAGTTATGAAATGTGTAGGAGGCAAAATCAGGTTGATTCACAGATTTGGTCCAAGTAGCTTGAAATCTAAAAGGCACCACAGGCTGATGAAGGTCCATAATTTGTTCTCCTTACAGTGCCAGTCTCGCTCTTCAGTTCTCAGGAAAACTTTCCTCTGCTGTGATGGACACAGGACTGACCCCTGTGGGACTGATGTCCTCAGCACAGGACAGCATTTGCAAAGTGCACAGACTAGCAGAAAGTACTGAGTGCCACAGCAGGAGTGCAGACCTGTGGTGTGGGACAGGAAAGTCTGGGCTTTGCAATCAGCTTTTCTAGTGCCTGAAGCTTTGGATCATTCACTGGGATGGGGAAGGGGGGAGAAAATTGACCTGGGTGATGGATCTGTGGACTGCTGGTGTGTACACTCATGTGCTGGAACCATGTGAGTGTTAACACATGGTCACCCTATCAAAGGTCTGTATATGAAACTCAGCTGCTGGAGTGACAGAAGATTTTGTGCTGTTAGCGCACACTTCATTAAAATACCAGCTGAAATCCAACTCTGAAATCCCACAGTTTGTGTTAGTTGATAAAACTCAATTGCCTCCAATTACTGTTAGTATGGCTTTAAAATAATATTTTGTTGTAGTAAAGGTCCCCTTGTGATGAGGAATAGCTGGTGTTCACAACTTGAAATTTGGGAAAGAGTGTAAATACACTGCAGGGTAGGGAATATGATCAAGACTGCTTTTACCACTGTACTTACATCTGCCAGCAACAGCGCTGTACAAAACCAAATCAGGGATGCAGTACTGAACAATGGAAAGGTTAAATGTTTTTGCCTCCAGTATTTAAATAAGCTTGTAATGAAATAAAGCAAACAGTTGCAAGTCCTGTTTGAATCCAAGAGGCAGTTTCGTGATCTGGAGAGGAGAACCTGTCACTGCTTTATATCATTTGAGTAGTTCTTAATCCTGCAAAGCACTTGTATGAAGATAAGCCTTTTTCTCACTTTAAGCCTCAGGTCCCATTCATGTACTCAACATTCAGCTTCTGTTCAGGAGTCTTGGAGGAGCAGGACCTTGTTAGCTGTACTGAAACCTCCGCTGTTGCACATTACTGTAGGTTCTTCCTCTGTGTGTAGATATGTTCTCAGTTAAAATGAGCTCACTGTCTCAAAGCACATGGTGGAGATGGACACAGTTAGTTGGGTTTTTTTCCAGAGCAGCTTAGCTATCCAGCAGGCAACCTTTAAACAGGGGTATAACCTCGTTGCCCTTAGGTTTCTAGAGGAGCAAAAGCACATCAGCTCTTCTGTGCAGAAGGTACAGTCTTGATTTTATTCTAAGAAAGAAAGAAGAAATGTGATCAGGTTCCTCAAATTTGTATTTCTAAGCTACATAGTAGTATTGTTACAATTATTCATATAAGGTGTTCACAAAAAATGACATCAATACATTTGTATATTGCTTTAGCTACAGGCTTCTATTCATGACAAACCGTTTTAAAAACATCATTGGATATCTTATGAAAGTTTAATAAGACTCCTTATTGACATAGTAGGAAATCTTTCAGAAGATTTTCTTTTAGATCAAAACTCTTTGGGCTTCTTGCTGAGAAGTGTAAGTGACCCCTAGAGTCCTAGCTGATTTCCACTAGTTGTGGACGCAATTGCAAGGAAAAATGGAAAAATCCAGTGGTGGAGAGAAGGAGGCACTAAGTGAGTGCTTAGGCATTAATATTTAATTTTTATTCTGTTGATTCTGGTCAGAGCTCTAGACTTGAGCCAGGCCAGGACTGCATGCCAGGGCATGAAAGTGCCAGCAGCCATCAGAATTATTTGCTGCTAGATAATGGCTCTATTGTGGAGCCTGCTGGATTCAGGAAGAGTGCTGAACTGCCTTTTGCCTTTTGGGCTTCCACAAAGCACTTTCTCTTGGGCTAGAATGCCTGGGGAAGGTGATGAGCCTGAGGACATGTCCCATAAAATACAGCAGGCTGGGTAGGGCACCAACATGCTACCCAGGAGGTGATGAGGTGTATGATGCCTTTATGCCCCTCACTTTCCTGAGGGCCACTTGGAATTTTGTTCTCTCCTTGTTTCACTAGTACTCAATTCACACAGCACAGGTAGTGAGTTCTTGGCTCACTCACCCCACCAAACATCCGCAGAAGTCCTTTAACTGTTTGCAAAAAACTAAAATTTTGATTTCTGCTCATAGGTCAGCCATGGGAACCAGGTTGGTGTATATCTTTGTCTGATTTAATACAGAGATCTGAATCACAGGCACGAATTAGAAGGGAGAGTGCTATGCATCAGATACACAGATACATGGGAAATGCTAAATTATCTCATGTGCTCATGAGTTTGTTAGAAATGTCTTCCAGGTACTGGGGTTTTGTGATTCTGTGGAGCTGGAAGCATTACAGACACGGTCTTTGTTGCAGTATCTGAATGTTTCCCCCTGCTGAAACCAGACGTGCACAGCAACAAAAAACAAAAGGAACTTTTCACACCTCAAAATAGATTTAATTTGGGTTCAGTCAGAGTTTGGGGCAGAGGTTTGTGATCTTTCTCATTTTAATCAAAGGAGTTGGCTCACGCCCTCAAAACTTTCATTGTCAGAGTACGATCAGCAGAATTCACTTGCAGGTCCATTAAACAAACAAAACCACATTCCCTGCTGTCACCTCAGTTCATGCTTTGGCAATTTTTAGAAACTCTTTTTTTAAAATGACTTTCTCTGGGTTCCAGGACCACTATTACTGCAGCCTCAGTGGTTAGACATGTTTATATAAACGCAAAACACAACATAGTGAAGTTCATACATCTATCTTTTGCGACCACAGTCCTTACTCTGAAACAAAACAAAACAAAAAATAGATAAAACTGCATTTTGATATCCTTTAAATCAGTATTGAAACCCTTCCAGAATGTGAAAGTTATTCTGGCATCTCGCTGAAGGTTAACTTTAGCATTCTGGAAGGATTTCAACAGTAATGAAAAGGACAATAAAGAGAGTAAAGCTATTTCAGAAGCATTCCTGAAGGATAATGCTGGCATGCTAGAGAGATTTCAACAGTAGGCTAGAGGGCAGCAAAATTATTTCTAAAGTATTCCTGAAGGAGAACTTTAATAATCTAGTAGTATTTAAAATAGTTCTGCTGTGGTGGTAAAACTATATAGCAAATGTCCCTGACAGGTAATTTCATTCTTTGAAATAACAAGTCAAATGCATGAAACCTGCTGCTCAGAAACTGTCTGTAAGAAACAGAGAGGCAAAGCACTTGCTCTGGAGTCTGGTAAGTGTCACTGACAGAAGTCCCAGGGGTTGAAAGGTGACATTCAGCCCTGTGCAGAGGTCCTTTCTGAGAAGGTGGATGTGTAGCTTAGGGTCACCTCCACTGCCTCCCTGTGGGTCAGTGAACTTGCTGCTCAGGGGTCAGGTTCTCATTCTCATCCCACCTAAAGATCTACAAATCTGGAACCTTCACAGTCTCAAAAGAAAATGAGTGGGAGATCCCACCCAGTGGATTTTTCTGTAGGCCTGGATGTTACCTTTTGACCCAGCTGGCAGTACCACAAGAGCAGGTTTTCTTATAATGTCTCACTTCTTAGTCCAGCTGACTCAGAAAAACACAAAGACATGTGAAAATTAAACTCAGACACAATTTAGCTGACCAAATATGCAACCCAGCATTAAATTTGTTTGGGTTGGAACAAATTTTAGCTAGCAATTCCAGCTCCTTCTGTATTGTACCCTAACTGGTATGCTGGATTAAGGTACAGAATATGTTACAGGTAACCGTGAGCCAGTCAATGAGAAACAATTAACTTTTGCCCCCATCTTTCCCACCATTCCCTTTGCTCTCTGTTGAGACAAATAAAGGCATAAGGCATTTCATGCCCTGTCTGTACAAGGAGCTATCTCATCCACAAGCAGGGTGTGACTTGCAATGGGGAGATTATTTTTGATTCTTTCCTAAGAGCAACAGACACACGTGAAAAGCAATGACAAATTTCAGTCATACTTGGAAAAGATATTGCATTTTACTATCTTCACCTGATTTATGTGCCTGGGCCACCACAGTGCCAATAGTATTGCAGCCTTTAGCACATGCTGCTGTTTAGCAGAGATGACCAACTTCATCTAATCTGTTCCCTTTTTGAGATGATACTTAATTCATTCATTTCAAACAGCCTTCCCAAAACAAAAATGACAGCGTGCTGTAGGTAAATTTTTGCTCTAAGCTCATCCATGTAGGCATATGTAGAAAAAGAAATTAATACAAGTTTCTTGAAATACAATTTGTGAATTTATTGAGACCAAATTATTATTTTGTGAATGGATATTTGGTAAAGATCTGGGTGCTTTTGCTGCTGGCATATGATTTTGCAGAAAGTGTGTTCAGAGTCTAGAGCAGAAGCTGGTAAAGATAGAAAGTATCCCAAGGGAAACCTCAGGTGCTCCACCAATGTTTATATGGGGTATAGTAAAGACTGTCTTTAACAAAGCTTCTGTGAAAATCTGTAGAGACCAGGGGCTGTTCACAGGAACTGGATCATGCTGATGGATTAATATTCTCCAAGAAAAATCATAATGTCTTTGAGAACTGGAGGGTGGGGGTAGGAAATGGAGTAATATGACTCATTTCTTTAACATGAAGTACTCTCCTGGATTTTGCAGTAACAGCTATCAAATGTGGAGTTACTGCCAGTGTAAAATGGGTGAGTTTGCTAATATTCCCCAGAAAAGCTCTCTCACCCTAAAGACAATGTCCTGAAACTTCCAAATTCCCACTTTTTCTTCACTTCTCTACTACATGATCTGAACTGTGCTGTATTCTTCAAAGGTGCAGTGGTTTTGTATCACTACTGCTGGCCATAGGAGTCCTTTGTTTTTTTCTTTTTCTTTTAAAGATTATTGCTATCCACTGGAGTTTCTTCCAGTGGCTTCTCACACTTACAAAGTAGCTGTTCCCAGGTTCTGATAAAGTCATCATTTGCATAGCCTGACAAGGAAAGATTAGATTTATCAGCGTTTTCTGTAAGCGGATGTCCTTCAAGGACAGCCCCCAGAAAGCAGAGGTGAATGCAGCAAAGGGAGCAGCATTAATCATCTTCACCATCAGAAATAAGGAAGAATAAATAAATAAACAGCTTAGCATCATGATCAGGTATCAGGGGGTTACTTCAGGTCGCACAGACATTAAATGCAATCCCGAGGATGTCAGGACCAATGCTGCGGGTATTTCCGTTTTGGCGGCTTTGTGAGCGGGAGGGAGAGCTGTGCTGGAGGCAATATAATAATGTTATCAATAACAGCAGGGTGTGTATTGTGGCAGCACAGACAGTCGGTCCTGGCTGTGAACCTTGCTGTAACTAAAAGTGTTAGGGCTTCCACATTTCAGCTCAGAGCTAGTGATGGTGAGTGCTGATGCAGGGACATCCGTGGGGTGTCTCTCTCATCCTCTGTGTGGTTCATATGGAGTAGGGATCCCTTGGGTTTTAGCTTTTATATTTCTTAGAATCTCTGCTGCTCAGTGTGTAACTCTGAAACTTCATGTTAGGTGTTAGTAAGTTCTCTTCACAGGGCAGTTAGACAAAACAATTCCTTTCTAGCTAGAAAATCAAGGACGACTGGTACCCAAAAAGCAGAAACAATGGCTAAGGGAAGGGGGCAAGCTAGGAGCCTGAGACTTCATAGCCTGGGGCTGTGGTTGGGCAATTGACCCCAAAGTGTAGATGAACCAAAACTTATAAAAGTGTAAAAACTCGTGACCAGGATCCATCTTGGATTTGATTTGGGTGTAGCCCCTGCCAGGTTCTTGCATTGCCCAAGATGTATCCTTTCAATAAATACCTATTTTATTCCTTTCGCTCTGTTTAGTCTCTGTTCCAGGTCAGCCTTTCCAGGCATTAGTTCAAGATGTGCTGGCATCAATAATAGAAGGAATATCATCAGGGGGACTTGATGAGGAGTATTACAAGTTAACTAATTACTAGAAAACAAGATGGTGCCTCCCACTAAGGAGGATGATGTGCTGGGACATGGGGCTGAGGAAGAGAGGGAAGATGTCATGAATAGCTGATGATGCCTGGAGACAACAAACTGGCACCCCAAAAAACAACCAGATTATCAGACCTGAGCTCCCCACAAAATTCTACAACTTGTAAAGCTGAGCCTTCTGCCCCAGGTTAGCAGGGGCACTGTTGTTTTATGGGTCTGGAAAACACAAATGTGACTCTGGCAAAGATACTTCCAGGTGCTGAGATTTAGAAATTTCAGTACTCGGAATTTGTAGCTGTTGCTTCCCCCAAAAAAAGAAAGAAATTGACAAAAATTTTTCAAAAACCTGTTCAAGTGTGTAACTTTGCACACCAGAGTAGCTTCAATTTAATAGTACTGAAAGTGTGATTGCACACATATTGCCGGAGTAGAAACATCCTGCAATTTTTTATAGTGACTGAAAATCATGATTTTTTAAATATATGAAAGGCTGAATATCTTTCAAGTGAAATCATCCTTTTCTAATTATTGATAAAAGGCTTTTTAATCATATTAGACAAAATCCTTATCAAGATATTCAGTTCACTGAAATTCTGAAGTGGGAAATCAACCTCTAATTTTAAAATGATGAAAAATACAGAAACTATCTGAAATTTAAAATGAAAGTAAATTTCTATCCTTACATAGGAAAACAACTTCAAATGAACAAAGTTTTCAATGAAATAGTTCCCAGTTTTGTCTTTATTCTGATATTTACTGAGAAAATAATTTTACTGCTTCTTCAAGGACATTTTATATATTTAGCACTATGAAAGCATCCTGAAGGCTTTCTGATACAGCTTGCTACTAGCATCTCTTTGTTCTTTTCAACATCTTGTTTAAATAGTCAGATTTTTTAAAAGCAATTGAACTTTATAAAAAGCTAATTTGATTTATTTGTGTTATTTTTATTTATTAACCAATTTGCTTCTGGGTTGATTTTCTTAAGTGCTAAGCTTCATAATGGAAATGCTGACACAACTTTAAGTATAGGGGCAAATGCTATTCTAATAATTCAGCTGAATAAATACCAGCCAGCATTTAGTTATTTTCCCAGGAACTGAATAAACAGCCACTTCCTTTATAGTGTCTCTTTGTAAAGTAAAAGTCCTACAGCCTGCTAATCATCACTATGAAATTTTCTATTAAAAAACCTCCAACCTTTCTTTTGTTTATTCTGCTAGATCTTTGTGGTTCCATATTAGTCATGTTAAAAAACTCCCTCCCACCACACACACACAAAAAAAAAAAATCGCTGAGTTGGCATTGAGCCACAATTTTGACCTGTTTCAAAAAGTGTTGGTTTTGACTTCTGTCACTTTTATGGACGAGAAAAAGAAAGTGAGCTCAGCTGGGTAATTCAGATGCTGATCCGTGTTTCAAATGCTCAGAACTATTCTAGAGTAAATTAATACTGCACTATGTGGTTTAATGAGTTAAAATTCTTCATAGCATATGATAACCTGCTCCTAACATGAAGGGGTGTAGCTCTCTGTGTGATTTCATCTGATGCAACAACCTACTGCAATGCTGCAGTTGTCACATAATGTCATGACAGGGCTGGGTTTGTAGGGATGGTTTTACTCTGCAAGGTCCTGTTATGCTAGAGAAGATTGAAAATCAATTTTGCAGTGAAAAAATATGAACATTTTGAGTTTGGGGGGTTTTTGGTTTTGGGGATTTTTGTGGGGTTTTGGGGTGTTTTTTTTGTTTTGTTTTGGGGTTTTTTGGTTTATTTGTTTTTGGTTTTGTTTTTTTGCAAGATGGAAGGGAATTGCTTTTCCTGAAAGTTCTTCAAGTGAAAGGGCAGTTTCTCATGGAAAGTTTAATCTCTGAGTTGTTTAGAAGAGCTAATAAACCCTGGACATGTCCTTACCCACACATTACTGACAGGTGCTTTTTACTCAGTTTTGCCTAGAAAGAGAGAAAATGGTTGAGAAAAAGATTTAGTCTTATAAATCTTCACTGATGCAAAGCTTAAACCTCAAATAGTGGGATTTGCCCAAGCTGCATTAATGCCAGTGCAGCAGGCAACCCCCCTAACAGTGCCTCTGAATTGCCCTGTCAGCATCTGACAGAGGCAGGCTCTGTGTAGAGCCAAACCTGCCCCAAAAGCGTGGTGTAAAAGCAGGCAGAGGCTGGGTCCCTTGGCAATGGGAATATCCATCAGGCTCTGCCGTGTGCCACTGCTCACAAAAGTTGAATTATTCAGATCACACAGCTCCTGTTTTGCATGCCAGGCCTTCCCCGTTTCCATTTCACTAATAGCTACCCCACTGGGTGGATGGCGTGTCAGCTCCTGAGTTTATACATCCTTAAACTGTACTAATTACTGGCTTTTAAGTAACTGAGAGTTTTTATGGCATCTTCATTAGGGTAATAGTAAGTGGGTGGATACGGGCGTCAATCAAATGAAATGGTAGATGAATTGCATGTGGTATTTCGGTTAATTTGTCCTGTTAATTTCCTGGTGATGTTTGCAGCTGTTGAAGAAGACAGCCTGCTTTATGGGCATGAAACCAGCTGGGTGTGTGATCCTTTCCCATTGCAGTTTAACCAGCAGTTTCAGCTTGTTTCCAAAGAGTTTTGATCTGATTTGGTCAGCTCTGAGTTACAATAAGGGAAAATAATGCCAAGCAGTCAAGTCCTGGTTTGGTGTGCTGCCAGTAGTTTTTTTAAGTGGTTTTAATGGCCAGCTTGGAAACTTGAAATAATAGAAGAAAAAATATAAACAGTTGAAAATGGGACAAAAGATGTGCCACTCTGACCCTGACCACCCTGACCAGTATGGGCTTTGCTGCTTTCCTCTCCTGATGACAACTCTACAAATTAAGGAAGAGGCAGCCCTTGGGAAAGGTTGGGGTGGGCTGGTCAGGGCTCTGACAGCCTCCTGCAAAAAGAGTTTGTGAAAGCCCTGTAGCAAGAGGAGAAGAGGAATGATCTCTGGGAATGGACATGAACTCAAGATAAAAATAGTGAACTGGAAGAATTTATTTATTCAGCTGAGCAATGGTAACATTAGTTGAAGGCTGGGTTCTGTGGAGCAGCCCATGTCACACAAGGAGTATTGCCCAGGTGACAGAGCAAAGGCATTAGGAAACACTGACTTGGCTTGGAGGTTTTGTTTGATTTGAAGTGTGTATTTTATTGCCATGGATATTCATGCAAGCACTCTCCTAAAACAAGTGGAAAAAGT
Organism: Alethe castanea; assembly: GCA_024734035.1. Taxonomy (NCBI): domain Eukaryota; kingdom Metazoa; phylum Chordata; class Aves; order Passeriformes; family Muscicapidae; genus Alethe; species Alethe castanea. The sequence continues at coordinate 11,282,084 of JANRGV010000084.1, forward strand.
ATGAACTTAAAAAGTTGTTGAAGCCAGCAGGACAGTTGCTGTCTAATAGCAGTAACAACAAGCACCACATCCAGATTATGACATTCTGTACTTCAAAGCCTGTGAGTTTATTGTACAGTTCAGCAGTACCCATGTCCCTGTGTCTCTGCCCTCCTGGGAACCCTCCAGGATGCAGGACCAGGAGTGTGTGTACCTCTGCTTGCCTGTGGAGATCCAGACTGATAAAATTCCCAGCTCCAATGCCTCTAACAACCAACCTTCAGACAGCTCAGATTGATGGGGTGAAGAGTAAGGAGTAAATCCTACTGGAAAAAAAAGAGGTTTTTTGTTTTTTTTAATTGTACATGTGTTACTGAAGTTTACTGTCATGCTCACAGAGATGTTGGCCATGGTTTGTACTTCTAACACACCTGGTTGTGTCTGGAAGTTAAGTAAATAGAGCACAAAGGTAATTAATTGTGATCCTTCTCAGCTTTTCTATGGCATAGAGATCATAGAAGGCTTGTTGATAATGCTGAGAGAACTCTAGGAGGAGTGTCTTACCATGTTTTATGGCAATGTCAGTAATTTTATAAACTCCATTTTTATGGACTGGGTTTTAAAGCTGTATTTCTCTCAGGAATGTGTCATTTTGATTACTCTCGGCAAGAAATCTTATAATGGCACCAGACAAGCCTTTTCTGATTAAAATGGAAAATTTGGGTTTGAAAACTTTAAACAGATTGGGCTCTGGGGTTTTGTTTTTTGTCTTCCTTTTTAACACTGCATGAAGAGGTTGTTTGTTTTTTTTTTGTCCACACTAACTCTTGAAATGCTAAGCTAGTTTTGACAAACCAAAGGAATTCAAGAGAGAGAGGAGAAAAAGAGAAATAGAAATTTGGTGTGCAGGGCAGGAAGAGACCCAGGACTGCCTTTATTCTTTCAAGTAAACAAAAGCAAATGCCTGGGAATAATTTACATTAGATATTAGGGGGAGAAAAGGAAAGGTGAAGACCCCCTGGGCAAATGTGAGGTTTTGAAATTGTTGAGGCTTTGGATATTTACTTTCTAGAAGGATATGTTACAGGCACATAGAGTAAATGTTCATCCTTAGCTGTCTAGGATACTTATTTCTTGAAGATACCAAGAGATGTTTGCTGGAAAGTGGAAATGCAAGAAATTCCTGCAAATTCATGGGTAGGATTGTTTTACACTTGGCCCAAGTGGCCAAGGCATCCCACCGAATTCATTAAGTGAAAACCCTTTAACCTGAGTATTCAGAAGCAGTGACCAGATACTGTATCCAATTCTAGAAAGACAGCATCCAACTCGAAAAGCACAGGCCAGGGAGCCAAATGACCTAAATGTTGTCTTGCCTTGGAGCAGGGCTCTGAGCCCAGCTCCCCATGCCTTGGAGACTCCAAGTGCTCCAGTACAGCATGGCATCTCCTTAGGGTGCCCAGCAGGTTTCAAAACAAAGGCAGGAGACATCTTTGTGCTCTGCAAACAAAATGGGATAATTTGGGTAGGCCAAAGGTAATTTTCCAAACCATTTTTGAGGTGAAAAAGCTCCTGTCCCCATTTATTATTTAAACACAATCACTTTAAGGCAGAGGTGAGAAAACCCAGGGTGTGAGTATGATTCCATTCCAGCTTTCTATTGCAGTTGCCTCCACACTCTGGTTACAGCTTTGATATTATAATGGTGTTATTTCTTGTAACATGGGGCTACTATGGGACTCATTACTCATAAACCTTACCCTTGGAAAATGTAAAAGTCAACACCAACCATCACTAATAATGTATTTCACCTACTGTTATTGTAAGTATGTGAACACAGTCAGAATCTGCTCTGTGCCTGCTCTTGTTGTCCTTTGGAAATATCCTTTTGCACAGTCTCTTCCTCTGCTAAGCACTGGCTCCATTGAACATTTATTTCACATTTTCAAATATTTTTCTACTTATAAAATGAAGCAAATAGTCTAGTGGTTTGGTATAAGGGGATTTTTTTTTCCTTAGGATGAAATAAAATTCTGGCATGGACATGAGGGGAAATACCCTCACTACAATTCATCCAGCCCACCCCACCATCCTTCTCACAAATTTAAAAAAATTCCTTGTGTTTCAAAGTGCAGGTATCTTTAATGGATTAGCAGGAAAGTAGTCTCAATAGCAGTGGTTTTTGTGATGTGTTACTTGTCAGTTATAGAAAAACTCAGCTCTTCCCTCATCATCAAGGTTGTCTGACTTAACTGCAGGTGATTTCTTTTCTTCTTCCCCACCTGCATACCAGCTCATTAAACCAATTTCAGCATTACACTAAATGGTCAGGTAACTCAGCAGTGAGAACCCTTGTGCTTCTTTATGAATTGCTTATTGACTTTCAAAGAGATTTAAGGGAAAGATAAAACAATACTGTCTTATACCTTTGAGACTATCCAGAAGTAGAGTCTGAAAGGACCAAAATAAATCCCAACCTTATCCAGCCCTCCTAGCAGAAGTTCTCAAAATGTGGATGAGCATCACCTGCAGGCTTTGTCTGTGCTTGTAAGCCCAAGAGTGATAAAGCAGCTAGGATTCACTCATGGCAAGGAGAGAGACAGAAGTCTAGATCTGGCCACCATTAACATGGTTGTGGGGAGACAAAATTCAGGGATCTTGGTGTCCTGTTGCCCATCCTCACTTTGTATTTTCTTTTAGCTGCTGCAATAATCGCTGTGGCTAGGGTTGGCCAAACATTTTCACCATGCTATTAGTGTGATTAAGTACCACAGGAAATCATCAGCTGGTGAATTTCCTCACTAAATTCAATGAATATGAAAATATTCTTCAGCTCCTTCATGCTGCATCACAGCAAGAGAAAAATACATCTTTCAATCACACGTCCCTTTGTTACAGGTCATTTAACTTTGGGTTCCTATGTACAGCCATATATTTTTAAATATTCTAGATTGAAATAGTTGTGGGTAGATTGATTGTGAGCTGATTTATGATCCGTATTGCACCAGAGAAGTAATTTTATGCATATAACTTCTTTTACAATTACCTCCACAATGATTTCAAAGGATTTCACTGCTTGTGGGAGGCCGTCAATAAGTGGCACTTGCATATTCATCCATTTCAATCTGAGATTTTTAAAGACCTAAGGGAATAGAACAGAGCCACTGGAAATTAATATTTTCAGCAAGTTTCCTTTTTCAATTTTTTTAGGGATAACCATGCTTCAGTGAAAGCTTTTTTAAAATGAAAGTATTCCTAAATTCACAAATGCTGAAAGCAAGAGATTTCCACCAAAATGTAGCAATTCTTTTCAGTATCCTTTGTAATTCAGTTGAATGTAAATCTTGCATCTGGGCTTTTGTAGGTATTTCTTTTCTATTAAATATGCACTATTCCCAAGTGAATGAAACTACTCAGAAATGAGTTTGTCCTTTGACTACAAGATCAGCTTTCCCAATTTCTTGGATTATTTAACAGAGCTGTGCTTTTTAAATCACCAGCTTAAAGCTCTCACTCCTGCAGCAAAAGAGTACTTGAGAGTTGGTTTCCTACCATCTTTATTTCTCTCCTTTGTCCTCAAGGGGCTAAATTCTGCTCTTGTTCCTGGGCCAGATGTTAACACCCAGTGCCTGCTGCTAGGCTGGCAGACTGGTATCCCCAAGCTGCAGAGAAACAAGTGGATTTCCAGCAAATTGTTGTAGGGCACAAATGTTCTGGGACCGTGGCGCAAGGGTTGAGTTCCCCAAAGAGTTTGGTACATCATCACATGGAGGTGCTTGCTCAGGTATCATTAGCAGTGCAATTAGCTCATTGATTTTCAGCAATTATCTCATTTGTTTTAATATGAAAAGTACACTGTCTCAGAGAAGTCATGATACCCACTCCCCTACGCCAACAACAATACCCCAGCCCTTGGGGTTAATCCTTTGATGTGGAGAAAGACTAGGGTAGGGGGACACACCTTTGTTCAAATATGGACTGCCACCACCACAGTTTTGCAGTCTCAAGCTATTTGTAAACACCAGAACAAGCTCTAAACAATATATACTTCCAAAATTCCTTTTTAATTTGTAATAAATCCATTTTGGAATTTACGAAGGCCAGGGCCAGATGGCCTGGAGCATGTTCTCATTCATATTTCAAAACAGAAAAACCTTTCTCAGAATCTGCAAGCTACGACTTTTTCATGGAGATGATTTCTGTTGAGCAAGGAAAACTCAGGTTAATTAGGCCAAATAAGCTGATGCAGTCAGAGGCAGAGACACAGAGGTTGCAAGACTGAAATCCATCAAGGCCCAGTGTTGACAGATGCCCTCTTAACTTGTTTGTTATTTGCTAGGGGGGCTGCCACATATTTCTATAGGACTAAATTGTGCTTTTTTTGTTACAATAAATGCAGTGGTGTAAAAGGTCTTAATTAGTAGAGTGGTAAGGTGCAGCCCAGCACAACTGCACATTCTAAAGACTACAGAGAACCTACCCTAGGGTGATGGGGATATTGGAGGCTTCCATTTCAGTAGTGTAGACCTCTGTAAAAATGCCCTTGACTCCGTGGAAATGAACATTTGGTTTGGAGGGAACGAGAAAGAAGGTCCAGAACAAAGAATCCCCTAAGGTCTCTTTCCAGCTCTCCATGTGTTTATACTTCTGTGATCTGAAATCTGAGAGTCAGGGATACTAAACTGGGAAGAAACACTTCAGGAGGTGAAGCAGAGCAATGTGACGTACCAGAAGGTGGGGCCTGAAGTTGAGGCATTGCCCATCTAAGAGAAAGTCAACACTGGTAACCAGCACTCTTATGGGCATGTCCAGACTGTGGGTTTAGCTGTCTCCCCCACAGAGGCAGGAGATCTCTCTGATGGTGACCAAATCCCTGGAGCAGCAGTGGATGTCATAACGCAGTCCAGCTGTGATCCCCACGGGCAGTCTGCAGGGATATCTCTCATGAGCTGAGAACTGGTGGTCATCTCTTCCAAAGTAATTAGGCAGGTCAAGGATCCATTTCCAAAATGTTTTTCCAGTACTGGATGTGCAATTTTCTACTCCTTTCCCAAAAGATTAAAACCTCTATTTTCTTTGCTTTCATCCTGATTTCTTTCTGAACTTCTACTCTGTTCAGATATACACTCCCCTTATGAAATCCCTGAAATAAACAAATCAAATAAGAGGCAAGATTTTCAGCAACTTCTACAGAGCACCTCTGAATTGCAAACAATATTTTACCTCTGATTTTTGTAACTTGGGGGATATGGTCAAACATATCTGTGTGTCAAACACAGATATTCCCCATTTCTCTTGGAGGTATCTGCCTTCAGAGAGCCTAACCTGGATTTATCCCTACACAATATGCAGGTCTCTGGGCCAGAAAAAAAAGAAAGGTAATCAGAGAAGGATCCTAACCAGTTTATTTCACAAAATAAACACCTTCTAGCTTAGGCTTAGCACAGGGGTGAGTGAAAGACATCTCCTACCACAGTGCTCTTGATCTACATTCAGGGCAGTGGTTCCCTGTCTGCCTTCATTTGAAGCTGAGGCATATCCAAAATCCAGTACTGCCTCTTTAAAATGAGTCCAAAATTATGTCTTGTGTTTTTGCTCTGTGGTTGCTCCTTGTTCCTCTCCGCGGAAGGGAACGAGGAGCAGGAGGGGGCTGAATTAAAGGATGGGACTCAGGAAAGCTCTGGCCACAGGCTGTTTTATGCCTTTGGACAAGTCAGCAATTTCTTTGTGCCCCTGTTTAGATACATGTGGAGATGTCTCAATGTTTCTACACATCTGGATCTTCCTATCAGTATTCACTGTTTGGAAGGGAAGTTCCTGGGTGTTTTGCCAAGCACAGTGGACACCCAGCCTGCATGGAATACTGCTGTACCTGGAAACACTGCTGTTCACAAAGCTAGGTGGTAGGATTGCACAAAAGATGGATAACTTCCCTGTCTTGTCCAGTCTTTTATAACAGCTTTGTTAGAAAGCACCTAACAGAACTGCTTTTGTTTTCTGACAAAAAAAGCCTTTCACCATCTTACACTTAGTGTTTTGGAGGGGTTGTGGCCAGGACACTGGAAATCCTAGGGTTTCTATTCTGTCTGACCACAGGCTTGCAAAGTAAGGAGATGGCTTCATCATGCTGCACCACTTTCCTGTATTTCTTTTTCTCCCCTTGGGTTTGATTAGGTGATGGCTCCTTGACACAGTGACAGATGCCAGAACCCCTGGCACACTCTCCCACCTGTATGGGTGAGTGGCCTGGTGCTGCATTTTCTGCTGCTGAAAATAGTAGAAGTAACAAGTGAAGGATATTCCTCCACTTCAGGCTCACTGCTAAACCTCCCTCCTATTGTCAGTAGTGCACTGACAAGGGGACACTCATGTACATGTGTTCTGTCTCCATATTTAATGTCTGCTTGGTGCTGATGGAGTCTCTTGAGAAGTGCTCACATTGTGTTCCTGTAATGGGGCAGAAAGGCTAGCATGTGACAGGAACCGATCTTTGTTTTTCTTTGGCAATTTTGTGGTGAGTGCTGTGGTTGGCATGCAGGCTGAGATGTCACAGGGTGGGAGAAGTTTAAATATAATTACAAGTCATTGCTCTCTGCAGCCAGCTCTGTGACTTAAATGAGGGGTGGGGAGAACATTTTTCCCATGGTGTTAGGGGAGCACAAAGGATGCCCCATTTGCTGGAGGTTTGTACAGATTTGAGGGGCAGGGAGTTGTGTTTGGGAATTGAAAATAACCTTCGGGGGGGGGAAGAAAGCAAGAAAAAAGCCAAGCTTTTGTATGTTAACAAAACAAATAGAAAATTACTGTCATCCATGGATGTTAGGAAAAGGCCACTCAAACTTCCTGATCATAAGTCAGTCTATTTTTAGTGTTGAGTTAATCAGTCTTGATACAGTTTAATTATGGGAGGAGTAATAATACTACCTAAATATTTTGTCTGTTCTTAGTAGGATGTTCCCCAGTTCGTTTCAGACCACTGGTTTCTTTAACGTGTTCTGCCTTCTTGGCTGAGGTAGCAGAGAGATGTTCAGAGGCTTGAGCCTCCTTCTGGCTACTCTATTCTCTGTGTTGACACTTTTTTTTTTTTAACACCCTTTGATGCACTTTATGGAGCCTTGAGGGTGTTCCCAGTGAGGTGGAACCTCACTGCAGAGAACACTGCTTTGGGTGCCTGCAGAGCGTATAGTTTTGTTGGGGTTTTTCTAACAAATAGATATCTTTGGAAAGGGCCATGAATGCACAAAAGGTAGCAATGAACCCATTTATTTGTAACTGAGGTTTCAGATGCATTGGAAAGGATGGTAGGAAAGGCACAGTAAAGTATGGGCTAATAAATTTTGGTACTTTAAAGAAAATGTTTGTGTTGTTTAGTTGTTAGGAATGTAAAATGTTCCAACTTGTAAGCCTTTACCCAGGAAGGGTACATTTTAGAAAAAGCAGACAAATTGTCAGGCACAAAAGTTCTTCTTCAGTCTATCCTCAAACATTTTGTGAGCAAAGGCTTTTTTTCTGTTGAATTTGATTCCCACAAGTACATCTGTTTTTGTTCCTACAAACCTTGCATTACATGTATTCAAGCAAGACAGTGCCATGTCCAAAGCTACTCTTATAACTTCCCCTGCTATTTACTTAGTGGTTTTACACATATATGAGGAAAATACATTGTCTCCCTGCAGTTGATTTTATGTTAAGAGTGTGTTAAACTCAACATTTTTGAAGCTCTGGATATGTAAGGTTTGGCTCCTGAAGCACAGAGTTGTAAACACATGAGTGTTAGACCGTTCCACTTGTGAGTGAGTATGTAACACCACAGTTGCATTCATGTTTTCTAAAACAACCACAAAATCACATCCAGGTACTAAATAAAGAAGCTGGTTTTCCACTGAGCTGAATTCTTGAAACCCCTGACAGCCAACAGCTATTTAGATTAAGTCAGAGTAAGTGGGGGTGCTTTTCCTTAGAGCCCTGATCCTACTTGGAGCCTTGCTTTGGTTATTTGTGTAAGAAAATTCTGCCCCAAGGTTCCATATCTGCTCAGGCTTCTCTGTTTCACCGAGGTAAAATGAAGATAAATTATATGGGGTTAAAACTCTCTCCTTACACACACCTGGTAAATCTGAAATAATTTCACAGTACTTTCAGTTCAGCTGAGGTAAATCTAGGTTCACAACAGGGAAGCTGCAGGCTGGCTGTTCATGCTGCTGTGGCAAGGTGCTGAGTGCTACAGAAGTTTCAGGTTCAATTAAAAAAAAAAAGACTGAAAACAGCGAGCATGTCCTGTGATTTAAAACACCAATAGGTTCCTGTGTATCTCTAGGAACAGGGTAAGAGAGAAGCAGTAACTCCAGATGGGAAGCTGCATTAGAAGTGTGGTGAGTGTCTATCTGAAAAGAGACACCTGGGCAAGTGAAGACACTCATAAATAAGCATGCTGGGCTTTGAGCCCTGTGAGTGCTTGTGAGAGAACAGTTGGAAAGCCTTAAGTGAGGGTGTCTTTCTTGTAGGCAGCTGACCAAGTGTGTTGCTTACAGTTACCATGTGTCAAGATGTTTCTTGCTCATTAGTTTTACACTGATGGAAAGCAACTTTAAATCACTCTTTAGAGGAATCCACCGTGAGGCACGCCAGCTGTGTGCCAGATGAAGGAGTTGTAAAGTCATGTAGGACAGGCAAGAATATACCAGAGAGAGAGATTTAAAGTCATGAGAAAGATAATTACTTTGCACTCAGAGATTAGCCATAGGAAAGGAAAGGAATGGAAAGGGAAGAATTACACTCTGCATTTGTTAGAAGGTTTCCTGCTATCTCTCTGTCTCACTCACACATGCACACACATGCACACAGCTGAATTTACTGTCACAGTGTCAGGTTAGCCAGGACTGCCAGCATGGCAGAAATCCTTATGGGATGTATTTGTTATTGAGGGTGTGTAAACAGACCAAAGCCTGGTGCTCTGTCCTTTCACAATTATCTCTTCTTCCCTACTAATCCTTTCAGCTCTGAGCTCTCCTTATCCCCATTCCAGTGTTTTTATCCATTCTTTCAGGCCAAATCACAAGTCTTTTAAGGCACTAGTGTTGTGCTTGCAGTGGGGTTTGAGGCATGCTGGCTGTGTGGGAATTTGGTGAGCTGGTTGTCTGGCTCCCAGGACATGTCCCTCAGCTTGCACAGCTGGGAATTTTGGAATTGCCCAGATGGAACCCAGGTCAGAGAACCAACTTGGAGGATTCTCAGCCTTGGACACTTGGTCACTGTATTACAATAGTACCTTTGGGCACTGTCTCAGGCAAAAGCCTGACATGAATGTCAAAAGAGTAAAAAGAAATAAAATTGCTTTTCATGTCCAAAATGTATGTCACCCATGCCATCTAGTATTTTGTTAAGTGACACAGGAACCACAAATATTTTCACTAGATAAATTAGGAAAATGTTTCTGCTTAAAATAGTATTAAATATTTTCCTGATGGAAATCTTTTGAACCCCTTCTAAGAGACCACAAGCAGATGCCCTAATGTTGGTATCCTGCTTCCAGAAAGGCCCCAGATAAGTTGTAGGGTTTGCACTGCCTGTAATCAGCCTTTGTGTAATGAAACTCTCCTTTTTGTCATTGATTTGGGTTTGGTATTTTTAAGCCATTTTACCGAAATGGAAGTATCTTTACAGAGAATTTATTTCTGCCCATTTGTCGGGGCCTTAAACACTGCAGCTGCAAACATTTGCTGCTGCCTGCCAATAGCAATTATGGCCCTATGAAATCTCTATAATATGACCCAATAACCTATCCCCCTTCCTCTCTTTTATCTAGCTTTGTGCATGGATAGACCTTTAGGAAAGTTATAATTTGGATGTGAAACAATTATCCTAAAACAGTTATCCAGAGCAGAGTGGACACACAAATTTATCTTCTCTCTCTCTCTTCTGGTGAAGAACATCTATCTTCCATGACCTCTTGATTACTGAAGCCTTCAAAATATATTCTTTGGTCTGTGACACTGTGCTCAGTGCAGGGCTGAGCATTAAATATCACCCTCTGTGATTAATTGGAAGTTAATTAAATCTATCACTGAAACAATGGGAGGGCAATGATCTATGTAATCATTGAAATAGTAAATGAAATGATGTAAGGGCCCTCCATTTCACTTATTGACAGTGATGGAGGGGTGCCCAGGCCCTGCTGCTCAGCTGTGTTTTCTGCCTGACCACACCAGCCTGCTCAGGCAGACAAACCTCCCAATGAACCAAGGAAGCAGAGCTAATGGTGGGCTACTGGGCACTGCTTTTCTCTCTCCTTTGCCACCTTCAGATGCTGCTCAAAAGGCCTGTAAGTTAACTCAGGTGTTTTGGGCGTGCAGTGCAAGCAGCGTACCTGAAATGGCAATCCTGAGGGACAAAGCCTTTCAGCACCTTTTTCAGTGAGAATGAAAATGTTGCTGCTGAGATTGTTTTGTAAGCAATGACATGACATGTAATATTTTACATTTTAACAGTATTCCTTACATGAATCTATAGTTTTTCAGTAGCTCAGAAACTGTTGCTGTTTATTCCAACCCAGCAAGGGGTATCGAGCTTGTGATTTTCTTCTTGGGAAGAAAATCTTGTTCCCTTGCTCTTGTTAAAGATTGTTAAACTTTGATTTTTAAACATTGATTATTAAAATTTTATAAGCAGTGCAGAATCCTAGAAAATACATCTGGAAAGGTACATATTGTAGACAGTACTCAGACAATTTCTAGATGTATTTGGAAGTAAGGATATTACTCACTTCTCTCTTAAATAGTGTTGCTATAGGTTTCCCATTAGGTGCTACTCTGCAGCATGGAAATAGGACATATTTTTTAGTTTAATAGGAAATGTTTTATAATATGAATTTCTTGTTTCAGATGCATAATAACATTAGGTATACCCTTAGATAACACTCAATAAATCTTCTCTCATGTTAGGAACAAAAGAGAGGCAACTGAAGGAAATATCAGAAACTCATCTATTCCCTTTCTTTCCTTCTTGCTCCTGGGCTCATGTGCACCCCTAGAATGACAGAAGTCTGTGTGTTTCCTTTTGACAGGATGAGCTCAGTTCTTTGCTTTGGCTCCATGGACTCTCAAAGTGCACCTGAAAGATCAAAGATTCCCTTATTGAAAAGGGGTTCCCTTATCTTGACCATTAGCTCAGTTGCAAAATGCACTCTTTAACCAGGAAACGTGATTATTTCTCAATGTACCACTTTTCCATGCCTACTTTTCTGCTCCAGACCTCAGATTCTACTTGTCTTATAACCCTTGGCTTTACCATGACAGGTTTTACTTCCTGAAACAGAAAGCAGCTCCCCACCAAGGTTAAGCCATATAACTGTAAAACAGAATATATACATATATATATATATATTCCACAGAATAGCATATTGGATTGCATATGAGGAAAATTTCTACACTCAAAGGGGGGTCAAGCATTGGAACAGGCTGCCCAGAGAAACAACGGAATCACCATTTCTGGAATTGTTCAAAAAGTAGGTGGATGTGGCACTTGGGGACATGGTTTAGTGGGAGACATGGCAGTGCTGGGTTAATGGTTGGACTTAACGATCTGGAAGGTCTTTTCCTATCAAAATTATTCTGTGATTATGGAAAATCATCTGCTATCCAAAGAGTTTATGAGCAAAGTTGAGTAAGCTTCTCATCTCCCCAGGAGCAGGTCAAGCCCATCTGTTTTGTGCTCTGATCCCCAGTACTCATCTCTTTTGTGGGTAGAATGTTTTAGTATCTCCAGCAATTATTTCCATAGCAAAATCATGATGGCAATGCATGCAAGGATGAAAAGGCCTTTCCAAAGACCCATGACTCCTTTGGGAAGGAAAATGTATCAAAATGTTTTCCTTGCCTTCCTTGTTCTGTGTTCTTCCATTTTCTGTGTTCTTTTCTTATAGATAACCAGTGGTGAGGTCCAATTTGATTGAGTAAATCAAAACTAAATCCAGCACTAAGCAATAGTTGCTGACTAAGCAGAAGGGAAATGTTATTTATCGTGAGAGCTGTAAGAGAGCCCTTTCTCAGTGGCCTTCTTGCTAGTACAATAAATTAGTAACCTCACATTATCCTGATAACTAAGTGAAGTTCCATTCAGACCACTGTGATCAGAGGATACTGTTTTTTAATTTTTTTTTAATCTTTGTGTTTGATCTTTGTCTTTCTTTAATCAATATAGGAATTATTTCTGAGATGATCAAAGGGAAATAGTTTCTCTTTGAGGAATATTTTCAATACTTGGTCCTCACTTAAAAAGAACTGTGTTCTCTTTGACTCTGTGTGTGAGGTGGGCAGTGGGGGACACCCTGAGCTGACGTGTCCTGCCAGCCACTGGGACAGGCTGCCTGCCTGCTTCTGTCAGCAAAAGAAACAGCTGGGACTCCAATCCCACCCAGCCCAGCCAGCAGACAGTGATGACTTGGCTTTCTTTGTCACAGCTGCACATTGGCCACCAAGACAAAGCTTCTGGGGAAAACGAACCCAAATTCCTGGGTGAGAATCTTTCAGATCCCGTTTAATGTTCCAGGTCAGGTTCCTACCATTTATTATTTATTGAGCTCTGTGAGCTTGCTCAGCAATGCACAATACATAAAGACACAGACTCTATCATAATGGATTTGCAATCTAAATTTCACAGTGCAAGATAGATATTGGTACATATTGTACCTGGTGGTTAGGTCACAGTCTAGTCTCAGAACCAAGCAGAGATATTTTTAAAAGCTTCTTCCATTAGTAGTCCATTAGAGTGGCATAAACTTTTTAGATTTGAACAATTAATCCCCCTAAAAATATTCAAACTGATATATTTAATATTTTAAATACATTTAGTATATGTGGAAAATGCTGACCTGACATAACTGCATGTCTATGTCCCACTGGTCACAGAACACTGACAGCAGGGAGTACAAAGAAGAGATTTCATGCTTTCTATAGAGATGCAATCAATTTAAAACCTTTGCCACACACAATCCCAGGCTCTTGCTTCATTTTGGTGCCAAAGCAAGCAGTAGGGTAAGAGGTTGATGCCACTGGCACAGGGCAAATAAACTTTGTAGGGCTTCCCATGAGGTCAGTTTTGTGCATGCCTCACCAGCATATCTTTCCAGAAGAAATCCTTGGTGTCACAGGTTATTCACTGCCTTTGTGAGGTGACCCCAAAAGTCACATCCCTCCAGCCCCTGTAGATCTGGCCACCTCTCTGGAAAGCAATGGCAATCCAGCAGTGCAGGGTGGGGAAGGGAGCTTTGCTGGTAGCTCTCTGGATCTGCTCTCTTGTTAGGATGGGGAAGCAAGGAGAAGTTCTGTTTAACAAAGTAGCTGCCATTATTTCATCCAGGAAGCCACGAATGGCAAAAAGCCCTGGAGAGTTGAACTGCAGCCCTCACAGGAGAAACCTGCTGTGAGACTTTCTTGAAGAGTAAAACGAAACAACTCAGGCGGGCATGGAAAAGAAAATAATCATCTGAAAAATGAGTAGACAGGGAGTAAATGGGTTTGAAATGGCAGCAAAATCAGCAATTCCACCAGATGTGGTGTGTCTGTATGGGAAGCAGTCACAATAGTCCTGTCACCGTGCAAGGGACTCTTCCTAATGTTATACAGTGCATGTGCAGCCTCAGGGAGCTCCCTCACGTAGCCTTTCATGGGCTGGCCAGGCAAATGCTTTATTGTACTGTTATTTCTCTGGGCAAACAGACTGTTATTTGATTTTTGGTTGCAGGAGCGAGCTTTTGACTTTGGCTATTAGTGTGTGTTAGAGCAGTGTGCTTAGAAGAAGGGTTTTCCTGCATTTACTTGTGGGTGTTGAAGGGACAGGTATGTGCCTCTGTGCTACTGAGGCTGTGATCTGCTCTCCCTTTTTCAACCCCCTGAAGATTGGCCATGGAAGCTTTCCCTACTGAGTCAGAACCCAAATTACCAATGTGAAACGTGGCATTTTCTAATTTGCACTTTGCACTTTTTTTGAATGGCGAACTACTCCTTCATTTCCCACTAATCCTTCTGCTTGCTGAGCTCCCTCTGTGCTGTTTCAAGAAGCCAGCAGTTAGGGACATTGCTGGTAAATTCACAGAATAGATGCTTGGGGGCTGGGACTAGAATAAGAGCTGAAGTTGACATTTCTATCAGGAGCTTGGGCATAATTTCTCAGCACTGGAGTTTTTCCAGTAAGTTGTTTCCTGATGACCTTACAGTGCAACATGGAGTATGTAGTTTGAGTTGAGGTGTGGGTTTGGTAGGAGTTGTGTTTTTCTTTCCACTCAGAGCCATGATCTGTTCTGGGTTCTGAGCACTGCCTCGCTTCACTGTTGGTCCCCAGCAAGAGTGGTTTCACCAAGACTTGAGTTTATGGTTAAAACCAGGTGTATCTGAGGCTTGCACAAATGTTAGTGACATTTGGGGAATCCTAAGAATGTCTCTTGGGATAGTACCAGGCCATCACATGGAAACTGGTGGTTACTATAGCATAAGAAAAGGCATAGGCAGCTTATCCTTAATGCATAAAATAAGTAGGAAAATACACTGAAATCCAGCTTTACACTTGGTGGTGTCTCTGCTCAAAGCCACATGCCCTCAGCTCATCTTCTCAGTTATGTATTGCATGAGAGAAAGACTTTCTGTTCTCTCATGTTTTCTCAAAGGGCTTCTGTGTGGGGAGTGACTCCACTGGGATAATTCCCATCTCTCTGGCTGTGGGAGCTACCACAATTGCTAAGGAACATCTTAGCAGCAGTATCATTCCTTTGACAACAAAATGCTACAGAATTCTACAGAAATTTGCTGTAGAATTTGCTACAATTAAGCTGCTTCCGTAGAAGAAACTTGAAGTATTTAAGAAAAAGACAAGAAAGCAGAACAAAATTTTCCCTTTTGTATTTCTCCCACTACCTGGAAATGTTTTGCCAGTTTTTCTGAAGATATACCCATCACCAGCCCTACAGATCTGCTGAATACTTTGTGGGTTAAAAAAAAAAAATAGACCTCATGATTCCCATAGGCCCTCTAACCCTTTCTTGTTTCTAATTTCAAAGGCCCTTTTGAGTGGGAAACAAAAGGTTAATTTTCTCCAGCTTGCCCAGGCTGACTTAATGTAACAGAAGGCAGCAAATTGTATTGATTTAGTGACATGCAACTGTCCAGAAAGAGCTATTTATACATTATTCAGGACAAACACTGTCATAATGGACAAACAGCAGCAGCATCTGGGATGTTAATGTCTACAAATAAGATTATTCTTTGAAAGGATTAGGACGAAGCATTTTGTGTAATTAGATTTCTCAGTTTTAGGAATGAATTGCCTTTTAGCAGTAAAAGCTGTCACTGAGGGAGCCATTAGCTCCTTATAACTGAATTAAATGCATAATTAGTGACATGATGGCATTAGGATTTGTTTCATTTCTCCCTAATCCGGGGCGCAGGGGGGTGGTCCCTGCAGGTCAGCAGTGCCCACCTCGGCGGAGCGCGGCCGCAGCTGGGAGAAGCCAGCGCGTGTGAACGGAGCCGGGGCCTCGGCACGGAGCTCGCCGGGCTATTCATCACTGGGTGCTGGGTGACAGTGACTGATGGGCTGGGCCCGGGCCTGGCACTTTACCAGTGCAAGAATCATACGAGCCAGGGAGCAGAATGACAGCTGGAGCGCCGTGTCAAGTGGTGTAGAGACCAGAGCTATTAATAATCTGTGCCACATGATCCGCGCCGCCAGAAAACAATGATTTAGACATTGGTTGGAATAAAGATTTCGCATTTAGTATGGAGGGGCTAGCCCAGCAGCAGAGGAATAAATCGCTATTCAATCAGCATGTATGAAAATAAGGCAATGAATACATTATGGGTTAGCAAAAAGGAGGGGAGCTCCTCAGCCCCGGCCCAGCATGAATCCTGTTAATCAGGACTTCCTGAGGCTTCTGTGATGGCATTAAGTGGCGCTGGAAGAGCAACTCTTGAAGCCTATCACAAGTAAAACAGCAAGGAGATCATGTAAATCCCAAAATTTAGTGTCCTGTCCTCCTGGTCCTGATAACACCTGCACACGGGCTGCAGCTCTGTCAGATCACACCCTTCTCCATCTCAAAAAAGCACAGCAGATGCCTTTTGCCAAGGAAACCCTTCCTGCAGCCATTCTCCTGGTCCATGCCTTGGACAGGTGTGTTTTTTGCTGAGTTAAAAGCTGTCTGGATGGCAGAGCCCTGAGAGAGGTGGGAAATGGAGTTACATCTAGTTGGCTGCTACTATTCCCCAGGGCTCTGCTTTGGGGCCAGTTCTGCTCAATATCTTTATCAATAATCTGGATGAGGGGACTGAGTGTACCCTCAGCCACTTTTCAGGTGTCTCTTGCTCTCCAGAAAAGATGCAGAAATACATCCTTAGCCTCTTCCTCATGTACCAGGAAGGTCAGTAGTGTAAGTGGGGAGGCTTGGCAGATTCGCAGCCACAAGACTTCTGTTTCTGTAGCTCTGCTTCAGGGGCTTTTGTCATAGTTGAAGCTGTGGTATAAAGCAGAATTTCTGAATGGCATTTCTGGTGGTTTTGTACTTAGTTCTGCCTCTCCTCTATCACCTAAATACCGATAACAAGGCTGTTTTACATACTGTAGATTTTTACTATACTCTTTGTTTATATATTTCCTGCAAGTAGTAGGTTTTTCCAGGATGACTTAGATATTCCTCATTACTTGATGGTCACTTTATGGATATCTTAGTTTTATAGAATGAAGGTCAGAGCTCAAATTCTCAGAGAAGTTCTGGTGCAGGTACCAGCTGAAATACTTCTGATCCTTTCAGAGATGTGTTTGCAGAGGTTAAGTTTATTGAGTCATTCTGGTTTGACTCAGGTAATCATCTGAATTCCTATGGCAGGGCTGTGTTTGTGATGTTGGCACTGGTGTCAGATAAGGTGTTAATGAAGACCTTATTTGGTTATCCCAGGTGCTGACTGCTGAAAAAATGTAGCTGGAAAAAATGCAACATCTTATTCCTTTGTGTTCCTTACCATTTGTCGGGGAGTGTGATTTTAGGGGTGTAATGCAAAAATGAATACTGGCAGAGTGTAACCAGTATGAAAGTGGGAGGTCAGAGTAAGCCTCAGAGTGGTTGGAGGAGCAGCAGAGGAGCACTTGGGAAGGCCAGCAGGTGTAGGGAGACACCAGCTGGTCCTGTTCCCCATGTTTGACTGTCACTGAGGGTCTTTCAGAGTCCTAAATGTTATGACTTCTTCTTTTTTTTTTTTCCTTCATTGTTTTCTTGCAGCTGCTTTCAGCAGCCCTGAATCCCGTGCTTAAGTGAGTGATAATAACTCATCCTCTGGTGGGTAGTTTTTTGCTGTTTGTGTTTTGTACAATTATAAATTGTATAATCTGAGCTCTCACAGCTAGAGCTTAATATATTTGACTTTATTGCTGTTTGTTTTATGGAAATAAATTACTGCTCACATTCTGACATTTAAATTAAAGGATCTGCACTAAATCTTGTGTGCCACAATAAGAAATTAAGTGAGCTTTTCTTGCTAAACAAGCAGAGCTGGAAGCCTCAGTCCATCAAGCACTCAGGTCCAATTAGAGCAGTTTAAGGAGGGGACAGCATGTTTGGTCCATTCTGTGCTTCCACATCAGTCAGCTGGGCCCTGGATGCCTATGGGGATGAGCTTTCCCAGCCCAGAGGAGGTCAGCTGGGGAGGATTACTGCGTCCATGGGATGTGCCACACCAGTTTCTGAGGGGCTTAAGTTCTTGTGGACAGGTTCATGAGCAGAAATATTCTCACCACTCATATGTGAAGTGACATTACAGGGGTTCCCTGCACAGATCTGCAGCTTCCAGACTTGCACAAGCAGACAGCAAAGCTGGTTTAGAAATGGCAAGCCTTTCAGAAGTCACAAATTGGGAAGTGGAGAAAACGCCTCTTGTTTTGAAAGCTGTCCCCCTGCCTGGGGTGGTGATTTCAAGCTTCTCTGTGCTGGATGAAAGACTGAGATGCTCTGTTTTGTGCTTCCACAGAAAACCTGAGGCATTTGTGCAGTCCAGCCACTGCTGGAATATTTCATTAACCAGAGTATTTCATGTAACTCACAGTAAAATATGGGCAGTACTGCAGCTCTAGTTACATTAAAGGGCAGTTTTCTTTTTTTTTTTCCTTTCCCATAGATATTTTAACTTTATTTATGCTTTATTTTACACCAGTCAGAGTCTCTTTTACCTAAACAAGAGCAGAAGTTTGTTCCCAAAAGTGGGTTTCATTGACTACAGCCAAATCCCAGCTGTTGGAGAGAAATCCTGGAAGGAATAGGGCCATTGGGAATGCTTACAGGACCAGCTTTTTCTCTGCACCTGCCTGCCCTAAAGCACCTTTTCTGTGATAGAACCCTGACTATGACATGGAGTTTCAACTAAAGAAGATTGTACATTTCTAAAGGAAACATGAGTAAAAATATATCTTTTTCAGAGTTAATAGAAAATCAGAAATTTTTTTTGTGGTGACTATGCTTCCTGGGCTTGAGTCCAAGACTAAACGTGAGCAAAGCTTTCCCTTTTTTTTCCTATTTCCATCTGGACATAGCAATCTGATGCAATCCTATGCGTTTGGTGCCTTCAGCACCCTGTGACTTGTGTGAAGAAGGGACAAGGGAAGCAGGAGACAGAAACAAGAAAAAGGGATATTAAAGGGGAAAAGGAAAAGGAGGAGGGAAAAAATGGAAAAGGAAAAGGAGAACTGAGGTCTGAGGTGGGCTGTAATGCCTCTGATAGAATTGCCCTACAATAAGTTCAATAGTTGATGTCAACAGGGACTGTACTCTGAATATATACGGGCTAAAACTGGATGGTTTTATACCATAAAAAGCCAAGTAGAGATAGTTCAAATTGATTAAAAAATGAAAGGATAAATATTGTTCACCTGAATCTCCCAGTTCCTGATTCCCAGGCATAATGTGAGTGCATTAAAAATCCTGCTTTACACAAGGACTTCACATCAATGTTTGTGAAGGGCTCAGGTAGGGGTGATGGTTAAAAGTTGTACCAGAACTTGTCTGTGCAACTTTAAACCCAAAATTTCCTCTCTTGGGAATGACAGACTTTAAAAGCCTCTACTTTAGTGTGTGTTATGTAATAAATTGTATTGCAACCTGATGTAAAACAAGCAGTGCAATGTCCTTAAATTTTGATGTCAAGTAAAAGCTATAATTTCCACATCTCGGTGGAAAGAGGACCTTTGGGTTACACAAACTACACAATTAAACATGTCCCAGAGTGTTCCTGGGCACAGAGGCCAGTGGTGAGGAGCAGCTTGCAGCTTGGATCATAAATCCTCTTCATTTCCAGGGCAGTGTGAAGCACACACATTGCTTACAAGCAATCCAGATATGGATGTGCCTCCTCTGGAATTGCACTTGAGCATCTTTTGAGGTGATGCTGGCTGGCATGGGCCAAAACAGTGTCAGAGAAAGTCAGATCTGTTTGTTGGGGCAGACAACTACATTCCCATGCCCAGAACTGTGTCCTCTCACTGTTTGATGTATTTACCTTGATGTAAACACAATGTCTTATTGACCCAGCTCGTGGTGGTCTGGCCAGGTAGGCATCCTTTAGCTTCAATGAAGATGTTACAGTTCTTTGGTTGACTTACTTAGTCCAGAATTATTGTCTGGACAAACCCTCCTGTGCTCTTGTGTGTCTTCTAGTCATGCAAATTAGTGGCACAGGGCAAAATATAAAATAACAATAAAAAGTTCTATGGACCTGGGATACAGTGTCAGGTAAAGAGCATCACCAAATGGCCTTGATATACTCTCATAAGCACAGAAGTGGTTTATATTTACACATTTCCATTGAGCAGCCACAGGTGCTTAGCTGACCTCCTTGCTTTTACCCCACAGTGAATTTCTTCACATCATTTCATCTCCTCCTTCTTCCTAAGGGGTGAAAAACACCCAGTGTGCCTTAATAGCAAATACCTGTGACTGGGGAAAAGAGTGTGCCTGGAATGAAACCTTTTCCTCCCTAGCCATTCCTGCAGAGGGGTCTGAAGAAGACCTTGCTGAGCTGCCTGCCCCTCCTGCTGCTGTTGGATGGCAAGGGGAAGAAATGAAACCCCAAAAGAGGCCCAGGAGTGACTTTAGGCTGTTCATGACTGTGTGGGGCCACAGGCAGGCCCTGTGGGGTGCAGGGGGGTCTGTGGGAGGGCTGGCTCTGTGATGCCACACATCTGCTCCAGAGGGGAATGGGGCATCCACTCACGTGACCCTAACTGCATTATCGCCTCATGGAGGATTACATATTCCAAATCAAATTCACGACATAAATGGATTTTGGTAAGGTAATTCTCTTGTTTCCAAACAGAAAACATAGGGAAAAGTGATGAAAGTTGGGGTTTGCTTTCAAACTCTAATATACTTAACAAGAATAAAGTTGAAAAGCTGAGTTATAAAGTGAAAACAGAATCAAAAAAGCAGTGTTTTCCCTCTCCAACCGCATCCTTTGGAACACTTAGAAAGAGCTTTTGTTGTGAGCTCCTCCTTCAAACACATTTGTGGGCTGGAGCAAATTTCTATGGCCGTGACACCGAGGCAAGGGACACGCTGACCTTCCCAAGGGTGACCCCCAAGTGCTGGATCAGACCCAAAGCTCTGCCTTCCTCCCAGGTGCTGGATGGGACAGACCCAAAGCTGTGCCTTCCTCCCAGGTGCTGGATGGGACAGACCCAAAGCTCTGCCTTCCTCCCAGGTGCTGGGTGGGACAGACCCAAAGCTCTGCCTCCCTCCCAGCTGTCACCACTGACATTGGGCAGCCCGAGCACAGCCCTTGGCTCTGGCATCCCGGTGGTCAGAGTGACATTAGGGATCAGCACTGATAATCCCTCCTCCCTGTGGAGAAGGGAGGAGGAAAAAGGGAGGGCTTGGACACTTTGTGACTTTCTCATTCCGGAATACACTTTTTTTTTTTTTTTTTCCTCTCCTTTAGGAGGCTGCAGCAGATATTTTTATTTCTGTTTTAGGAACAAAAAATCTAGTTTTAGTAATTGATGCCGCGTTGAAAAGAATAGAAAGTTGAGGCATGCTACAACTTTTCTTCAGAGCAAGTGATCTAGATCTAATCCCCTCTGTTTCATCTGAAAAAAACCACTTGCATATCCGAACATAAGAGTAAATTAGCATGTGCCTATGAATACTAATGCCGCATAAACTCTACTTTAAGCCTTTAAAAATGAATAGCACCAAGATAACTAAATGGGAAGAGGCAAATTCAGAAAGAGCATTAGCATCGTCCTTAGGCACTTTGAAGGAAAATGTTTAACTTTGTATCAAAAATATTAAAATAAGAGGCTTTGCAAGCTGGAAAGTGACTAAAAAACCTTTGTGGCTAGGTTGATAGTTCAAGACCCACATTTTTTATGCCAGAGAATAGATACCAAAGGTGCAACTGCACATGCAATTGCATATGGCTGTTAATATTTTGTGCTGTTTAAGCCAATCCAGACAGATTATTTTTTTTAAAGGAGGAAAGGAGTCTTTCACTATAATGAGTACTGCTTTCACACTTTTTTGCAGATCTCTTGTGGGTGGGCTCAGTAGCCTTGTGGCAACCTAGTGTATATATAGGAAACAAGGTTTCGCCTCTCTTGTTTTCAAAACTGATCTGGAGATGGAGGAGAGATTGTAAGGGGGACCTAGGGCAGAAAGGACCTGATTTAGTCACATTTAGTATCCCTAAAAGTAATGATCCGTGTTTATGCTCTGGAAGGCTGCTTAGGTAAAATTAGAGCAATGGGGGTTTTTTTTCTCACTAGGAATCATGATTACAGGAAAGTTCCAAAGCACATAACAAGGTGAAAAAGCGTAGGAAATGTTACTGTCTCACACTCCTGAAAAGACGAATAACTAGAAATAGCTGAGTTGGGGTGGAAGTCTTGTTAGGAATATAGAATCCATACTCTTACCAACTCTGACAGCTGCTGCATTTTAAGCAGAGAAAGGATGTGGAGAGCAAGTGGGGAATGGGAGCACAGAGAAGTTATATCTCTTGTCTGAAGTCACCTAGCAAGTCAATAGCACGTGTAGGAATGTGGAAATGTGGGTGTATCTTCATCCTTCAGTTGTTTGAGATGCAGGACTATCTTGACTGTTGTGATCCAGCACAAGGGAAGGTGACACTCCTGTTGCCGTTTAGACATGATGCTCTGTGTATTTTCCTTCCTTTCTCCTCATCCTCTGCATTCCTTACACGATCCACATTGTTTGCTATTTTGGACAGGGTGATGCAAGAAAATTGTGTCATCCCAGGCATTGCTGAGTGTCTTGGGAGTAACTGAAGCACTCACCTGCTCTGGGCTGCTCCAGCACACCCCTCCCACACTTACATGCCGGGGTCTCCCAGTCCTGTAGGTGGCATTTACTGTCTGTGTGCTTATGTGACTGAAGAATATTCAAGCCCTCCAGTCCTGTTAGCTGGATGTCATGGCTAGCAGAGGAGAATGGCTGCATCTCTGTTACTGCAGGGGAGAATTGCACATCGCTGAGGTCAGGAGCCGTGTGAGGCGAATTTCAATGATCTGCAGTAAATGCCAAAGTAGATGAAGCAGCCCACCCAGAAAACTGTAGTGTAAACAACTGCGTTATCAGATGCTTTGTAGGAAAGGAGAAAAAGGAGGAGTGTGTGTAGGAACTCGGAGCTGTGACATTGCAAGTGGCAGTGTAATGTGCTGTGTCACAATGCTGTGCGTTCCCTTACAATGTTTTGTGCCCTGTCGGTACCTGTGACATGGAGCTGCCTTACTGGCAGGGTTTATTACAGGAGCCTGATTGCCCAGACCGGGAAAATCTGTCTTTGGAAGGAAGGGAGAAAAGATCTCTTTTTTTCTCTCCTCCCTGAGGGCTTCACAAACAAGTCTAACAAGATCAGTCCCCTGCCAATAAAACCAGTCCTGGTTGATACGCAGGCTTGCCTGTCTTAAACCACCCCTGAGACACTTAACCTGCTGGACTGCCTCTCTGCAGACACCTGCCTGGGCAGCAGCAGACTAAACAAACAGGGATTCTCAACTGCACAAAACTTGGCCCCTTTCAGCAGGGCTCCCATCTGTTAAAAAGCCATTGTCTGAGCAAGTGTTCAGCTAGCTGGGGAGGCAACGCTCTTGCATATTGAGCTGCCCCTGTCCCCCATAAAAGTCCTCTTTAGCATTTTCTTTTCTCCCCTGTTTCCATCGCCTGATTTATTCATTGGTTTCACCTCTTCTCCCCTCCCCCTGTGGTTCATAAGGAGGGCCTCGTTGTCTTCTGTACCTCGGGGGTCATGTCTTTTCAGTCACCGGGACAATACCCGCTGCTGGCATCTGCTTCCAGATCCAATCAGCCATATTGTGATCACATCCTGCCAGAGAATTGTTCCTTCTTTTGCTCGGCTTTGTTGCCAATTTCATGCCATGTATTGCTCCATGTTTTGTGCTTCATGAAGCTGTCACTGGCATAAAAGTGGCCTGACCAGGGTCGTAGTAAAAGGGGTGGGAATGAAACATCCACTGAAATGTTGAGCAGGCCACCCACGGGCCCCACGCAGGCACACATACACACACGCAGGCAGGCATGCAGACATGCAGACACACACAGCATCCCACCCTGTGGAATTGCCATCCTGCTGAGCTGCTTTATGCTCTGCCGAAGGAGTGGAAACTTTTGAGCTGCGGCTGGTTTTTTTCACCCCCAGTAAAGATCAAAAGCTGATAATTTTCTTGATATTTCTAGAGGATCTTGGCTGCTTTATATCAGATAAGTTTTAATAAGATCCGAGCATGAATCACAGAACTGGTTGCTCAGGCAATTGAAAATGAGGCAGAGTTGTTAGTGGGTGTCAGAGGGGAAAAAATACCCTTTAAAAAGAAATCTCATGGGAAAATTGCTTCAGTGACACCTGTCACTCTGGCCTCTTGCTTCCCATTCCGAAAGTCCTTCTGAAAGTTACACCAAGGTCTGCTGAAAATTATGACCATCCTCTTTGGTCTGGACTTGGATATTGTTTACTGAAGACTGAGCCTTATGATGCTTTTACTGTCCACAAGACAGGGGCACAAGCTCAAATTGCTAAGCAGAAGAAGATGAGCCACCATTGTGAAATCAAAAGTATGCTTGCATGATGGCAGAGAATTTGGCCCCGTATTCCCCATGGCAGAATTATTTCTTTCCTTGCAAAATACCTTGAAGTTAAATAAAAATGAATTACATGTTTGTTTGGGCATAAGTAAATGGAGAGTGAAAACCTCTCTGCTTTGTTCTTGGTTTTGATTTATATTTTAGCATGTTCATTTGTTGTGGGTGTTTTTTGTGATGTGACAAACTCATCTGACGTTCTCCTGTGTACTCCCAGCCTCCATTTGCTGAGCACTGGGAAGGTTTTTCATGTTTATTTCCTGCCTGTCAGGGCACCCAGTAAACCTTGGGGAAAGGGCTCATCCCTTCCAGAATACAAAGTGAGTCCAAGCAGGGTCAGGGGACTTCTCGGCTCTCCTTCTAAAGGGGAACTGATTCCCCATTTCCTTTCTTTTGGCTCGCTGCTGTCACTTGCATTCACACTGGGTACCACCTTCCCATGCTAATAACCCAATGGCAATCAATAGAGCTGTTCATGGAAGGCAGAGAAAGGAGAGGGATATGCTCACCCCCCTCTCTCTTTATGCCACGGTGCTTGACAAGTGGGTTGGGGAGCAGGGACAGGCCCATGCTTCCCAGGAGCGGGTGCCAGGCTCCAGGCAGCTCTGCACGGAGCCGGTGTGAGCTCCTCTCTGTGTGCCCACAACTCAGCTCTCCTCTGAGAGTCTGCTGCTTTTGGCCCAGTTTATATCATCCAAACACACAATAAATCCAACGAGGGCACACCAAGTTCTCTTCAAAGGAGGAACACCTCACAGGAGGGTTTTGTAGACCCTGTGATGCTAATCCTCTGTCAGGGAAGACAATGAGCAGTTAGGTACCAGGTGCAAAGGCACCAAGGTTATGTTCTCTGTCTCCTCTGGATCTGCTGCTTCTGAGGTAAAACCCTGGCACTGCTGAGAACTTCAGTGTTTTCCCATTTGCAGAGAGGTGCAAGCAGGAGGTATCTGGGAGAGGAGAGGAAGAGGAGGGTGCCTGTCCCCCTCTCGGTGCCCTCCAAGGAGCTGCCTTCTGGATTCTCACAGCCCCTCTGGAAAGTTTCCTGCTAGAGCCTGTAATTCCTGCAGCAACCCATGGTCCTCAGCATGCACTCACAATCCCTTCTCCAGAAGTGCCCAGCTTTTATTTACATTTAAAACTGAGCTTGAGCACTCAGTGAGAGAGGCAGTGGAAAGAGAGGAAGGCAGGAGGCAGCTCTGTGAGAGTGTGTGTGTGCGAGCGCGTGTGTGGTGTGTGCATGCGTGCGTGTGTTAAACAATTTCATGGACATCTGTCATGCACAGTTAACTTTGCATTGCTGCATTTTAAGTTGTAGGCCCAGGCTTGGCCGTCAGTGATAAAGTAGCTGGCAGTTTTCAAAAAGCTGCTGGATAACAGAGCATGAATCATAAAACACACTACTGTGTAGCAATATCCAAGTTCATTCAATGCAATGAAACCATGCAGAGGACCTTTATTCCCAGCTAATTATGTGGAAACGCCTAAGACAATAAAGCATCTGGTGGTCTTTCTTCCCCATTTCAATTTTTCTCAATATTGTGACAGGAGAAAGCATTGTGCCTTTCCCAGGGTAGTTGCTGTGAAGAGGAGTAAAAGCAAGGGTCAGGGAAGAGCAAATAGATGAATTTATAACTTTCTTTTTATTTATTCCTTTCTCATTGTTTCTCTGGAGACTCTTCCTTCAGGGCTGTATTTTCAAACCACTATTCTCACTACACTCTGCCTGAATACTTTTTTTTTTTATACCACCCAAACTGCCAGGCCCCTCTGTGTTCACTGTCTTTTTTCTCCTCTCCTCCCCAGATGCATCCAAGGGTTGAAATCCAAGTCTGTGATCTCTGCTGTGATCTCCTAGCTATTAAAACAGAACCAAAAAAAATTAGAAACCTAGAAACAAGTAGTGTTTTCAGAACAGGGAGAGAAAGGGTTTGGTTTGGAGAGTGTTTTCAGAAAGTTTGAGGCTTCTTGTAACAGAGGCTCCATGACTCTGTCGTGCTCTTTTTCTGTAAATAAATTTTCTAACAGAAAACTTGAAATAACCTCATAGCAAATGATTTTTGCATTACAATTTACTTTTAGGCCATCAAATGACAACACCCTTTAAATTCTCTCTCCCCTGGCTCTCAGGCTATGGCACCCATTACTGAATATTTTAAAAACATCTCTTAATTCTTTACTTCTGAAAAAAGCACACAAGTTTGATTTTCACTAGAGCACCCTCCTTGATCAGACTATAGAACATTTTTTTCCTTGCAGGACCAAGGCTGTGAGGACAAAAGAAAACAACTTAGCTAGGTTCAGTGTATGGTTTGAGGGGGATTCGATTTTGAGAAAAGAATAAAAGAATTATTTCCCTGGTTGCTGATGAGATGTCTGACTAAAAGTAATACCCTGTAAGTGTTGAAATAGATTTTGGGGGGTTTTTTTTGAATGATGATAATTGCTGTTGTCCTCTGACAAAAGCTGCAGGAAGAGTCTGATTTAGATCACTGCTCTGCTAAGACCTCACCTGCCTTGGCCAGAGGTAGTGAGGCTACCTGGAGCTCCCTGCATAGGGAGTGACTCTCTGAAATGTTTAGTAGATGCAAACAAGCAGGTGCTCCAGGAGGCAGCTCATCCCCATGCCAAGACAAATCTTCCAATGGGGTAAAGAGTGCAGAAGCCTGAAAATTCAGCTTAGACCCATCTCTTCTTCTTTTTTTTTTTTCCCTTCTGCATTGCAGTATAATACAGAAAGGACAACTCAGTGTTAAATAAGTTTAAATGAGAGAAATAATGAAACTGGAAAGAGAGAAAGGTAAGCCCTTTTCCTAATTGGCTAATGCCTGGGATCTTTCCTCAAGAGTAAATATTCCACAGGTTTCAGCCTGTATCCTCTTTTTTGGGCACTCTCCATTGCCACTGTGATATTTAAAGACTGTGCAGCAATCAGCAGTTTAGCCTCAAAATACACAGAAGTACTTTTCATCCTCATTCTTTAAGTATTTGCAGTTTGTACAGCACAGAATGACACTCAGCTTCGCTGTGAGAAAACGAAACCTCAGAAAGGAGCAGTGCTAGCAGAGACCAAAGACAACATGAGATACAGACAGGAGAATATTCAGACTAGGGAGATTTGTACTTACCACAGGTTTAGGGGAAGTAGAGGTGGAGGTGTCAAGGAGGAACTCCTAACAGGCCAAATGCATGGCAATGTGTGGAGTAAGTAGGAGGAAGCAGGAATGAGTAAGAGGGAGTGTATCTGATGGGTGCAGCTCAAGGCTGAATTTCATCCACTGACACAGTAAGGAAAAATTCCCATGGTGGCAGTGTATTCTTAACTCCTGAAAGGACATGACTACATTAAAACTCTTACCTCTGGGAAATATTTTAAGCAGTATCTAAATTTTAAATGGGAAGCCTGGGTCAGGGAGGGGCTGCAGTGCAGCTAAAATCACCAATTCATTGAGTACTGCACTCAAATTTCTGCTGCTTGATCCCTTGCATTAAGTGTAGGTCAAATCACTCTGTCCTTTCCTGCTTTTTAGGTTTTCAGTAAACAAAATAATAATTATGGCCCTAGCTTTGACATCTAACAGTGAATGTTATCATTAATTTGCTTCTAATATTTCAGTTGCTTTGTTCAGTGAAAGAGTTTGTGATTGATAAATACACAGTCCTGTTACTAGCCTGCCTCTCCTTCACACATAGCACGCAACCAAAACAAGACTTGAAACGTGAAGCAGAGAGAAACATAAAAAATAAAAAGTGGCAAGAGAAACAAAAAGCAGAAGCAGGAGAAAATAGGCAGAAATGATCAGGTGAAGCTCAAGGATTTGCCCGCTCTGCAGGCAAATCAGACTTCTTTTCTTCTTCTCAGGCATTCATGTAAATTCACATAAACAACATTTCTTACCCTCTCCTTTGCTCTTCAGAGTGGCACTAGTGGATGGACTTACAATAAACCTACAGGTTCATGTGGCACATCTGTCTTTTATTTGTTAGTGAGGGCAAACACTTATGCAGGAGTAAAGTTCTGCACTTTAGCAAAAATCAAATATGCTGTCTTCAATAAAATATTTAGTGTTGCCTTTCACCGTAAGGTTTACAAGCACCTGAAGGTGTGGTGAATGTTTTACAGCCTTGAGTGCATGTAAAGCTGTGCAAACCATAACCTAGGATTGTCTGTGAAGAGAAGGCTGGAAAAAGGGAAAAAAAAAAAAAAAGATAAGGATGTTTGTTGAAAGCTTATATGCATCTAAGAATGGGAAAGAAGGAGGGAAAGGAAAACAGCTATCTACACAAATATTCAATTTTAAATTGGAATGGTAATATCCTGGAATTGGTAGAATTTCACAGCTGGGTGCAGCATGGTGAAATGTGTGCATCTGAAAAAGTTACATTTCTCAGTCATCCTATGAAAAACCTTCATAAATATCTGTGCTACGTAACAGGAGTTTCAGCATCAGAAGAGTGTGCAACAGAGGCATGCTCAGAAATGCCAGCATGCATCAGAAATGTTTTTCTGACATTCCTAAAATTAGGAATAGCGTGTCAGGAGGCTGTGGCCACAAGTGACAATAGTGCAGTGCAAATGCAGGTGCACCAGGTTTTGTGTGGTTTCAGCAGCGTGCCGAGTGGGAGTGCATCTCTGCTAACAAACCCGTTACAGCCTCCCCGGAGAACTGAATCCTAAATGGCTTTCTGCTTCTGCCCTTATCCTCCCACTGCTCTCTCTGAGCAGTTAAAGGATTTGACTCATTCATCCCCTTCCTTTGTCTCTCAATCCTTATCCTTCCCAGCAAGCAATTACTACTTGTTACTATATAATTTTTTGTCACAGAGATTATTGTCCTGATTACAGTCCCTGCCTGGGAGACTCAGGTGTAGGAATCGGTTTGTTTGCTAGAGTTGTTCTCAGGTGATTGTTTCACTGCAATGTATTTATGAGGCTTTTGGAAGCCACTCCAAAGGGAAATGAAAGCTCCCCAGACCTGAGCCAAATGACATTATCTTCTTTCAGCGGGCTGAAGAAGGCAGCTTAGTCTTAATTATTTATGTCTGAGTGTGTAGAATACTCCTGTGGTGATTATCCATGTCTCACTTCCACAGGCAGCCCCATGGCAGGCAGGATCACATGGGGGCCCATTTAGGGCTGCATGGCCCTGTATTCACTGACACCCACAGATCCCTATGAGAGCTCTCCTCATAAAGCTGGACAAACACATGGCAGAAGAGCAGTGGGATGCCTGTTCACACCTCTTGTGCTAAACCAGGCTGAGGTTTCCTGTGGATGGGATGGATCTCCTCTCACTAGCACTTGCTTTCTCCTGTGCTGTTGCCTTGGGACAGTATCCAGGACAGCCAGCCCTGCTTTAAAGCAGGTTGTAAACCCTGGAAAGCCTCCAGATTGAAACTGCTGTGCCTTCCCTTTTGTTGCCTACATTTTTGCATGCTGGGTGGCATTGAAAGGTGGCTGGCCTGGCATCTTTTGTGGAAGTGGAAAGGGCCATATGACAAAACTATTATTCTTGATCAGTGAAATGTGTCCAATAACATGATCCACCATGGAACCAGGGAGAAGGTGAGCTGGAGGTCCAAGTGCCTCTTTGTCATCCAGATCCCCTGCCTGAGGCAGAGGTGCCATGAATGACTGCAGAACAAGCTCAAAGAGCCTGTCATGGCACACCAGACAGAGTAGGAGTCCTGCTAGGCTGCTGGTGGCAGCACAGGGCTGACCTGCCCTCCCAGGGACCTCTTCATCCATCCTTTCTAAATAACCAATCCAGCTGCAACTCAGAGAACTCTGTAGGCCATAAGTTCAGTGGGGAAAAAAGGGGGATCATCTGTAGGTGACTGAAAACCCAGGAATTCAGTTATTGACCATCACCCCCAAGTATACAGTATTAAGACACTGAAAAGATGCTGAAAATATACACTACTTGGTCTATGCCAGTCTCTGACTTTTGTGCCTATTTTAGCCCCAGTCTCCAGGCTAGAATTACTTACAGAGCTGGTTTGGGTTTCAGTGAAGTGCAGTAAATGTTATCAGTGTACTTTCCATCTACCACCTGATTGGGAAATGCTTGAATTATTCCCAGTGTTACAAAGACTACAAGAGTTCAGTTTTATTGATCACTTTGATTTTGGTGCTGTGCACAGACCAAGGAGCCTTACAGTAATATACAGAAAGCCATCCTGTTCTGGAGGCCATTGACACAACTCTGTCAGCTTACTGAAATCGTTGTATTTTGGGGTTGTATTTGTTTTGAGTATTTTGTTAAATTTATGTCACAAGGTAAATTTTTAGAAGGGATTTCAGATCTGCACATTTTACAACAGCACTAGCAGAGGTCAGCAGCTCCTGCAGTTCTATAGACAATGAAGAGTGGGCTTCTTTGAAAGCAAAGTTATTTTTCAAGTAAAATTTTTAATTTATGATTTTGAAAAACTTAGTCCTTCCAGAAGTTTGCCAAAAGGAAACTCAGGCATCTGAAGTATTTTTTTCATGGTCCTCTAGTAAAAATGTGTCTTTTGGTTCAAAAGAAAAGGTTAGACTGATATAAAAATGGTCACTATTTTTGAGACAAAATAATTAAAACCAAAACAGAGTCTTATGCCTTCAGAAAGCTTCCTGATACGCTGGAAGGGCTCTGTTATGTTAGTGGAATATCCAGATGCTTCACAAATACACTGTGGAAAACAAGACCATGAATTATTATGTGTTTGAAGTTATCTGATGGAGATTTCTGTCAAGTTTTTTAAGGCTCTGGTAGTTTTTTTCCTTCCTTTTTGGGGGTTTCAATAGAAGTTCCTATGCAAAACCAGCACAGCTGTAGGAGTTTTGAAGGAAGCTTGCAATCATCTCAGCAGACAGGCTGCTGGCATGGATGAATTAGCACAGCTGCTGTCTACAATGTGATCTAATTCACATGGCCATCAAAAAAGGGCAGTTTCAGTTTGTTAACGTGTTACTTGAACAAGTGATTAAAAGACACAGTGAAGTTTAAACAGTGAACACTTTCCCAAATTCTTACAAGCAATTCATTACTTTCAATATTGCTTTTGTATTTTTGCTCTGTGTTAACTTTCTTGATTCCACCTTAATGGTTTGTTTTTATCTGGGCTTCAACAGCTCTGCTGGATGCTACTCTTCTGTTTAGAAATAGGATTCCATATTACATCAGCCCTGTGATCCTGCTGCTCATGTGCTACTTGTGAGTAGAGACACAAACATGCTTTCAATCCAGCATTTTATTTACAAGGAAATTAGGCCAAATTCCTCTGCTGTGAATAAAATAAAAAAAAAAAAAAAATCTCTAAACTGTTTGGGGGAAAAAAGAGAGGGGGGAAAAGCTCCCTGCTTTTTACACTGTTGAAATTTATGTTCACAGTTTTGAGAGGGGGGGAAAAAAACTAATTCCTGTGCCACAAAATCAAAGCAATGGGGAAAAAGGAAGCCACTGGTATCTTTGCTTTCCAGCACTGAAAAATCTTCATCCTCACCCACAGGCAGCACGTTACATGCACAGATGGATGGCGGCATGGCCCAATAGCATGGTCCTTTGTAAAGCAAAAACCTCTGCCAACTGCTGGGTCAAAAATCCCCCCCAGGGTTCCCAATGAGGCACATTTCCAATGGCAAGCAATAAGAACACAGGCAACAAAGGCCTTGGCAGGGCTGAGTGTTGGCTGCTCCTCGTGGCTCTCCCAGGCCTGCTCAGATTGCCCTCACAGTGCCAGGAGGGGCAGTTGATGCCACCCAGATCTGTGCTGGCAGACCCCAAACGCTCACCCACACTGTCCAGACAGCAATCTGCCTCCAGGTCATGGAGTAGCAGTGGTGGTGAATTCAGTGGCAGTGAGGTCTAGTCCTGCTTTTCATCCCAGCTGTGAGAAATGAGGGGCTGAGGTGAGGGCACCTGCTGCTGCTGCCCACAGCTCTGCTGCTCCAGGGGCATTTTTATGGGGTGACTGAGGAGGGTTCATTCGCAATGCTGTTAAGCATGACACTCCAAATCTAGATATTCCCTTCCACTAGCCATAGAGAGTTGATGAGCGGAGACAGAAAACCAGAACCACTCTAAGAGAGATGGTCAGTGCAATACCAGGTCTCAGGTTCTTTCAGCTTATCCACATCCACTGCATCCACCCCACGTGCCCCCCAGTTTGGTGGGCAGACAAATCAGAATTTAGCCAAGCACTTTTGCTTTATCTTATTTCCTGGTGTGAACCCTTTGGATTAGTAATGCAGCAGAAACAATGCCAGCATCAACAATCTAGGGAAGAGCTCAAATGACCCTCACTCTAGAGCTGGAAACAAGAACCAGTTCCTCCACTCTGACTTACAAACACAACACCAGAAGAGCACAAACCAAGTCCTGTTCTGCTGGGGAAGTGTTCAAGTCTGTAGTGGTGGGATTGCTCTGTCATGCAAGTCTGGAAATTTAGGATATTCCCAGCCAGTGTAAACCAGATTCTGGCATGTTCCCACACTCGCTTTGATGCAGGCTCACAGCAGTGCTGAGTTTTGCTTCTTCTAGGAATTCCTCCCACCTTTCCCTGTGCTGTGTCTTCCACAAAAGTGCTATTCTAGCTTGTGAGTGAAACGTGGGATGGCAAAACTGGCCTGGGCACTCATCAGGGAAAGTCAGACAGATCTCTGCCTGGGCTGGTGTGTCCCCTCCTCATGGCATTTGTGGGTGGCAGCCAGAGCAGCTGCTGACCAGGAGTCTGGGGAGAAAGGGGGTGAAAGAGGCCGTAGTATGTGAGCTGTACCCAGGCAGATGGGACCTGGGTGGATCAGGATCCCCTCCAGGGACTCTGGGATACTGCAGAGATGCCTCCTCCACCTGGCCCTGCTCTCCCAGAGACCCTGGGGGCTGGAGCCGTCCTGTGCTTCAGAGCAGCTCCTGCACTGCTTCTGTCTTCAGTCGAAGGAATGGTCCATAGTGAAAAAGTATTGCAGCTTTTTCTGTCCAGACACAATGCTGGAGAGAAGAAAATCATCCGAGGGATGTATCATTTGATGGGAAAGTTTTTGGCAGGAGTGTGTAGCATTAATGTATTTGTTCATGTTGCTATTGCTGCTAAAATGTAGCTCCCCAAAGAATCTCAGCTGACATAACAATCTTTGTGTAATTGTGAGGCATTGCTCTCGTGTTTCTCTCATGTCTTCATTCTCTGCTGCTTAACCTCTTCACCCTCGCCCTCATCCTCGCCTTCTTCAGGCTTGTCTCCTGCTGCGTTGCTGCTAGAAATCACTCTGCTCTCACTCTGTCAGCTACTTACTTATTTCCAAATCACTTCCTTTATTTTACTTCTCAGATTCCTCCACTTTTACAGTGATATATCTGTCTGTGTGTTCTCTCTTACTTTTTCTCTCCTGCTGGTTCTTTGACAATATTTTCATCTGAGACTCAGGGATTATTTTGTGACACATTCCATCTTATCTGCTATAACAGATTTTGCATGGTCCTTTCCAGTTGTAAATACATTGTCTTTGCTGCCTTTCTCTTTGGCAGACTTGATAAGGCTTTTAAAGAGCTGCACTTAATTTGAAGAAAACTTCACATAAGCCTTCTCTGTCCCCAGAACAGGGAACTTACTGGTATAAAATCGTTTCATACATTCTGTTAAGAAGTTATGTAGGTATTTAATTCCTGCTGACCTGCAGCTAGCATAGAGGCTGCTCCCAGATCCCATTCTCTTGGTGGCTGTTTCTGCATTGCTAGTCCTGTGCCTGCACTAACACTGACAGCATGGATGGGGGGACACCAGCAGTCCTGGGAGAGATGGACCCATCTGTGAGGTGCTGGCTGGTGCTGCTTTTCCTAATTTCTTCATTCCTACCTTGGTTTCAAAGAACAAAGCTCAAAAGGACATTTGAGCTCTCTGCCGTTCAAAGCTACAGCAGGACATGAGTGTAGAAGCAGAAAATTGCAGACATACATGCACCGAATTTATGTTTAAGCACTGGAACCAGTTTTCTGATCCCTTTTCTGAATGGTGCCTGGATGAGCAGTGTTTTGCTTACACAGGCAGACTCTGATTCTGTTAAATGATAGGAAACCTTCAGCGAGCCAGAACCTCTGCCCCCAGAAACAGAGCTCTGGGTCTGTGCCTGTGTTTGGATGGCTTTGAGGAGGGAAAACCTTAGGTAGAGAGAGCTCTTCCCAGCCAGTTCGAGGGTACAAATGTGTGGTTTTGAATGTATGAAAGTACAGGGTTGGCTGGATACGGATTCCATGCAAGTTTTGTGCAGGATAGGGCATGAAACACAGCTGACCCCTGCTAGCAGAGCTTCCAGTCTGTGGGAGATGCACCCCGGACAGCTTTCTGGGCCAGGAGATGCTGCCCTCTCTCCTTGCCCCTATTCTTTGGTTTTTGGGGCTGGAGGGGAGACTGGCTGGGACAGGGAAAGAAGCTGAGAAATGAAACGAGGCAGGAAGGCTGCACGAAAGTCTTTTATCAGGTACATCTTCGTTTTTCAAGTGCCTATCATATCACGCAAACTGCTCTTGAAGAGCCCTCCATTTACCCTCTCCCCTAATTAAATGTGCACTTCATTAATGTAAATTGGGGGTTTAATGCTCTTGTTGAAATTCTGAAGAAAGTGCTATGGCCTTGCGAAATGCTTAAGCATCATTGCAAATTAGATTAGGAACCAAGAAAGGCAGTAAAATTAGAATGATAATGGTTGATGTGGCTTCCTGACAGGCGTGACTATTCAGGGATCAATGGGATGGAGAACA
This sequence comes from Alethe castanea, assembly GCA_024734035.1. Lineage (NCBI taxonomy): Eukaryota > Metazoa > Chordata > Aves > Passeriformes > Muscicapidae > Alethe > Alethe castanea. The sequence goes on from JANRGV010000084.1 coordinate 11,316,941, forward strand.
GTTTCCCCCAGCCTAAAGCGAAAGGCAGGGACAGACGTCAGCCTACAGATGTGGCTTTTGGAAGCTCTTTCAATTAGTTTAATTTGGTAAATGGTGGGGATTTAGAGGCTCTTAGCCAGTCATACAAGACAAGAATACATTGAAATGTTTTTTCGCTTTTTAACATAAAATAGGATTGGCCAC
>JANRGV010000084.1:11317913-11338354 GCA_024734035.1 Alethe castanea
GTGGGTGCCCCATTAAATTATTTATTTAATATAAATTTTATAAAAAAAAAAAAAAAAAAAAAAAAAAACAACAAACCACCAAACCAAAAACCAGGAACATCAGCTTTTATGGAAAGCTAATGCCTCAGAAACAAATCAGACGGTGCAAAACTGTGCAGTGGTGCATGGGGTGACTCCGAGCACAGCCCCATTTAAGGGAGGTCCTGCCTCACTCGTGAAGCTGAGCTTTCACCGTGAGCCTGGCCAGTCAGCTGGGCTCCAATAATGTCCCCTAATCCTCTCCTGACAGAAAATAATTCACGTGCCTGCCGTGAGGGTGTGTGCTTGCCAGAGGGAGAGGCTCTGCTTACTGGGGAAGAGCAGTTTGGGATCCATAGGGTTGGATAAGAGTAGAGGATAAGAGGAGTAGAGCAGCACTCCAAATGGTGCCCTTTTGCCCTCCATGAACAGCAGCACTTCCATCCATGCTTCCATGGTGCTTTTTTAGGTGACCCTAAATGGGTCACTCTTGTGACTTTAGGTGCTCCTTAGCCACAGGACAGCACTGCCATTGAACTCAGCAGTTCAAAAGTTAGGGTTTGGATGTTGACCGAGGTGTTGCTGATGGACTCGGATCCCTCCCTGTTTGGGCATTGCAGTGATGCAGCAGCACATGCCAGGAGCTCTGGGTTCCAGCACCAAGCACAGAAGTACAACACCTTTGGTAATTCCTTCTCCACTCCAGCCAGTGTAATGTGCAGCTTTGCTCAGTGCTGGGCAGCTTCCCTGAAGCAGCCTGTGAAATGACTGGGATTTTCTCACCAAGCATCCCAAAAGCAATCCCAGCCATCTGTCCCAGAGGAATGAAACCTGGGACCAGAGCACCTGATTCCACAGAGCTCAGGATGGAGATGCCCTGTGAGCAGCAGATGAGAAGCTCCTGCAGAGCTGCACAGGCCAGTGCCTTGTGCGAGCTATTGCTACTGGTCTTTCAATTTCATTAGCACTAAATTCACCTTTACAAAAATTAAATTTTTAAAAACTGCTTGACTTGGCAAGGGCACCAGCTGAAAGATCAAGTTACTGTTTGTAAATGCCAGACATGAATTAATTTAGCAGTGCACTTGTCCTGACTTTATGAAAACATATCCCGAATATTGACTTTTTCTTTCCTCAGTAAAACCTCTTTTCCTTTGATGGGTGAGTCTTCTGTCTCATTCCAGTGGACTGGTGTTGAGTCACTCTGAAGGTTTTTCAGTGTGCTGCTCATTTGGAAATGTGGACATGAAGTTGCTGGGCCTCTGCTGCCTCCTGGAGAGCTAGGTGAGAGAATTTAATGCTGCTTTTGGGAGATGAGTACTTCCAGTGCACTCAGGACAAACCTGAAAAGTGTGAGCTGTGTCATCTTTTAAACAGAGAGATTGTAACATCATCAACTTTGAAAGAACACTGGTAATCATGTCTGGCTGCCTGTTACCCCAAAACTTTTTGCTGTGAAAGTGGGTAGTGGCAGTTGTGCCTTGTTAACCTTAAAAGGGAAAAAAAACCCAAACTGTGTTTAAAAATAGGTGTATCATTTTTAAAGCAACAAGAAAAGCAGATGGACTCCTTGCAAGTCAGAGGAAGTATCTGAAGGTGCTTTTTCTGTATGCCAGTTCACACCCTGAAAGCTGCAGTTACAGAGCCTGAAAGAAAACCAACAAGCACAAAATAGGTAAAGGGAGAGAAAAGAGCAACCAGCAGGCAGAGCAGATGGAAAACAACAGGGGAGGAGCTAGTTAACCTCAGGTCTTCTTTAGGCAATGGGAAAGCAGTTTGCTCCTGTAGGTCTCCCTGCACCCCTGTGGACAGCCCGCTGGGAAGCAGAGGCTTTCCCTGCTGTAAGGGCATGATTAGGTGTGGCCCTGTGCATCACTCTCACTTATTCAGCTGTTAAAGCAGCTTAAACCCTTATAAGAACATTAACATTTGGGTGCCAATACCAGCTTGACCTTTATTCATAAAGTGCAAAGAGTTGGAAGTACAACAGATTGGTTGCCAGCGATTGCCTTTTATGTGCAGTTTAGAGGCTTTGATTTCTCTCCCCTTTCTTCCTTTAATCTGACATCGCTGCCTTGAATATGTTTGTGCTCTAAGTAAACAGGGCCAGTGCAGGCCTCCCTTTTTGAAGAACTGTGTGTCTGTGTGAGAGTGAGGTGGGGGGTGAGGTGACCTCAAAAAAAAAAAAGTTTGCCTTTGGAATTAGAGGGCTTAAGAATAGATGGAGGACACCAGGGCTGAATGGAGCTGTTCACAGATCTCCGAGTTGAGCTCCACATCAGTCCTCAGGAGCCCCAGCTATTTATTCCAAATAGCTGTGTACATGAGGGTGAATGAGAATGTAAGGATTTATATTGACTATCCTGGACTTTTCACTTCATGACATAGACAAGAGAGAAACTCCAAGTGGTGCACAACAAAGGTGAAGTGTCTGAAACGGTCACACTCTCTTGTTCAACAGCCATCTGGTCCCACCTGGTGTTCTTGGGTTACTTGTGAGGCAGGAGAGATGCCCAAGACTGTTTTTTTTTTAATTTCTGGTGGCATATTTATACTGGTTTTCTGTGATTTTCTGTTTCTTACCCATTCTGCAGAGTGATAGAGTCAAATCATGGCTTACTGTTTTCCAGAAGCATGGAGGAAAAGCCAAGAGGAGAATAGAGGGAAATTATATCAAATGTCTCAGCAAAACCAACCAGCAGGATTATTGGCTGGCACCATCAAAGCCATCATACAATTGGGACACCCTGGCCTTAATTGCTTAAAATTAGCAGCTTCCTAATAGCTTTGGTAAAGGTGGACCTATGAATTTCAGTGTTGTTGGCACTTGGCTCTGTCTTTGAAACTCCTTTAAGCTGTTGGTACTGGTTTAGACAGTTTTTTGATATTTTTGTTTATAGGATATTTATCTTCCACAGATCCTGCAGTGCTTTGTCACAATCTGCTTTGTAGGACAGCAGTTTTTCAACCACACTGTTTATACATAAGTATGGCCTAGAGAACTGCACTAAAAAAAAACAAAACAAACAAAACAAAACCACCCTACATTGTCTTTTAGAGGTCATCCAGCTACATCTGCAATGAGCCTGATGACTTGTCTTCAATGGAAATGCCTTTTAAATTCATGTGGTACTTCTGTCTTCCATCTAGAGCTGGAGATCTTCTTGGCTTTCTGCTCAGACTGATGCTGCAGGGAAGCAATCTTTTCTATCCTACTTCCCCCAACAGTGGGGTTAGTCTTGACTTCTCCAGGTGTCTGTGTCTCTTGGCCATTGTGTAACTGTCAGCAGACTTTATTCTGCCCTTGTCCTGTACACATCAGCCTACCCTGAGCCTTCTTGCCTTCTCCAGGATTTCAAACCCCTGCCCAAAGCATTCACTTCAATAAAAGTGCTTTTTTTTTTGTGCTGACAAAATATATCTTTATAGCAGAGGGAAGGTCTGAATGAACATTTCAAGTCTTACTTGTCACAAGCCATTAGCTGAATTGCTTAAAGAAATCCCCTGACAAGTGTAATTGCTGGTTTTGTGTTACAGAGCTTCATGATATTGCCCACAAGAAGAAATTCTTTTACAAAAGCCCCTTCTGTTTAATAAAGTAATTTGTTCCAGTTACAGTGATAATAAAATTGCTGAAATGAAACAGGATTGTTCAATGAGGACCTGAATCCAATTTGCTGTACTAGTACGATTACACTTTTATCTCTGTGTTTACTCATTTGTAGAATTGCTACCAGACTTTTTATATGCAATTAATGGGATTAATGGTTCCCAGTGCAGGAAAGACAGAGCCCAGGAGCACAGCACCTTATTTCGTGTGTCAATGACACACCAGCCTTCTGTGGAGCGCTGCCTCAGGGTGTAATTCAGTGTAACATCCTGCTTTCCTCTCTGTTCTTTGCAACAGGTGGAGGGGATCTCATGGTGTTTGATCTCATGATTGGTAGTTACTACACTTGTACTGCTGTAAGGTCAGAAGAGTTGCTTTTGTGTCACTGCTGAGAACAGAAGTTTATCTATGGTTCCTGGGGGGAAGGGTGGCAAGACACGACCTCTGTCCTTTGAGTTCAAAACAACTATGAAACAATTGTTTATTCATGCCATGTTTTGGTTGTTTGTTTTTTTTTTTTTTTCCTTCTTTGCAAGTCTAGAAATTACTTATTGAAGATTTGTAAGCCACAAGAAAGGGTGATTTTTCACCTCATGGTGACTGAGATAGTGCCCACAGGGATAGATCTACACTAACTTTTCCTTTTTCGGATTCTGCAGAGAGGAAGATGAAGGAGAAAACCCACAGTGTGCTGATGTGGCTTCACAGCTCACAGATTCAAATAACATGTGCCAGCTTTTGTTCCTCTGTTTCCTGGCATTCCTGTAGCAATTCCAGACCTGTAAGACTGATATTTGACCCTCCAAAACTGGTGTTATTTGAGGCTTTGAGCAGAGAAAGCGACCAGTGATAGAGTACGTGAGCACAGAAAGGGGATTTACTTACTCCCTAAAGCTTGCCATGAGGTGACTTTAGGTGCAAGATCCAAGTGCTCCATCAGTTGCTTCAATCCAAGCACAAGCACATTTAGCTCCTGATGAGGGAATGCAGGCATGCTCTGTGTGGTTATTAATATTCCCCTGAACCCTCGTGGCACCAGTGCCGCGCTCGCTGCTGCCCACACACAGAGCCAGGACCAGCACTGCTCCAGAGAGCTGGCAGTGTAAGCAACAGCATACACAGCCTAAGGATTTGCAGTCCTGGAGACAAACCCAAGGCCCCTCTGACATGTTGCTAACTCAGGGATATAAGTGGGCTTCACTAAAAACCAGACAGATTAACTTGTAAGATTTGACTTAAATGCCTGGACTGTAGGGGAAGAGCTCGCCAGCTTCCTTTGGGGCACCCCAGTCTGGATGGGATTTTTCAAGGGTCTGCTCCCAGCTCTAGGGCCATGAGGTTGGATTCTGAGCTCAGAGTTCACAGCTGATGGTGGCCAAGTGGGTTTTGTGCATGTATTGGACTATCTGGAAGAACCTGCTGTGCAGAAGAAGGGTGTTCCTTGCTCCAGTTAGGTGCTTTTATATTTAGTAAGGGAGCTGGACCTCAGAGTCAAATACTGGCATGTCTTTTATGCTAATTAAAAAAAAAATATGTAGATAAAATTAGACAACTTCTAAAGCACTCATGTCTTGACACAGAAACAGCCAGTGTAGAAATGGTTTCATGATGCAGTAGTGGAAAATACCAGGGAAGCAGGGAAATCATTTACATGGTGCTTATTTTACATTGAATTTAATCAGATTAAGTTTTATAATGCAGGTGGCTGATATTTTCCCTTGATGGAGTTCTGATTCCATTTAAAGCCAGTAGGAGCCTATAGCTACAAGGGCTGTCTGGAATTCTTTCTGGTGCCAGGTTCAAGTCTCCTTTCATCTAGAACATCACTGCTCTGTGCTGGGGTAAATGAGAAACCTCAGCCTGATGCCTTGGGTGGCAGGAAGAGCTACTGGCAGTGTTGTGGCTTATGGCAGAGGCTTTGACATGTGGGCAGGGAATCTGGAGCAAAAACACTGGGTTGCTCCTGTTCCATTGTCTCCCCAGCAGAGTTCAGAGCTGGCTTGTGGCAGAGAGTTACTGGCCACTGGAGTGGATGACTGAATGCCAGGTCAAGGTGCCTGAGGAGGTGTCTGCAGGTGGCTTGAGTAACATCTGCTCCAGTCCCACAGAGTTCTTCCCTCTGCAGTCATTAAAGGTGCTGCACTAGTCCAGGGAGGGTACTGGAACCTTTGAGAGGGAACTGCTTGGAGATGTCTGTCAATTGCCATAACTATTTGGTACCAGTTATCAAACAGGTCACACACACAGAGCTCTGTGCTATCAAGGATATTTTCAGCATTTTGTGAAACTCATCATGTGGGCACAAACATCTACTTTCTCTCCCTAAAACCCCAAGCTGCCTTTTTCCCATGGAGACAAGCTGAGGAGGGTGAACAGTGACAGCAGCTGTGGCCTCTGTTCTCTGCCTCCTTGTACACTGAGGATGCTCCTCTGATGTGTGGAAGCTTTTCAGTGCAGAGTGTAGGCACTTCTGAGTCCCTGGGCATTTCCAGTGTCCACAGCATGATGCTCTCCAATCTTTGCATGGGCTCTATCTCCCCAAAGTCCTTACCATCTTGCTTTGGGTACTGATTAAGCTGATAATAGAATAAATAACAAGTGCTAGCCTAGTTCTCAGCTGCCAGCCTTCTTGACAGTCTTTGTTGGACTGCAGTCAGCTTATAAACCCTAAAGCAATAGATTATCCACCGTAAACTGTAATGTCTTCTGTACCTTGGCACTTTGTAAGGACTCTCACACAGCCTGTCTCAATCACTTTCAGTGTCCTGATCAAGGATTTCTGACTTATTTGAGCTAACTACCAGTATTTTTCCCTTTAGTGCTGTAGCAGTGTCAGCTCTGAATGTTGATACAATGCTGGTCTGTTTGCCAGTGTGGTCATATATCATGCAGCTTCACCATTGAAATAAGGTGAATATAGTCTTAAGAGGAATGCTGAATTTTATGTATAGTGTAATCCAGAACCCACCAATGTTTTAAAAGAGATAGGGTCAGGGGGAGGAGATGTTTTGTGGACATCTATGTCCTGTGAATTCAGCTGTCTGAAAGGTCAAGCTTGTTAGGGATACTGCTGATAATTCTCTTGCAGTTCCCAGACCTTTGTGCCCTAGGCTGACAGCTCAAAACACCACCCCTTATCACGACCCCCCCAAAACTCAGATATTTCTGGCAATGGAACAAGACCCAGCAGAAAGTGGGCTGGCAGAAGACAGCCTCCACTGGGAGGCCCACACAAGGCATGGGAAAGTTTGGGAAGCAGGTTTGGCCACACCACTGAACAAGGATGCCAGGGCTGGGAAAGGGCTGCACACTGAAAAGCTTCAGTAAAGGAGTGTCAGGCCCACTCTTGGGAGAAGAGAGTGGTTAGGGCACTGGACACCAGGCTGGGCACTTGCTGGCTGGTTTATCCTTTCCATGATCACAATAAAATATGGTCGTGCTGTGCCTATTGCTGTTTGTGTTGAGTGTCCAGAGGCAGTAACAGCCACCAGAGCCCTGCTGTGCTCAGAGCTCTGTTAAAATGTAGTACAGGTTTGGGATTTTTTGAGGAAATTTATGTCCCTTTTATAAAGGATCAGGCAGCTGATCCTTTGGGAGATGAGATGACAAACAAAGCTGAGGAGGGCACAATCCCTGTCAGGCGTCAGCTCAATGGCATAAATGTGAATAGCTACGAACCCCCTTGATCCCAGCCCTAGTTTTATACACACTACACCACACCTCCTTCGTGGCAAATAGGATAAAGAGGCACAACACTCCTTTTTAGTGATATTTCTGCTACACTGGTGTATTCACACTCTCAAAACAACTTTGAGGTTAAGAAGAAATGAAAGCTAGAAGTGACTGGGTGTTTACACGTCAGATCAGGAGGGTTTTGCCTCTGTTGTTAAGCAAGCAGTGTCTGGTGTTAGACTGAGTTTCAGCAAGCTTGTGAATTCAGAGTCAAGAACAAAACTGACAGAAGTCCCTCTTGCCGGACTGGGCCTTCTCTTTGCATCCTGTGAAATCCTCTGCTGCCCTTGGACACTTGGAAGAGAAAGGAGCAGTGGTGCACCCAAGGCCCAGGTGTATGAGAGTCATGATCAGGATGCAGTGCTGAGCCACATTAGGGAGCTGGAACCTGTTGCCAAGAATGAAGAGTATTCAGTTCAATTAGATTGTTGCCTTACTTTTTTTTCCCCCACAAGCTCTTGGGGACCTCCCTCTGCCCCTTTAAGAACCCCCTCACTGTGGAGCAGCTCCTGGTCCCTTTGGCCAGACGTGGCAGGAATGGATGGGCTGTGTGCAGCGGGATCAATTGTAAAAAGTGGAATTAGTCATTCTAAATCATGCAGCTGTGGTCGAAGGGAGCTCTTCTAAAAATCATTAAACAATCATGTATTCCTATTGATTTATTCAAAATACCTTGAGGGAAAGCAGATTAAACACAAGGTAAAAGTAAACTAATGCAGATTAAATGGATGAAGGATGGGCCGATAGTTCCCTAGGTAGTTTTTTTACTAATGAGAGGAAAATTATATGTACACTATTACCAGTATAAAAGGGTCTATTAGAGGTCTTTTGCTTGACATATTTATGTATTTCAAATACTAAGTAGCACAGTGAATTAGGTTTACTCTGGACATTTGTTATTTTTATTGCATCTCCAAGTGATAAACAGGGCTTTCTCTTGAGGGCAGCACACTGCTTTTTCTCAGGAGGCACAACCCTATCTGCATAGCAAAATGCTGAGATGACAATTGCATTTTGGATGACATTTATTAGCAATCCAAGTGCAGTTTTATGCCCACTTTGGAGGATCACAGCCAGGGTTTAAACTGAGGGGTGCAGGCATAGGTCGGTATTTGTAGCCACCATCACCCCACCTTCTTTCCACTTCATCCTCCCATGCTGCTGCTTTTGAATGGCATTCATCCAGAACCCATGTGAAGACTGGGGTGACATATCCACCGTTCCATTCACCACTGTCATGCACTTGCAGCAGTGCCCTGAGGACAGCAACACTGCAGGGAAGATGATTTTGTTAAAATGCAGTGGAGTTGTCATGTCAGATGTGCCTGCTCACATGTGCTTGCTCTGACTGCTGCTTGTGCTCAAGAGGAGCAGGTCCACACCCTGAAGACAGCCACATCCAAGACAACTGGAAACAGGACAATCATACTTGATGCAATCAAGCTACAAGTTAAATTTAGGGCAAAAATCCTCACTTTTGGTTTATAGAAGTGTCTGAACGTGGTAGAATCAACCACATGGAGTATTAAATGCCAGGAGTCACTTTATAATTTTGCAGAAACTCAGAATCAGAAACTGTAACAGAGCTTTCTCCTGCAGATAAGGGTGGGGCTGGTGACCTCAATCTTCTTGCATTACACAGACTGCTTCTGGGTTTTCTGCAATGACTCCAGTAAGTTTTCTAAAAGAGGTATCTCAGAGGACGTCAATATTGTATAGGAAATTATGTTGCTGTGTTGAGAGATTCATTTGCAAAGCCAAATTAACATTTTTGGGAAAAATAAATATATGGCCTTTATTACAGGGTATAGTGGTTTCCAGTTTTGCCTATATATATGCAGAATGGAATGTGAAGGAATCATAACTAAGTGGATTAGTTGTATACTTTATCTACTGTTGTAATTATTGCTCTTGTCAAATAATATATCTAAACTAACCTACAGAATGAGACCTTGTCACGCCAGATAAAAAGCTCAAAAACACATTGATGGATAATTTCATTATATGCTGCACTTAATTAAAATATAGGTCACAACCTGCAGGTATTAATTTACAGATCTTTAGGTTTAATATATAATTAGTGCATAAACCACAAGCTATGGCACTGTTATGGTCTTGTCAGTCAGTATAGAAATATTTGCCCAACAGTTACTGAGGGAAGTGTACAATACAAGAACGCCTGAAGATGGGACACACAAAGTCCAACTCGCTGGAGAAGTGGAAATGTTTGATTTCATTAAGTAGTGATTGCTCACCAGCACTGTTCTGTCCATGTGGTGATACTGAAGGTGGCCTTGGCATGTTTGGGAAGGGTCTCATGCTGGCTAGCATGAGTGTGGTGTGGAGAAAAATCCTGGCCTGTAAAAGTGGCAAGTGATGTCCTGTGGAGTTCTGTTAGCCAAGAATTTCAGTGAGAGACCTTGTGGAAAGCTTCCACAGTTTGAACTAGGTTTGTGTTGTAAAGTGACTAGGTTTTGTAAGTTTGTCTTCAAAACAAGTATTTCTGGGCTTTGAACAGAGTATGTCTGCTTTATAAAGTTCTCCTAATTAAAAGACAGATATTGGCATTGAGCACTGATAGGGATATAGGGTAAATTGTTGGGTTCCTAGAAAGAACAGCAATGGAGAAACAAGAAACTAGTGTTCAACCCAGCAGCAAGAGAGGAGCTGTCTCTGGAACTGGAAGCTGCTTCTTCTGCCAATAAGTAGCTCTGCAGTGAGAGCAGGGTGCTGCAGCTCTGGCTGCTCTGGGGCTTGCATTTCTCCCACCTGCCAAGGCCATAATCCATTCCCCAGAGGCATAAAGCAGCTTCTTCTTGTTGCAGAAGGGAAGCATGATCTGCATGTGATTTGGGGCTCTCACGTGCCTGTGATTCTGGACTTAACAGGAGTGATTAGATTGCTGATACCCACAAGGAAAGGGAGAGGTTGCCACCACACGGCAGGGGTCCAACCTGCTGGAAAAGTGAATTCTGAGCTGCTGCAGCTTGTTGGCAACTGTAATATGCCAAACTCAAGTTGACTCCTTAAAATTTAAAGCTGAAACTGGACACTTTTGAGTTGTTTTGTGAGTGTTCAATCTTTGTTGTTGTGCAGGGTGATGCTTTATCAGACAGTCTGATGCTCACTTTGGTCAACTAATTTTAATCTGGTTTATTTTTCCCTTGCTTGCTTCCCAGGGCAGCATAGCCAAGTCCTGCCCCTTAGTCGTGAGAAACCAAAGGGTGAATCTCAGTTATTATTTCTATTATCTTTTTCACCTCAAAACACTATTCTTCAAAATCATGTTGCCCATAAGGAGATCTGCACCCTGTTAACAACACGGGGGTTTTGTTTCTGTTAGTTTCCAAGTACAAGGCCTATCTAGTATTAGTACATAGAAGCGCATATTGAGAACCAGTTTTTGTTTACATATGCAAATCATTGGTGTTTCTGGGCATTTAATGAACTGCAAAACATAACAAGTCTCTCTTTCCATGGAGCAGGGAGTGCCCTCTCTATGGGAGGGAGAGCAGTGGCAGCAGTGACATGTAATGCCAGCATACCTTGTGGTTTAAAACAAACTTTGAGATAAGCTACATCTATTGCCAGGTAACAGGGGGAAAAAAGGGTAACAGCTTCAGTGCAGCTGCAAGCAGAGAGCTGGCTGATAGGCTCTGGTCCCACTCTGTTCCCCAGGAAAGAATTCCAATTGACTGCTTGTGCTTAGGTCCAGCTTTTCAGGAGGGTGCAGCCCTCCCCACTGGCTCAGAGAATCAACCCCATTCACCACTGTTCCTTTTCAGAGCTCTACTGTTCACCTTCTTGTGGAAGATCTTGGAGCTGAAGAATGAACTCTTTCAAATTTCTTTTCTTAAGAGTTGTTCCAGCATTACTGGAGGGGGAATTTGTGGGGAGTGTAATTTAAGTTTTTTGGCCGCTGTGTTCAGAACAGCAGAATTCAGCTTCAAATATTTTTGCCAACTATAGCTTTCAACCAAGTCCTATCAGTAGGATCTTCACCACTTAAATTCAACAGGTATCACTTGATGTATTCATTTTTTCAGATATTCAGTGCTATGAATAGGGAAATTGAGATGGTTAACTACAGGAATCACCTGCAAGAAGATATAATTCTCTGAAGGGCATAGGGCAAGCCTTGGGCATTGCAATCATCTGCAGTAGATCTCAACCTGGCTCAAGATGCCTTCAGCCCAGCAAGGAGCAAAAGGAATCACCTTTTGGAGACATCAGCTGCAAGTGCAGTGGCAGGCAGAGAGGGAGAGAAGTTCAGGATGCAATCCTATCAAACATGAAAAAATTGGCTTTCCTGGTGGAGAGGGAGGAGGTTCCTTGTGCTGTAACTCACTGCCAGACAAAAAGCAGTTGCACCTGGCATGGGAAGGCTTGCTTGTAAGCCAAAAGAGAAGCAAAATATTTTAAATTATTGACTTAATTACCTCTTGAAAAAGATTAATGTAGTCTATTAAAAAAATTACTATAGTCTGATTTTTTAAACAACAATTTATTGGTATGTCAAATTGGAGATTTGTTTCCCTTGGCTGTTTCAGGAGGTGGTCTCAGCCGCCAGTATTAGTTCAGCCTAGTTTTCTGCTCTGCAGGAAGATAAAACTGTAGAATTGTCAGGCTTGATCAGGGCAGGCAGTCCATCTGATCAACTATCCTGTTACCAGCTTACTTGAAAAATAAAGACAAGGTTTGTTTTTTGCTTTTTTTTTTCTTTTGCTGCTCTTTAGCGTCTTCAAAGCCTCTCTGCTCTGTATCACTTACCTTGCTGTTCAAGCTGCCTCTAGTCAGAGCAGAAGGAGAGAAGTGTTTCCAGAAAACCAGTTTGTTCCACCTTTGCTAGATATCAATTCTTGGATAGGAATTCAGTCCCAGAACCTCCTTCAGAAACATAACTTAAAGTGACAATAATTGCTTTAGAGGAATGAGGGAGTAAATTACAACAAAAGCTTGCCAAGTAACACTAAACAAAAAATAAATACTAGTTTGAGGGAGAGGAGGGAGAAAAGCTTCTGCAGTAAGAGATTTATAAATTGTACAAGTCTGTCTTGAATGATTTCTGAGTTATTAATAGATAGATATGATGAAATATAACCTGTCATCATGTTTGACTCACAAACTGTCTTTCCATTTGGGAGGAGAAGATCTGCATTTTTCTCCTCTCCCTATGTATATGGGGCACCATTTCAGTTCCTTATTGTCATTGTGGTAATGCAGCCCATGAACAAAGCCAGTTATAAGCCTGTGGAGAGATGGACATTCCATCTGTAAGTGAAGCTGTTGCAAGGCAGTTCCCAACAGGGGCATAGTGGAAGTAGAGAGGAACCTCAGGAACCATAAGCAGAATGAACTTTTCCTACATAATTTCACAAATGATGAAGATATGGAGGAGTAGGATGGCTTTTTAATAAGTTGGTGGTAATCCATTGGGTTTATGTGATCTCCATGGTTACACAATGCATCACAAGGCATCAGTAAAAAGCTGCATTGTAACAAACAGCAATGTCTTGCTGCATCATACAAAAGTGCTCAGCTCTTGGTTAAGAGGTAGGAAAATAATAATCAGAATTATTTGGAGGCTGACTCTCTGAGTGCCCCTTTAAGCCATTCCTTGTCTGTTTCCAAGGTCTGCTATGAGTAAAGAACTTAACAACTGCTGGATATCCACCTAAGAAAAAAAATACACATTTAATATAATCAGTATCAGACATGGTTTTACACCAAGCAAGCAGCACTGCTGGCTTCTCTGGCTTAGTGTACAGTCATCAGAAGAAAGCCACTATACAGTGAATTATTAGGGTATTTGGAAAGTGAGATTTGATTTGTGAGGGTTTCGTTATTCAGCATTTAGGCAAGCAATAATTCTGGATGCCCATGAGCTGTCAGGCCAGGTCCTTTCCTGGAAAAATGCCAAGCAAAGCTCATATTCATGTTTTGATGACACTAAGTGTTTTGTGCCTTTTTGCCTGAGGCCTGATGTTTGTCATAGCCTAGACAGCAGTGACAAAAAACATGAAGCATGGGATTTTCATAAAGAGTGGTGGTATTTGTCAGTCACTTGGATCCAGGATATATTTGATGAGTTTAACCCTGCCCAGTTGATGCTTTTAAATTATTAAACATGAATGGATAATTTAAAATATTTTCTTGCAAAATATGATAGGCTTATCTGACTCTGTTTTTCAAATCAGGCATCTTGATATTAATTAGAGAAACACAGGTCATCATCTTCCCTATTGAATAAAACTGGAATTCTGTCTTTTTTTATTTTGTTGTGGCCAAGCCATGACTTTTTGCTGCTTATGAGAAACAAGCAGACTTGTGTAAAATAACTATTGTCAATGACCTATTTTATCTGGCAGCACTGGACACACTCAGTGGATTAAAACTGAAAGTCTGTCATGATCTGTGTGACTGACAATATCTCACTTCCTGCTCTTGGCTCTTTTTGAGAAGCAAGAAATGCCAGTACTGGGGATCATTCTGCCAGCTGGGAATCTGTCCTGCAGCTTCAATGCCTGAGAGCCATGCTTGGCTCTCTTGCTCTGCACTCTACCTTCCTTGGGAGCAAAATAAAATTAAACATAATGGAAGGTCTATTTAACCACAGAATTTGCAAAATGAGACTCACTGGTGCACATCACGATCCAGAGCCCTTGAGTGTGTGAGGATTTCAGATGATTTCAATGAATTTTAGATAAGGCTGTATGGTTTTAACTGCACTCACAGCTATCATATATATTCCTGTTTGTGCAAGCTTTTTCCCTTCCACAAAGTCAATTTTTCCACCCTGCTCTGACCCTGTAGCCTCTGTTTCAGTATCAGTTTCTGAGGTCCCTGTTCATTTTACAGCTTAGGAATGATGCCACCTGCCTACAGATAAGGGTCTCACCTGAGCTGGAAACCACAAACAAAATCCAGCCAGCGTGAAAAACAAAACTTGCTTTCAGACACAAACACCTTCAACAATGACAAGGGAAATACTGAAAAATTACTGGTGAGGCAAATTGCTTCTTGGATGAAGTGCTCTTGCTTGAGAATTTGTCCTGTCATGAAAATCCTTTTCCAAATTCATCTCATGCCTCAAGTCTGAAGCACAGACGAGCATGTAAGAGGTCTTGCTATTTGACAGAGACAAAATTCTTTATTCTTGCCTTCAGTCCTCATAATAACTTTCATTTTCTGCCTTTCACATTAATTCAACTTGCAAAATTTGTTATGCAGATGCAATGCAAACCACTGCAGCAGAGACCAAGCTGAGTAAAACTTGCAGTCAGAGCCAAGATACACTCCTCATTCTCAAGAGCAAAACTGTACAGGAAAACCTACAAACCCACCCTGACTCTGCCAGGTGAGCTGGGTCAGATCTTATTTTGCCACCTGAAGAGATCACTGCCCTTTCACCAGCAGCCTCAGCCCCAGCTGAGTTACTAAGGCAGCCTGTGCTCCCAGGAGCAGGGGTCACAGTGAGGTGAAGATGAGTTGTGCTGGAATGCCCAACTCTCATTCTCCCTCTCCTCTGCCCACATGCAGGATGTTTCCCTGAGAACAGACACGAGGGGTATTTGTTATCATTTGAAGAGAGGGGCACCTCACTTGCCTCTATTTTCCTCTGTGTTGGCCAACTCTTCTGGAAAGTCAAGACAAGCAATTACTGTGAACTTTCACAGGCTGTTCTCCTCACCTGCATTGTATTCAAACAGGGAAACAACTCTCATCATCTTTCCAGCACAGGAAAAATAATATGAAAATTTGCAAGTGATTAAAAACCAGCAGAGAGAGCGTTAAGGACTGTAGCCAGCTCAAGAAAATTCAGTTCTGTTTAAGCAAGGCTATGTATTTTTATGTTCATTAAGTTTTAACACCTCCCAGTCTCACCTCAGCAGATTTCATTTTCTTGGAATAAATTGTTAACATTTGTATAACTTTGACATGATGATTTTGGAGACTCTTTGAGAGATGGTCTTGCTTCAAAGCTCAAACAAAAGTGCTTGAGAGAATTTTTGGCTCAGAACATGGGTTTGTTTTGGGGTTTCTTTTCTAATTGAATTGTGCCTGCTGAGAACTCTGGCTTCCTGTACAAAAACAGAATTATGAGACATACAAGCTTTCCAAATCTCTCAGTATTCTCACCATTATCCAACTGGCACTCCTGAGGAGGAGGGTCTGATTGCTGTGTGTTCAGATACAGGAAAACAAACTGAAGAAGAAAACTGGACAAGGTTCAGGTAGCTCTTAACTAAAGAGTGTTGTTTTGTTATTGTTTCTTTCTCTGCCTCTTGCCCTTACCAATTCTTTCAGTAAGCTTAAGTGCTGCATTGAGTGCCTGGCTTTCAGAAAGTGTACACATGACATCAGTTAGAGCTTTTCCAAGTAAAATCTACTATCCCTTGGCCACTGAAATTATGTGGGAAACAGAGAATGCAGTATAGGAATTATATTTTGCTGCGAGAGAAACAGAAGCCATGTTCTTTGCTACCTGTGAATTTAGTTCCCTAAGTCACTGAAAAAGAGGGAAAAAAAAAAAAAGATGGATCTTTGAATCTGTACTGTGGTTCATCAAAACATATGGCTCTGTATAGAAAATACAATCAACTTTCCATTTCCTACTGGAAAGGGATCAACGCCCACAGGATTTCTCCTAGGACCACCTAGAGGGGTGGAAAATGGGAAGAAAGGGCCAAAACTCGCTCCAGATCAATAACTCCTTGTCTGCATGAAAAAGAGATAATGTGGTATGAATAAACTTTTACCCTTTATCCACACGCATATCCACACGTCACAGATGTGACAAACTGAAAACTCAGTGAAAATGAGCTGGATCCACCTAAACAGGCAGCAATATTCCTGCTGCTGAGGAAGAACCTCAGAAATGGGAGTGTGTCCTGAAATGTCTTGTTGAGAGCATTGCTTGAAGCCAGTGCTTTGGCAATGCTTTAGATACTCTGTGGTATCAGGAGCTTCATGGCTTTGCTCTTTCCAACTTTGATTACCCACTCATGCTTTCCCTTAATCTAGTAATCATGTGTCCAGCCATTACTTGCACTGAGAAACACTTTCAGACTCCCTTTTTCCAGCCAGCACTCAAATAATTTCCCTGCTTTCTCCTCCAGGCTCAATTCCTTGCAGGGTCTGGGACAAACTGCTGGCAGACCAAGGGAACACAGTATTCCCATTACAAGGAAACCTCAAAGCTACACACTTGGCTCTCTTCCTTGCCTTTCATTTCTCCCTGTCTTATGTGTATAATAAAAGTCAGTCTCCCAGCTCTCTGTGACAAGGATTAGGCATAATAATAAGTGTTTAATAGTGTGCCAGAAGAATGGGGTACAGTGTTGGGGTCCTTAGATTAATTAGGATGCTGATTAGTAGTAGTGAGCTAATTGACTTAATTTCAGTTTGTGTTTCCTGTCACTTGTAAATTAAAAAACCAAAAATGTAAGGGTACTGTGCTGGTTTTATTAGTAATAGTAATTTTATTATATTTCATTAGATTGTTCCCTAGGGTTTTTAGACACCTAACCAAAATCTGGATGTGAGGTGAAACAAGTCCTGATGTGTGCTCTGACTGTGTGCATAGAAGAAGAGCAGAAGAGCCACATGAAAAAAGTCTGAGTTACTAATGCAGTCAAAATTTCCTAGTGGAAAACATATTCTTAAAACTGTTTTCATAGAGAAAATCTGAAAATACTGTACAACTATCCGCAGTAGTTAGAAATGCAAGTGCTTGTTGCAGCAAAAGGAGCTTTGACAAATTACAGAATTCCTGCTCATGCATTCAGTATTTTGGTCCTGGCACACACACACACACTCACACATATCTGCAAGCAGAAAAGATGTGATACATCAGAGAAGCTCTTGCTGTTTGCCAGAGGTCTTAAGAGGATCTTCTATTTCATTCGGTAGTAATGCCCTTTTTGTTGACAAAAGTAAATTGATGACAGGCAAGAGGGAAGCATTTGGTGGAAAAATTCTGTTGACCCTTCTCAGATTGAATTTGACCACAGAACAGGATACCAGCAGTTGCAGAAATGATAGATTTTTGTAATGACCAGCAGAATGGCCTTTTGGCATGTTTAAATGGCAATAAATTTCACTAGGAAGAGGGCAATTTAACTACTTTAGGGCAGTGAGGATCCTCTTTGTTTGAGGTGTAAATAAATTGCGGTTCATTAACAGTGCACATATTACGTTCACGGTGTAACTCTAAAGCAGGGGATGTTAATATTTAATTTAATTTAAACAGGTATACTTTGACTGTTTGAGTTTGACTTGGGCTTGTTGGGGTTTTTTTTCACCTTGGGTAAAAATTTTTCAGGGCACTTCAACCTCCTGAGGCCCATCTGTGCACAGCTTTAGTAATGGCAAATAAAACAGGGTGCACAACAGAGTAAAACTGCTTGGCATGACTTTTCCAGCTGGTATAATTAACTGAGCCAATTGGTGCTAATTTACACCAGCAAAGCCTCCAGCTTTCGGTGTGTTGTGGTGTTAAGTGCTAATTTAGTTATGACAAGTGTGGAGAGCCAAAGTCTTGTTTGTTAACACTGGTGCAAAATCAAAGCAAAGGCACTGAATTAAGCTGCTGGTGGCAGAATCACAGTGACATTATTGCTGGCAGGATTTATTTCTCATCTTTTACCTTGACTCTGAAATTCCTCCTGTCTCTCACTCATTATTTTGGCACAGTTCCTTGCTGAACTCCGCTATTCAGGGAAGGGGTGGGGGCAGGGAGGAGATGTACCCAATACAGTTTGACATTTCCTCCAAAAGATTGTATTAAAATCCACTTACATTTAGAGCGCACTCTCATTTTGGAATGCTAATAAGCCATCGTTTCATCAAGGTAAAGGGAGCAAAATCTAATCAAGCCAAAGACCAGCTTGCCTTGCTGTTGACTGTGCTCCTGAAACATCGTTTTAAAAGGTTGCTTTGAAGCATAGCTAAAAATGACAGACTTATCAAAAGTTTGTAAATAACCATACCACTTGGCTACTTACCTCTGGCTGTAATAAGTGAGCCTTATTTCTTTATTAAAGATTTTGGGGGCTGTGAGCTCATATCCATGCTGCTGTTTACACCAGCAACCCCAGGATCACATTCAGGTGATGGGAAGGCAAGAAGATTTCTCCAGGTCTTGGCCACTATCTCCAAAAACAAGGGCTTGGCCATGACTTGTCTTTTGGCTTTGAAAAACCAATCCTCAATGGAGGAGTTATTTTAAAATCTAGTTGTAATAAAGACAAACAAAACAAGGGGAAGTGGTCCCTAATAAACACCATTCCACAAGACCTGGAAAGCAGACACAAGTGCTTTAACCCTGACATAGCAAAATAGAGATGCAAGAAGGGAAGTGCCAAGAAAGATGTGTAGAACTCGAAAATCTGGATGAAATTGGTGTGACTATGATTCCTGTTCTGCAGAGAATATTTTTTTTAATGCAGCATCTGAGTGTCTTGCAATGTTGCACAGAACAGTGTGGGTCCTGGCTGCTTCACCTGCTCCTGGAATGGGGAAAACTCCTAGTGAGGAGGGACAGGAGTGCCATAACTCCTGAGCAGGCAATTGTCATCTGAATTCAGTCATGACTCTGGTTAATGGGCTTCAAACAGCTACTCTGGACAAGGCATCTCCCTGTGAAAGTCTCAGTTGGCACTGCAGCCTCTCAACAGCCACCTACTGTTCACAAATGTGTTCAGGCTGGCAGGGGGACCAGAAGATTGGCCAAGACAATGGGGGGCTTCTAAGGCCTAGCTGTGATGGGGTTGTTAAGGTATGGCTTTTAGGTGGACACAGCAGGTTGTTTAGATAAGATAAATTCAGAAGGCATCACGTGAACAAGGTGTGAATGGGAATTCAAGGAGTGATGAGAATATTTCACATTTTCCTATGTGCAGGCTCCTTTAAAGTGAGGTGAATAAGGGAATCATTCAAGCTCTCCACCTCCTTGTGAGCTTCCACCACGTTCTGCAGGTTGCTTGTCAAGAAGCTCAGTGACTAAGCACCAATTTAAGGAGAGAACAGCCCCAAAAGGTTTCCCAAGGGAGTTGCTGATTTCTGTGCACACTAGGAGTGAAAAGGATTAGGTAGGGAGAGTTAGATCATCAGTCTCATCAGGTTACAATAGTGAAGCTGATTTTTTTGTGTGTTTTCTCTTTGGAAGATTTCTCACTCTCCCCCCTGTATTTAATGTTTCACATGCACAACCAACTATTTTACCATTTTCCCCCAGTAATTAAAGTCTGAGGCTGAAGGTTGCATTTAAACCAACTGCAGTTACATGGCTCACACAAAGTTCCTTTCAGTTCCAGGGAATAAAATAACATTATTGGCAATACATTCTTCTGATTCCTTCCTTTTGTGCCCATTTAAGGTTCATACCCTCTCGAAAGTAGAAATTGCTATTTTATTACACTGCCATATTGTTGAAATGCTATTAGTGCATGTTGAAAGAGAAAGAAGCACAGCATACTGTATTGTTCTGGATCTGAAAGAAAAGAATAATAATATCAGTTTCTGAAAGGTTTTTGAGAGCTTTTTGAGAAAACCATTCCACAGTTGGTGCTTTTCCTGACTCTATCCCATCACCCACTCGAGCTTATATTTTATTATTTATTATTTGTATTAATGATTATTTATATTCACTCTTTTATTCTTATTGTTTATTTATGGTTATAACACACTCATCATACAATATTAACCAACTTATAACACTGTCATTGACAGCTGTTTTTTTCATTATCCTTCATGAATATTTCAGTGTAGTCTGCTCAATTCTTCTATTTTAGAAAAGCATTCCAAAATGCTGTGTTGGGAGGTCCTATGAATACCAAAGTAGACTTCCAAATGCCATTCATTACATCTCCTTGGGCTGATTTAGATTTGTGTTGTGGCAAATGTGTACTGATAGAAAGAGTCAGCCAGACATATATAATGATGGTGTTGCTGAATAGTCTATGCTATAAACAGCTTCAAGTTTTGATTTCCCAAACAGAAGTATCCTTTCCTTTCCTTTCCTTTCCTTTCCTTTCCTTTCCTTTCCTTTCCTTTCCTTTCCTTTCCTTTCCTTTCCTTT
>JANRGV010000084.1:11338497-11364521 GCA_024734035.1 Alethe castanea
CTCTCTCCTCTTTTTTCAATTTTAGAAAAATAATTATTTTTTTAATTTTGTAATTGACATTCCTAACAAATTCCATATGTTAAATTATCTCTTGTCCACTTTTACACTTCCTTCACCCTCAGAAACAGAAGGGCTTTGCTGGATGTATCTTAGTGGGTGTAGTATCCTGAGAATGCCAGAACACAAAGAAAAGCTATACAATAGGCAATTTAGAGACATGCTAACTCCTTTCTGGGGGAAGCTGATTAATACTTGAGGCAGGAGAGTTTGTCTCTTCCAGAACTCTTAATCCCTTGTCCAGTGTCAGGTACAGAGTAATTTTTATCCCAGTGCACAGCAATAAGCAAAAACAACTGTAGTGGCTGCAGTTACCTGCAGTGCAATCATGTTACATGTTACCAAAATGACTCATTGACCAAAATGTTGTTAGATCTGGCCTTGCAGTTGGAGGAGGAAAGTTTTAAGAGGTTTTTTCACCCTCCCCAAATCCGTTCTTGTGCTGGCTGCAAGATAAAAACCCCCCTAAATTACCCAAACTTCTCCCAGCTAGAAATCCTTTTCCTTACTGCTCTCAGAGCTGTCATCCCACAAGTTTTTGAGCAGGGATCATGGTCAAGACAGGCTCAATTCCTTCTTGGGGAATTCCCAACCCTAAACACAGGGTATCCCTTCTTCTCTGATGATTCCTATTGAGCACTGTAGCAGCCCCTGGCATGATTAAGCCTCTTTCCAGTGTGCTTCCATTATCACAAGCTAACCACTGGGGATGGGATCCTGTGGGGAGATTGGGCTCTGGCCTCCTACTCTTCACACTGCTGCTCATATGGAATTTGCTGGGAAGAGGCTTTTGGCTGCTGTGGGAATGAGGGGGGGAGCACAGCACCATCCTCAAGGCCCTTTGAGAACACACCATGGTCAGAGCACACCAGGCAGATCAGCACCACAGACCAGATGTGTGTTTTGCAAATTAATGAAATGCCTTTTGAGATGCTTTTAAGTAAATGAGAGTTAAATTCACCCTAATTGCATTAACCTCTGTGGAGCGCAGTATCCATTCAGGGTCGCGTCCGCCTGGGTTTCAGATGCGTCCGGCACCTTGCAAACCAGGTTCCTCTGTATGCAGAGAAGGGAGAATGGGTGCAGGGGTGCCTGAGCAGAGCCTAGATCCCTTCAGGTGTGGAGGGACAGTTGTGGGCACCCACTGGAGTAAATGGGAGCTCACCTTTTGCCTGACCATTTGAGCCTTGTGGGAGCAGAGCAGGTGCCAGGGCTGGCCCCATGAAATGCTCAGCGTGCTGCTGTGGCCAGGGGCTGGAGTGGAAGGTGAGAGCACAGACTGGGCAGTGCTGAGCATCCTCCAGGAAGCAGCACCTGCAGACTTCATGGGAACTGGGAGGCAGGCAGGGACACGGGGAGAGTGAGGGCAAAGTGCTAGACAGCTTCTCCATCACCAGGGCCGCCGCTTTCATCTTCGTCGTGGTCCGCTCTCTTTTTTCAGATGGCACTTTGACAGAAGATTAATTCAAGTCAGCTGCTGAAAATAATTATTGCATTATGGGAGCAGTAATCATTATTTAGAACATGATTAAATATGTCTGCGTCTATTGACTCTGCCTATGATTTATGTATTTGTTTAGTCAATAGTCTAATGTAAATGATGTAATTAATTATAGATGGTGGTGTCAGGTCATTGGTAAAAACAATCTGATGAGAACAAGGGCTCTGTTTTTTCCTGACAGATGCAGAGGGAGGGCAGGAGGGACGGGCAGAGTTGAGGGAATTCCAGGGGAACTTTTTCATGTGTGAATGGCGGCTGGGATCTCAATTTGCATGTTGTCTTTCTCTTGTTCAGCATTCGTTTAGAAATTGAAATAACTTGTTAAGCAAAGGGGAAGGGAACACATGATTGCAAAGAGGACACCTGGGAGTAGTGACGGCGCACAGCTAAAGAGCCAGCTGCTCCCTAACACGAGAGAGCGTGCCACTATCATTTACCGCTTCATAAAATTAAGTGTTTTCCAAATTAAATCAGTAGGCAGCATGCAGGAAGACCTACTATCTCTAATAACAATTTTTCAATCAATATCGGGGGCCTGGCTGATCCGGAATCGGAGTGGAGGAGTCTGGGATTGGCTGGGGGGGAGCAGGGAGGCAAGGAGAGGAAGAGGTTGGGGGGGGGATGCTCAAGTACCGCAGCTTTCAATCAAAGCAAAAGCTAAAAAAAATATATATGCATGGCGGATTCTCCATCACTGTGAGTCTATTCCCCATAGATTTTTCTCTTAACTGATAATTCGGTCAGTCACATTCCTCAGAGGGAGGTCATGGGTCACCCCAGCCCCTGTCAGGCCTCAGAGAAACCATTTCCATTTTAATGCCACAGCTATAATCTATCAAAGATGTGATGTACAAGATACAATGAATTTAAGTGGTCTTCATATATCACTGAGCTTTCATGCCTTCACCTGGGTAATAGTCTGAATTACTCTCCCTACCTCACAATCTGTCACCCCCAGTAAAATAACTGCCACACGGGTGTTAATGGCAGGTTTGTCCAAATTGGGGCCGTGGTAGCCCAAGGCATTACACATCATAAACTTTAGCATTCAGTGCTTAGCCTGGCAGTGTCAGCAATTGAAAATTATTCTGTAAATACTTCCCAGGCGCTGCTCTGCTCATGTTTTTATTTATGGCAGGTAAAACAAGCACTGGGGGATGGCACAGAGCTCAGCTGCTGGTGCCACTGCACACCTCCCCACGCAGGCAGCGATGACAAAGCTCTGGCTACCCAACACCATGGAAATTTTGCAGCAGCAAGCCACTGGTGGACCTAGACATAGATATATGTCTAGAAATGTGTCTAGGTATATGTCTAGGTATATCTGGAAACTATAGGATAGTTTCTGCAGCAGTTAGACCACAGCAAGGTCGGGTTATTTATCGATATGCAGTGGTAAAGTGGTCTGTGTCCATACCAGCTAATGCCTGCAGGTTAAATGGAACAAATCTGAATGTCCTTCCATTACAAAACACTTTGAGGACATTCCTGGAGCTCCTGGGTTGCCCACTCTCGCTCGTGACCACACAGAAAGTCGTGAGCCCAAAATCCATTCTCGTGTTCTCAGGTCTCAGGGAGGTCTCCTGAGTCACAGCTATGGTAATGATTGTAATTGCTGGTGTAATTATGTCTGTAGGAATATGGATTTCTTGCTTCCCTTTAAATGAGCTCCTGCACTAAAACATGGTTCCAGCTAAGCAAGCTTCTTTCCCCACCCCTGGCTGCATGAGAACTGTTTGCTTGAACATCGAGTGACACCTACTCTCTGACAATAAATCACATTTTAAAAAATTTATCTATCCCATTAAATCATACGAGGCCAAGCCAGGCCTATAAATCAGAGCAGTTGTGGAGGAAGGAGTGGGAGAGGAGGTCTGAAGAAGCAGAGTCTTTGAGAGGGCCTCCAAAGCTGCCTGCTGCAAAAACCATCCTGCAGTGAAGGCTTAGGTGGTGCTTCATTTGGAAACATTTAGAGGAAGACGCCAGCAAAGTGCTTGGGGCTGGGCAGGAGGGAGTGCAGGGCCCTGACAGCTGGGGAAATGCCTCTGCCCTATTTCTGTGCTAACACTGTGCTTGACTCACCTCCATGGTGAAGCCTGGGCCAGCCACAAGCCCCACAACATGAGAGCATCCACTTTGGAGGATGCAAGTATGGATTTTTTTTTATCTTTCTTTGTAGCTCTTTGCTGTATGAAGCTCAAAAAGTAGTGTTAGATATGTCAGTGAACACAGTGATGCTCTCATCTGGTCTGTACTCTGAATATGGGCTGTTCTCCTGTGACATGCTTGGGTGCTAGGTAGAGCTAGAAGAATTATTTCCTAGTTCAGTCATTTTCTTACTGTAAATTAAAACAACATTGCTGTTGGTGGATAATCTGCTATGAATTCCCTATCCTGATGTAGTTATATCAAATCTTATTTATTCCTATGGCAGATGTAACTGGGTTGGTACATGCAGTTTATAATTGACCTCCTGTAAATTACAGCTTTTGCCCATAGGGTTATTGTGATTGTTTACAAATAGCAGGTTAAGGGTTACTGTGTTCTCTTGGCAGCTGTTGTCTTTAGTTTGAGATTGTCACCAAAGTCCTCCACACCTGGCAAACACGAGCACCAGCTGAGGTGGCCCAACACAGAGTTTGTGAAGGTTGTGCCTGCAGTAAATACCCAGGTTGACAAAGGCGACGTGCGCAGTGATAAAGTGCAAAACTCCCAGGCAAACCTTTTCCTGTGGGAAAAACCCCTTACCTTGTAAAAACTAACACAATGAGCACGGTTCTTCTTTGACCCCAGTGTTTGCTCACTTCAGAAGGCACAAAGCTCTCCTCAACCTTTCAGGGTCAAATCGGGCAATAAAAACCTGACTACACACTGGGGTTTCAGCCCTGCTTCTTGTGCTTGTTGCAGCCCTACAACCTATCTCCTACTACCCTGATGTTAGTGCAGCCCAGAAAATATGTACAAAGTTCTATATTGTCCCAGACATATCCAGAATATTTTTCAAGGGTATAAAATGTCCCCCTGTTTCCTATAACATAGCAGGTACAGTATTAAGTGCAGCACCAAAGATGTGTCTTAACAAAAGATATTTTTCATTATCTTTTTAAAGGAAGAAAACGATTATATCCTTTAGTTGCCCTAGCTGAAGTATATGCTCAATTTTTTAAGCACGTCTTGGAGTACTTTCCTAAATCATGATCTTGATTTCTAGCATTGGTTATAATTTAAAATAAATCAAACCCTTTTCTCTTTTGACATATTATGCTGATCTATGGCTTGGCTTTCATTTTGTCCTGTTAAATAGAAACCCACTTCATCATGAAATATATCCCTCATACTTTCTCCTACATAGTGAGGGAAAAACATTGATAAACATCGAGTGCCAGCCATTTCTCAAAAGCTTCCTACAGGTCTCAGGGAAGGAGAAGGAAAACAAATGCTGTGCTACCAGTTCAGCTATAAGATGACTCGAAAAGGGGTAAATGGGAGTGAGTATTGGAGGGGATGGATTTTGGCAGGCTACCTTTGGCTACCTTACATCCAGCTCATAGTAGGCCATGGAAAAAAATCATTTGACTTCAGTTTAGATGGAAATGGAATAAAGCTGATGTCTCTCATGTATAACCATATTAATTTGTTTAAAGTGTGGGGCTTCAGACAAAATGCTACATTTCCCCAGCACTCCCCCTGAAAGGGCAATGAGCTGCTCAAATAGTCTCTTGTTGCACTACTTAACATTTCCCGCAGAATTTCAGGTACAACTTGTTTCTTTCGCAGCTTTTAGGAAATAGAGCCAAGTCGGCTTTAGTCAAGGTATGAGGCAGGATAAGATGGCACAATGGCAGAAGCAGTATAGCAAACCAGGGCTGTCTGTCTGTGTCTTCTCCCAGTCTGCTGCAGTTGGCCCCTGTGTAATCCCTATGCATCCCAAACATTGGATTTTTAGACACTGAAATTTGCTGCCCGCTGTGCAACAGAGGAGAACTGTTTGAGCTAAAGAACAATATTGGCAGAAGAACAAATGGCTTTGAACTGACTGTGAATAAATTTAAGCAATTGCATTATTTCTAACCAGCAGAGGAGCCAAGGTCTGGAAGAGACTTCTTATAGGAAAAGAAGGAACTGAGCCCTGGCCAGCTTTAAGATGAAGCTTGATGGGTTTATGAAGATAATTATATGACAGAGTCCTCCATATCCCTCTGAATAACTGCAGACTGGGCTCCTGGACTCAGCTGCCTCTTGCAGCCTGAAGCACACCCACAGGGAAAATTGACGGGATCTGTAGGTGAGATGTGACATTCCTGTTGGTGCTCCCGAGGGATTTCACAGAAGGGCTGCAGGAAAGCCCTATTTTCTGTCAGTCCTGCTTTCCTTTCCTCCTTTCTTGCTCAGGAGATGAGCTTTATGGATTCATTGGAGATATCTTGCCTGTAGCTGCACAAACACATGGGCTGTGGCTTGTGGGCAAGGTCCTGTTAACCCAGGACTCTCAACTCTGTGTTCCCCAGCAGACAGGGAGATGTAGTGGCCATGCAAAGTGACCCTGACACTGTGATTTCTGGGGGAAAAGCCTCTGGGACCCCTTTTCACAGCAACTGAAAACCCTGACAGGGCTGCCAGAGGTGTTTGCCCAGGCTCCAGTCCCATCCAGCTGAGCTTGCACCACCATCAGGGACATGGTTTGCACCTCTGGGACTCTAGCTTCAAGTCAAAGTAGCATTATTCCCTTCTGTTTTCCTTTATCCTAGCCTTTTAAAATGGGTGAACAATGTCACTTGAACTTCCTGAAAAAATGACAGCCACACTTAGAGCAGGAGCTTGCAGTTTGGGCTTGTGTTTGTACTTAAGTGCCTGGAGGCTGCTGGGCCCTTGCTGCCCTCACTGGTAGAAATTGTGAAGAATCAAACAGTGCCTTCATTTTCATCCCTAATTATGGGAATTTCGCTATCTTGGGAGAGATCCATGGGACAGCATCACTACAGGGAGTGAATAGAAAGCTGCCCTGAGGTGTCAAGCACCCCAAACCCCAGGTTTCAGCATTGTGTCTCGGCTAGGAAGGATGCTGTCTGCTTTGTTACCTCACAGGTGCCACAATTCCTGCTCCTCATCACAAAAGACATTTCACAGTGTGTGCACAGGACTGTGGGGCTCCAAGGCCCCTTGTTTTACAAAAGATCACTGGGAGCTTCCCCTTTGCCTTCTACCAAGAAGCATCTGCCAAGATGCATCAGCACCATGGAGGAAACCTGGGAGAGATCAGAAATGATGAGGCAACAAAAATATAAGTGTGAAAAAATTAGCAAGGAAGATAAAGAAATAAATCTAATTTTCCCCAAGTTAAGGACATTTTTTTAGGAGTTTAGTACTTCAATAGGGTGCAGATATACAGCATCTATGCTCTTTCCCAGAATTTCACCCTCATTTCAGATAAGATATGCCCATAAAGCTCCAGTTATGTTTTTCTTGTAGTAGTGACACTTAATAAAATAATTAGGCAATTAATTGCCTAAGTCCACAAGGAGCAGCAATTATTTCTTTTACTTAAAACATATAAAAAGCTGTGTCATTTATTGGTAGAGAGTCACATAATATTCCATGGCAGAACAGCCCTCTGGAGACATTACTCTATATGCTGCAAATGCATTTTGAGATTAATAAACAAAGCTCAGCTAAATCTTAAATAGACTCATTCTGGTATTTAAAAAATACCACCATTTGTTAGAACTGTTTATTGTTTATCAGTGCACAGACGACCACAGCCCAGCAAGAATGATTTGGCCTCTTCCCCTAGGAATTTCCAGCTGCAAGCTCTGTTCTCATACCAATACCTGCACAGCTGAGCTCACATGAGATCTGATTCAGCAAAGGGCATGAGCATGTCCCCACTTTAGGGAGGGCAGCACACCCCCAGAAGCCCAAGCACATATTTCAAGAAGCTTGCTCAGTCCAAGCTATCAGTACTTCTTCCCCAGATACAAATGAGAAAATATGTGGACACCAGGCCTCCCAGCCAGCAAGTGGTCACAGGTGCCTAACTATTTTAATGCAGAGCTTTAGTTACAGTATTAATGTTCATTTTCAGACCAAGAGCTTGGCAAAGGTGAACGTGAAGGTGGTGCCAGTGCTGTTAGTTTGCTTATTTTCAGGTACTACCTCTGACAGCTGAATAGAGTGGGGTGTGAGCTTTTCATTTATGCATTATACAGCAGGTGCTATCCTGGTTTTATTGTTGCAAGTAGATGGACATAAATTCCTTGTAAACTACACAGACCAATTTAAAGCCCCTGTAAGATTTAGTGTTATGTTTTGTGAGTAGATTCTCTGGGGTTTGCTGCTTAATTCAGTCTATATGGTCATTAACCTAGCAGCAGCCAAGGATCAAATCTTTTGGGTTAAGGTACTGCTGTTATCAATATATTCAAGATACTGACTGCATTGATGTGCAAACTCATCCAAGATCGAGTGAAAACAATCTACATTCTGAAAAAACTTGGACTTCTCACTTCCCAGAAAAGGAGAAATACCATCACTGTGGGCCTGTCTGTGCCCTTGCAGTGCTAGTGCACGTGTAAGAGAGAAACAAAACCCCAAACTCCCAGCTGGTGGCAAATCTGAATATTGGGGCTGGGTGGAAAAGGCAGTGGCTGGAAGCATTGCTCCTGAGCTGTGTGGCTAGCAGGCTTGGAAGAAATTTAATTATGGGCTGGTTTTTGCTTTGCAAGGAAACCACCAGAAAGCCCAGGGTTGTTATAGCATGCTGCAGGCAATGTTCTTTGCACGCTGTATTTTCATATTTCATTTTGAAATTAAGCTCTTAGGTTAGGGATGGGGGGCGTTATTCTATTTCAACATGCATTACAGTAAGACACTGAGCTTTTAAAATGCAGGTTGGAATGTTACTTGGCACGTTGATCAAAATGTCAGTTTGTCAGAAATGAAATGTTTCAATTAGATCATCTTAAAAATCATTATTCTGAAGCTTTATTTTGCAAAGAATTTGGCAGCACTTCCTCCTCTGTGAAGCTAAACCAAATATTGAAACCTAGAGCCTTTGCAAAGTGTACATCTGTCTCCGTACTACTCCGACAGATACACAGCTATATTTTTTTTCCTTTCTTCCTAGATAAAGAGGAATTTTATTTTAAACATGGGTTTTTTAATGCCTGAGAAAATAGGGCAGTCACAGAACCATGGCTTTAAACAAACTTTATTTGGGCGCTTCACTGACTGGCAATTGTGGGCAATCATTTTAGCTGTCACAAGGCCCAGAGAAATGTGGGAGAGCTCTTCCATGAAATGTTTATATTTCATAAACAAAATGATGTGCTTAACAGTCAGAGTGATGGGAGAGTTCCGGCTAATGCATTTTCCAATGTGTGAGGCAGATTATTAATGCGCTCCAGTAGCTGTTAATTTCAGTTTGCCGGAATGATTTATGGGGAGGTAAAGGAGAGAGACATAATCTAATTGAGATCAGAATCACTGTTCTAGTAGAGGAGCACCAGCGTGGACCCCGGCCACAGCAGAATGATTAATATCTAATAAGCAAATAATCCGTTAAATTATTATAAACATTACTTTTGACAACTCTTTTGTTGCCGGGGGAGAAAGCAAAACAAGCAAGGAAGACTAACAAAACCCCGGGTAAATTTTTCAGGTGTTTCTCTTCCGCTGCATATAGATAGAGGTTTGATGTTGAAGAAAAAGAAAACACCAGGTTAGGAGGGAGCGTGCTCCCTGATCAATTGTAAATCAGTGGGGGAAGCATTGATGCTCTAATATGAACAACAATTGAACGATCAGAAGAAAATCTATCTTGCAAAGGAAGAGAGAGGCAGGGAAAACTCCCAATTGTTGGCAGCTCCCTGATCATTACTGCCCTCGTTAGTATGTCCAGCCTGTGGCCCTGCCTTTTGTCTTGTAGGTGTGCACTCAGAATCTCTTCAGGGCATCCTCCCAAAATGTGCTGATGGCCATGCTGATGGCCCTCCTCTCCAATGCCCTGCCGTCTTTTTTGCGTTTGTCAGAGGTTTTGCATTTCATTTTCCTAAGTTCAGGTGGCTTGGATTTAGTCCTTTACCAGAAGGAGCACAGGGAGCCACTATAAATAATTTTGGCTGTGTGGAGGGTGCTGGTGGTGTTTCTGTGGGCATCAAAACCATGTTAAAAAGTAATTCAAGGAAGCCCAAAGAATGTGATACAGAGCAACACAAAGCTTGGGGCAAAATATTTCACTCCTCAGTTTTTCTTCCAGGAATATTTGCAGGAGAAAATATTGTAGGCAAAATATGCGCCAGACCTTCCTTCAATTCCCTTGCACTGTAGGGTATTGAAAGTGTATTTTGAATTAGTCAAAAGCAAAGGGATTTTGTTTTTCATCAGATGATAAATGATCCATCAAAAGTCTTGTGTGGTTGAGCAGAATGTTTTTCTTGACCAAAAATTAGGTATTTAATTCATTATCAGGGTTTCTTTTTAATCAAATGAAATATATTTTAAAGAAATAAATGCTTCCAATAAAAAAGAATGTAGCCACTTTGAAAATATTAAGCAAATATTAACCATTTCTTTTCTGTGAGTGTGAGGATGTACATCGATTTTAATAGGATTTGCCTTTGCTTGGATATCTTTGCCTTTTTTCCTTCATCCCACCCCACTTTCCCATGGCTTGGTCAAGAGAGTTTAGCTCTGGAGAGCAAGAGAATGAGGCTGCAAATCTGCTGCCAGAGCTGCAGGCTCTGCTCTCCAATACCCAAGGCAAGCCCTGGGAGGAGCAGAGCAGGGTGCAGCATGTGAGTAGTTGAAATTTGTGAAGTGCTTCCTTCTTCATCATATTATGAGGCAGTTTTGGCAAATCAGGTATCCCAACGTTGTGCACCTGGCAGGCTGGCAGCAAACAGCCTTGTGCCACTGTGAATTGTCATTGGCCCTCCACAGAAAAATGGCAGCTCAGTCACTGCAAGACTTATCCAGAACAGCCACACGTCCTACTTGAGATGGGCTTCTGAGAGGAAGCAGTCTTACATCTCTTATTTGTTTAAATAATACAAAATCCCCAAAATAAGGCCTGGACTAAGAGCAGTAAAAAAACCTAAAGCAGTAATAGAGCAAGTAGAATGATTCCAGTACCAGAAAAAAAGTCACCAAATAAAGGATAACAGCATAAACATCAAAACATTGGCTTTTGGCTCATACTTTTCTGAACAAAAGTCTGCTTTATATTAATGAGATGAATAAGAGCCACAGGCTTTGAACTGGCATACAGGAATTCTTGATTTGAGTTGTTATTAATCTCATTTGCAAGGAAGTTCCTTTCCTTTGTTATTAACCCCATTCTCACTGTTAATGTTTATAAAATAATCATTGTTATAATGATTTATGATTCATTATTATAAAATCATCATTATTATAAATATATATTAAATATATAAATAACAGCTCTGCTGGCTGTCCCAGATCCATGTACACAGCAAGCCACCCCTCCCCAGAGCCAAGGTGATCTTCTGCTTCAGTTTTAGGCTCTGCCTGAGCTGAACTGAAGGCAGCCTGCCTGCAGACAAGCCAGACTATGTCCTCTGGGTCCAAACCTAGCTGGGGTGAGATATGAAGCCCAGACACTGATCTAAATATCCAGAAAGACTTGCAGCACTTTTGAGTCTACAACATAAAGCTAAAAATCCTTCAGGCGCTCCTCAGTCCTTCCTGGCAGGATTTCAGCTTCTTCTCGACTTACCCTCAGAAACACTCACATGAAGAAGTTTTTTTAAACCACTGGCTGCTTCAGGGAGCACCAAAACCTGGCCTTGATGTGTTGCTGTGCATAACAGGTCCTTCAGGAAGACACAGGCATCTTATATTTAATGTTAGAAATCCTAGAAGGCAAAGTTGCACAGAAGAGGATTGCATGTTAGGTCACTTGGGATCATTAGGTTTTCTTTGCCAACCCCTGAGACTCTGCCAGATTTCATTTCCTAGGTGTCAGATGTTGGCATTCTGTCCTGCAAAATGTGAATTCTTCTCTTATCTTCTTTCCAATATTCCCCACAGTGTATTTGACACCAGCAAAAAGAATGTGTGAAGTAATGGTCAGCATTTAGGTTATCAGGCCTGGGAACAGAGGCCAGTTTATTTGCAGTGCAAGCATTTAACTTCCTAGTGCTTCACAGAGGCTGAGAAAAGCATGTTTAAAACATACAGAAAGTACTAGTTTGTGACCCTCTAGGATGAATTCCTGATATGACAACACATGGAAATAATGTCCATATTCTATCTTCAAGGGTATCAGCAAATTAAATAATGTTTGATATCTGACCCAATAGATTGAGGAAGGCTCTGTCAATAAACTAATCCATTGTTTGTAGAGCCAAGCTGTGTTGCATGGATTTATTTCATGGCACCTAAACACAAATAGCATTCAAACAGAGGTAGTAAAAACTTTTAGCTTAGTAACCTAGAAATTTTGAAAGAAGTGTTTGTTGTATTGGACTTATTTCAGGAGCAAGGTTGGACAGAGATGTGCAAACTTAACAGTAATATTTCTGATTTGGCCTGGGGAAAATACCTGTGACTATGCTGAGGATAATGTGTCCCATAAAAGTCCTTCTTTCTGTAAGATGTGAAACTCATGGTGGTATGCACCAGCACATAGTGTCACTTTCAGATCATTAGGGTCTCCACCAGCCTTAGTGGAAGCTGGATTTGACCTTTAAAATACAGAAATACAGTTTCCAGAAGTATAATTCTTCTTATTCTGAAACTGTTCCCATTGTAAATTATGGGGCTAACAGCTGGCTTCCAATGAAGTCAACTATTAATTAATTGTATGTTCACTACCCTGCCTTGTGTAAATCAATATGAGAAATAAGCAGTCTCCTACTATACAGCACAGACACTCTACACAGGGAAGTAATTTAGGGTGGATGTCAGCTTGCTCAGAAAGGCTTCTTTGCTGCAAACAAGACAATGAAAAGCCCTTACTCCAGGGAAAGCTTCCCCTTGTCCCTGTTGGTGCTGACAGAAAAATCCAGTGGCTCTAGCAGTGAAACACAACTAGTGCCAACATTCTTGCACAAATATTGGTAACAAGATAAATTATTGTCCAAACAAGCTGATTTTGTCAGCAATGACACTATAGATGGTGTGCTACATGACCAGATTATACCCTTGAATCAAGTGTGTATGTTTTCAAGGATTTTATATTCTGGAGGGTTCAGTCCTCATTTGGAATCACTTCACTATTCACATTATGCTGCTAAAGTTAGTGGGATTATTTCAGTTTTCACCCCCTGTGCCTCAAGTTTGGGCCTAGCAGACTTCATGCCTCACTTTGTGCTAGAAAACTGGGAGAATTGCCTGGGCTTTCTGGTAGGGCTTGTGAGTCAAAATCACTGAAGTGCTGAGCATTCATTCCTGGGTGTGCCTCAGTTACTTCTCACCTGCCCTAGCAGGGAGACGATTATCCCTTAAGTGAGTAGCAAAATCTGCATTTCAGGCTTTTTTCCTGAATGAGGAAAAACCAGAAGTCACAGTTCTGGTTGTGTTTGTTTGGGTCTTTTCTGGGAATGTTGCCTGGAGTGAGTGTTTGAAAAACTAAGGATGATGTGGGCCCATTACTACATGGTGGAGGGGGGACGCTGGTAAGAGAGGACACAGAGAAGGCAAAGTTACCAAACACTTTTCTTTGCATCAGCCTTCACTGACAAGGCCTGTCCTCAACAATCTCTGATACAAGAGACTGGGTGAAGAGGAATATTGAAAGGCTTTCCCTTGGCCAGGAAGAACTGGGTTAAAGAACACTATATACATATGGCATCCACATGGGTGGGTCCTGATGGGATGCATCCACAAGTGCTGTAAGAGCTGATGAACACCACAGTGAGGCTGCTCACAATCCTCTCTGGTGATCAGAAGTGCCTGATTAAGAAAGCAAATGTCACTCCAGTCGTCAAAAAGGGCTAGAAGCTGGAGCCAGGGAACTGCTGACCAGTCAGTCTCACCTCAATCCCTGGGGAAGTGATGGAACTGTTCATTCTGGAGCCCACCTCTACCCACATGAATGACAAGAAGGGAATTGGAGTAGCCAGCATGAATTCATTAAAGGTAAATCATGTTTGACCAACCTGATTGCCCTCTGTGATGAAACAACTGCATGGACAGACAAGGGGACCTCTTGAGAAGCAGCTCTGTGAGAAGGACTTGGGGGTCCTGGTGGACAGACACCTTTGCCATTCCTGTTCCACTCTGGGGCCCAGCAGTGGGGCTTGCTGCCCTGCCCTGCCCTCAGGGACATGTGGTGATCTCACAAACTGGCTCCCTGTTTTCCCTAAATTGAACTCACAGCCCCCATGTAAAACCTTGGAGAGCTAATGCTCAGGAGTCAACAGTTATTTCCGTCAGCTAGAACCTGCCCAATCCACTTTGTCAGCTCAAGGAGAAAGAAAATATGAGAAAACTATCATGTTTTAAGTGAAGCATTGTGAAGTAGTGGAGCATAACTGCACAAACCTTGTTTTCAGCAGTAGATTGGATTATCTGTATATTGTACCATAAATGGGTTAGAAGTACAAGCAGGAGATGCCCTGATGTTTTTTCATATCATTCTTCCACCGTCTTCTTTTTTTTTTCCTGTAAATCATGTGTCAGGAAATCTTTGACAAACATTATTTCCATACTTAAATTGAGCAATGAATTGAAACTAGCAAAAGAAAAGGGGAAGAGAATATATTCTATAGCTGTGCCTTTTAAATTGCTTTATCTATTGATAGTTTTGTCCCATGCAAAATGCAATTTCAACAATATAGAAAGCACAGACTGAAAACTGAGCTCTAATTAAATCAGTAATGTTTCATTATTTCATGTGAACAATGCAAGTCTAAAGTGATCTTTCCACAGAAAAATTAAATCAAGTTCTATGTGAAAGTCTGCCATTTCAAATATATTTCATATCCTGTGCTTCTAAGAGGTTTGGGTTGCACGGGGGAGGACTGTGAGCTCTGAGAAACCTTCCCCAGAAGCAGCATTCCCATCTCCCCATCTCATCAGTGCCCACCATGGAGCTGGGGAGCTCTTCAGGTTTTCCAAACATGGCACCAGAGTAATATCCCATGGATGCAGGAGTGAATTCCCTGTAAGAGATGTAACTGCATCCTGTGCTAAGTTAACAAATAGGTCTCTTTGGATGCGTAGTTAAAGTGGAACATATTTAAAAGCGGCTGGCTCATTGTGAAATTCTGCTGCATGTGCTCAGGGAGTGGGTACTGACCCTCACTGTGCTGGCACGAGGCAGGGGCTGGGGGGTCACCTGCAAATATATTCCCTGCTCTAAAGCCACAGGGTTTATCTTACAGCATCCAAACCTGCTGCTGAGCTGCAGGGAGAGCCCTCCCTCAAACTCTGCTGCAGTTTCTGAACACAAAATCTCCCATCAGCTGGGACTTGGAGGTGTCACCCATAAATATCAGAGACCTTGCGGGTGGGTCACAAAAGACCTTTCAGGAGTGTGTCCCAGCAATCCTAGAGGGAAGTGGAACGTTGCTGCCTATTGCTCCAGGTGACTTGAATTTCAAGTCACTATGCCTGCAAGGCATCCTACCAGCAGCAGGATGTCACCTGTGTCTGCCCAGGCTAGGGAGTGGGTCTTCTCCAGGAGCTGTCACCTGAAAATTGCAGCTGCCTGTGCTGTTGCACTTAATCTTTTTTGCCAGCAGCGTGGTTATTCCTCTGGCTGTTGGGAGAGCTAGAATCCCCACAGCTGCCCTGCTTCCCGCCCCTCTGCTGAGGGAGCACTTCCACACCGACTCCAGGCAAGGGGGAAACCACAGGGAGACCCAGAGGTGTGCATTAACAAACTTCAGCAGCCGAGTCCCAAAGTCACCCGAGCACGCTTGCCTTGCTAATCCACTGTTTGTGATTCTGAAGAAAAAGATGATGATGATGATGACGGCAAAGAAGGGGGAGTTCACAATTCACAAACCAATTTGTGTTGTTTCTGCAACACTGCAAAAGTGCGACTCATGAATATGCTAATGAAATTGCAATGAGAGTTTTGGCACCGTTTCATCACCTCAACTAGATTAGGGAGCAATCACACTGTGGGTTTAGATGTCTTTGGGAACTGCTGGGGAGGGGGGAAATAGATCTGCAATGTTTATAATTTAACAAAAATTGCACTGCCTCTACCATGAAATAAAAATAATGACTGAGAATTGCTAAGAAATGGCATTTGAGTAAGCCTAAGGCTTGTTGGTAAAACCACTTCCCATTGCTGCTACATTGGTACCAAAGTTCCTCTCCCACACGAGTGTGGTGCGGTAGTACAGTCACCCTCAGTAGGAACAAGAGGAATCTCAGAAGGAAGCACAGGTGTAGAAATAAGCCCACAGATCAGATTGCTTGCTCCTGTAAATAATCCCACTGTGATGAAATCTTTTCTTGTGCTATTTTAGGTGAAATGGGAAATGCAAAAAGTGCACTTCCTGCAGCAACCTTCTGGAGTTTTGTGCCAGTCTCTACCAGCCCCTCTTCTTGCTTTTTGATGGGCAGCCATAAATTCTCAGTGGAGCTGATCTATAATTAGATTAACTCTTTTATTTCTGAAGCGTGAATGAGCCAGGTAAGAAGGCGATTTGACTTCGGGCCACCTTTTTAAATCTTCGTTCCTGCAGCTGCTACCATGATTAGAGAATATGCAGAATGGGAGGGTGCTGATTTACACCAAATGAGAATGTTTTTCCCAAGAGGCTTCTGCAGTGACACTTCCTAGCAGTGATGGCTGGTTCAAAAGAAACTTCAGAAATGGGCAGGCACCGATTGATGCCTGGGCATCGTAGCCACTGATAGAAATTTGCATGGAGTTTCCAGGAATCCCTCTGCACTGATTTGTTCAGGGTTTTACACGTGCAGCCTGGGGCTATAAAAACAAATGGCATTGTTGTCACATGGAAAGGGGGAAAGAAATTCCTCAAACCTGATACAGAAGAAGGTTTCAATGCATGAAAAGGTGTGTAAGGCACCATAATCCTCTCTGAGAATCATTTACCTGTTTGATACCTGGTGGGGATCTGGGACATCTAGTACTATCACCCTTGCTGGTTTATTTACTAACCACCATAGTTATTCTTTTCATTACCTCCACAGTGTAATGGTTATTTTATGAAGGCTCATTAAATTTAATGAGACACCACCAGATTTTATTGCCTTCTAATAAAATGGGTAGGGGGAGCTGTTTTCTTTCTGATTCATGCAGCTCCAGAGTACCTTAAAATAGTCAGGTATTCAGCTGGGTTATGAGCAGGGCCCCTGACATTCTTTCTGCTGGTCTCCTTGGGGAATGTCAGTGATTAACAGCTATTCAAATAAAGATGTGTGCAGAGATATGCCTAGATAGATAAAGATTTATTTTGCATACACACCTATTTTCTATTATATATATATCAGACCTGTGCACCTTTCTTTCCAATGGAAGAAATTTCTACCAAAATAGAAAGGTATTGCTGGATTATCTGATCAGTTGCTTGTCAGCCCCTAGAATAAAAGATACTTGCCAAGGTCCCCAGCAGGTGACCTGACAAAGCTAGGTTAGTTTCTCCTAGGAAAGAATCAAACTCATGACTGCTTGGATTATTTGTTCATTTATTGCATAGTTGCCCATTGCAAGTATTAATTTTATCTTCTTTTTTTTTAAATAATTGTGGGAGTTAGTTCTTGGAAAATTTTGTGGTAAAAAAAAACAAACAAACAACTAAACCCAAGGAAGGAACCAAAAACATTATTCTATAAATATCTCCTTGTGATGATGTGAGCAAGAAGATGGATCATAGAGCTCTTCTTCCAGTGGGATATATACTGGGAGCATCATGTCACTTAAATAAGAAAAATACCAAACTCCAAAAAAACTGGAGTGAGCTTCTTGATAAGCTTCTTGATAAGCTAAGCTGACTGGGAAGGGAAGGTCCAGTGAGGTTGCAATCCATGGCTTGTGTCTGAATCACCTGCACTACAGGGAAAACAGAAGGTGGGGCAAGTGCTCGTTTGGATTACTCCTGATGGAAGTATTGGGGAAGAATTTGGCTGGCCCAGACAGCACCTAACTCTGGTCTGTGAAGGGTCTCAGGGAGAGATGAGAGGCTCAGGGTGGTTGTAGGAGGAGAGCATGAGGAAACAGTGATGTAGCATGCAGGGATAGCAGGACACCAGCAGCATGTACCAATAATAATACTGTTTTAAAAAAGCAATGCATTTAAATATACAGGGCAAACCCCAAAAATGCTACAAGAGCAGGTCTCTCTCCTACTGATGTTTAATCCTGTAGCTGGAAGCTGTGAGTGTCTTAAAACACCATATAAAGACAGAAAAATGTGTACATAGAATAGCTTGGAATTTGGTGATTGTGATGTAACTTAAGTAACAGAACAACTAGGTTTAGGAATTGAAGGCTCTCTGAAAAGTGTGTAGTGATGCAGCCTTGCTGCCTCCCAAGTGAGCAGCCCAGGGAA
The DNA here is from genome assembly GCA_024734035.1 of Alethe castanea. NCBI lineage: Eukaryota > Metazoa > Chordata > Aves > Passeriformes > Muscicapidae > Alethe > Alethe castanea. The sequence continues at coordinate 11,356,549 of JANRGV010000084.1, forward strand.
TGAAATCTTCCATATAAAACTGATTGAATTATTCATTATAAATAAATTATCCAATAAATGTAGCCCTTTCAGTGGTCATAAATAACTAACAACCCAATCCTGATTTTAGTAGATGTTTTTGGTACCCAGAGGTATGTGAGGAAGGGGCTGTTTCCAGGCTGTTTGTTTTGAGGGTAACCTCACTAGGCATTGTTGTGCCGTTCACGCTCTCTTCTTTTAAAATGAAAATAACATTAGTGACCAGGTGCTGTGAACTGATAATTCAGGTTTTTCATTGTTTTGTCCAGTACATAACTGCCCAGCTCTCTGTTCTTCACTTCTTTCCCTCTGGTGACTTGCCTGGTGCTCCAACCCCTTTCTGTGTCTCAGTCTCTCAGCCCTCAGATGGCTTGGCTTTCCTGGTGACTCGGAGCACCCTTCCATGGTAAGTCAGAGTGGGGGCCTTTAGAATATGTCCTGGTGCTCTTGGGCAATTGTTCTGGTGAAATGGTCATATTAGGAACACAACTCACACCATTATCCCTGTGTATCAGTGGTTCATCCAATGCCTGGAGTTTAATAATCAATACAAACCCTGATTTCTAGCCTGATGTCTTGGCTTGATTTTATATGTCGAACTGATTAGGAATTTTCACTGCAATGCAGGATTTTGCTGGAAAAAAACATCTGCCAAGCCACATTTTTTCTCCTAGGAAGCATAATTTGGGTTAAGTTCTCCCACAGAAAGTGTCTATGAAGAAGATAGGAATTATGCATCCAGTTTGGGAAGACATGAGGGATAAGAGTCTTGATCAGCTAGAGGCCCAGCAGTGAGGTTTTTTCCCTAAAAAAAGGATGTCTGGCCTCTCTGCTCAGCTCTGATGTAGTTGCTGACTCAAAGCTGAACAGCTCCATCCAGAGAGAAGTCCACACCAGAGTATCCAGCAGCCAGGGGATTGCATGGGAGAAAGGAGGCACAGGTAGAGGTCCTTGCTTTCCCTCAGAAGGGATGAGGGGGTTCAAAGCAAGGTCTCTCATTTCCATGGTCTCTTCTATCTGGATTTTTATTAAAAATAAACTTTTGGGGAAAAAAAATCTGGATTTGTCAAGTGCAGAGTGCAAAGTATTATGAAAGCTCACAAATACTTGCTAGGTCAGAAAGTGCCTTCCCATTTGGTTCAGCACTCCTAAGTGAAGTATTGTGGAGTTTTGCAAACGAGGCTTGTTGGCAATATCAGTCCCAGGAATATCAGCCTCACTGTCCCTGAGTCCTGCTGACTTCAATGATTAAACCTCCAGGAGGCACATTTGGACAATGAGGCTGGTGTTCCTCAGAGCAGAGCAGCCCTGGGCTCTCTGTGAGCGGACAGAGGAGAGAGTAGTAGGAAACCCAGATGGCCGGTCTTGCAAACAAAAAAAAAAAGATTTCACAGGAGCTGTATTTGTGCCTTGTCAGTGTAAAGCCAGAGGAGCTCCTGTAACTTGATTTGTAGAACTGACAGCAAGATTTCTTCTCTGATACATACCCTATATCCTTATCATAAAGGGAGCAGTTAAGAGGTGTGTAAAAAAACCTGTCTGTCCTCGTTAAAGTTGGGTATAGTCTATTTTTGCTTTAATGCAGTGATCTAATTAACCTTTAGCCAGAATTAAAATGACCTTGAATTGGCCTTGTGACCTCCAATGCTTAATGTTGTTAACTTTAAACAAGCTTTTTGGGGTGGTCAGAAGCAGCATCTGTTAAAATGGCCAAAAGGTCGAATCCATTTACTTAAATACACCTCCTGCACGCATTGCTGGTGGGTGTGCTGCCTGCATTTATAAAGGGGATAGAAGGTGTACCTTTGAGGAAAAAGGGCAGTTTATCTATGAGAAACCACGTGAGGAGGGTGAAAAACGGCTCTGAAGTTATGGTTTCACCATCTCGTTTTATTTTCCCGAGCAGTAAGCCTCCTTGGGTTTCAGTTTTAAGTTCTGCAGTGTGCAGATGATTACGGTGTGGAGGATGCTGCTGCTCGGTGGGCTCTGCAGCTGAGGTCACTGTTTGCTCAGGAAGGTGTGAGGCCGGTGGCCGCTTATCCGGGGCCGGAGGTGCCAGGTGTTGCAGTAGTGTCACATTCTGGGCTGAGGTTTCTGTTCCACTGGAGCCCGAGAAATACATGTTCATGTTTGAAAAGAAGCGTCTAAGAAAAAGCAGCTGCCCGACAGAATTCCTGGACACAAGGTCACTGGTGGAAATTACTTAAAAAACCAAAACCAAGCCGCGCTGTCAGGGCGACGAATTTCAGAGGCGGCGTGTGAGGATTTAGATGAGAACAGTCTGTTCAGGCGCCTCCTCTGAGGGATATTAAGGCGCTGGGACGTTCTGTACAGAAGTCGTTTTGGCTCTGGGCGCGGTGCACGGCCCCGCGTTTGGCGATGTTTGCCCCGGCTGGGGGTGGCGTGGCCATGTCTCCCTTATCGCGACAGCGACATCCGTGTCGGTAACGCTGTCGGTACGGCTGCGGCCGTCCCGGTTCCCGGAGCTTTTCCCGAGGCTGCTCCTTCTTTCCCCCGCGCAGCGCCGGCTGTTTGCAGTGCATTACCATAGTACATTAACATTTGTAATGCGGCGATTATTCTACATAATCGATACCATCAAGTTCCTTTTCTTGGGGACCCTCGTGTTTATTTACACTTATTCCACACACGTCAGTTCCCATCAGGAGCAAAACCGATTTTCTCGTCCTACATCTGCTCTCGGGATAACCTTAGCTCACCGTAAATCTATGGGCGCTCCCGCCGCCGTGAGCCCGCTGTGATGTGGGGGTGTGGGGGGCGCCCCGGCTCCTCCGGCCCGAAACCAGCCCGGAGCGCAGCCGGACGGGAGCGAATGGGCCGGCGGCGATATTAGTTGTTGTTATTGTTGTTTATTGTTTTTTATATTGCCGCAGTTTCTGTTTATGGCGTGATGCATTTGAGCCCAAACACGTTAGGTGCATTATTCATTGGGTACATTTGTCAGAACATGCATGTGTATAAAGAACTAATGATCCATATTAAATTAATGATGCTATAAAAGAGAAAAATACCCCATACATGCAGTTTATGACGGCAACTCCCGACTTTGATAAACCATAGAAAAGACTTAATCAGATGAAGCATTGGACTGTTCCGTCTCCAAAATTACATTTCTTGAAATGTGCTTGTACACAATGTTGGTTTTATTAAAACAAATTAATTCAGTCATTAAGGAATCATACGGCAAGTGTCTCATAAGTCAGGACCTCCAGTGTAACAAATTGATTAAATGACTGTGTAATAGTCTCTTTAAACAAATCTAGTGTAACAAGTTAATAGATCTGCTCAATTACCATGCTAGGGTGATGAGGATGTGGGCAACTCTCTCATTAAATCCGGGACAGACTTGGGGGGTGCGGAGGGGGGCGGCGCGGAGGTGCGTGTCGGTGGGGCAGGGCTGCGCTCCCGCAGCCGCGGCCAGGAAGGGACCAGGGAAGGTGCTGGAGCCGGGACCGGGCGGGGATGGCTGCGGGCTCTGGGCAGGGCCGCCCCACGATCGCGCCGGTGGGCTCCTCCTGACACCCCAGAGCCGGGGGTGCGGGCGGAAAATCTATTACCCCGCTGCCATTTTGTTAAGTGTTTGCTCCCCGTTGTGACCCTGCCACTTTATCTGTTGATTTTTATTTTCTGAGTGCATGTTGCCCATATGTTACTCTAATAGTTGCTATAATTCTTGAGCAATAGGGCTCGTATTTTACTGAGCTGAATTAAAAAGAATGCACTTTAATAAAAAACCCGAGCAATACACTAATGGCTTGACATTGATGTATTTGCATAAAGATGAATTATATGTGCTCGCTTGACACGACTTTTAATAAATGATCGAGGACGTTATTGCAGGGATGCACTTGGGTGTGCGGAAGCGGGTTATTGCCGCGGGGCAGGCGCTCCCCGCAGCCCGCCGGCCCCGCAGGGCAGCGCGGGCACCCGCCGAGCGCCTCCCGCAAGGCTTGAACCCCCGGGGGACGCGGAGAGGCGCGGTGCTTCCCGCCCGTGCCCTTGTATCAATAACTTTGTTCTTGTCAACCACGTTCGCTGGGGGAGCGGTGCGGGGTGCGGGTGCTGCGCGGGGTGCGGGAGCGATGCGGGGTGCGGGAACGATGCGCTGCGGGAGCAGTGGGGGTACGGGTGCTGTGCGGGGTGCGGGAACGATGTGGTGCGGGGTGCGGGAGCGATACGGTGTGGGAGCCGTGCGGGGTGCCCGCTGCTCCCCGCGGCAGCGCCGCCGCCGCCGCCTCCTCCTCCCCGGCAGATGTTCGCATCCCTCACGGAGACTTGTAACCGCTGTTGGAGACAGCTGGCAAGCGCCGCCAGAAACGTGTATGTGGGAAATACCTATCGGTGCAGAAGGTAAAGGCGGAGCTGCAATTAGGAGGGAGAGCAGTTCATCTTACTTTTTAATTTGCGGCTAGCGGCGCCGGCTCGGAGCGGTGGATCCCGCAGCAAGCGCCTCTCCCAGCGGTGCCTCTCCCTTTCTCTCCGGGAAGGGACTCGGAGTGTCCGGGCCGAGGGTGAAAGCACATCACCCTCATTTTAACCCCCGGGTTCGACTCGTGTCCCTAAAGCAAAGCCTCGGGGCGGCTGGCAAAGGTACAACGAAAGTCTTACACGATACAGCCTCACGGCAGCAAATGGAGGGAAAACGGCGTGCGTGTAATACGGGAAATGTTAAAAATTAATAGCGCTGAGAAGCGATGAGCGATAACGGGATTCAAGAGCTCATCACAGGAGACCACGCGTGAGGGGAAGGGCCAAAGAAGCCATCGCTGGCTGGAATGGTCGCGCTGTCCCCGCGTGGCTCTCGGTCGGACATTCCTCTGGCGGGGTGTAGGCATTGCCTTGCCTGCTGCCTGCGCCGGGGGCGCTGGGTGGGAGTTGCTGTCGGAATGAGAGAGCCCGGAGGCCTCGGGGCTGTGACAGCGCTGGTGCAGGGCCTTGTCAGGGGCCGGGTGACAGCGGCCTGGGGGCTGGGCTTCCCCCCAGCGCACACGCCCCGAGTAGAGCGACCCCTTCCTTACCCCGCAGTAATGAGGGCTTTTCCCTTTCCCTCTCCCGCCGGCCGTAGGCTTCCCCTCGCAACCTGCGTCCCTCCTGTGGCCCCGCGGTGCGGATCCTGCCCGCGGCCGTATGTCCCGCATCCATGTGCATGTGTCCCGCAGGCAGCAGCTGCCGGCCGGGAGCGGGGTGCGGGCGGCGGGGTGGCCCCCGGCCACTTTTTTGCTTCCCCTAACTCCCCTGTCTCTCTCCCTCCATCCCTCCCCGCATTCCCGCGGTGCCCAAGGCTATTGCAGAGCGAGGAGCGGGTCCTGCACCTGGGGCGCTTCTACCGGGCAGAAAAAGTTTTTCCTCTGCCCACAGTGATGCTCCCTGGGGCTGGAGACAGACCGCAGCGGGCTCCCTTTGCAAAGTACCTTTGCAAAGCAGAGGCGTTGGAAAAGTAGGGAGGATGCTTTGGGCACCATGGGGTTGCACAGCCGGGAACTTCTCCCGCGGTATCTTCTGCATCCCAGAGAGGGCACATGGCAGGGACCGAGACAGGGTAAACCCAGGAACAGCCGCCCCTATTTCCCCTGAGCCTGGAAATCCCAGAAACAGCCGCCGTTATTTCCGCTGAGCCTGGAAATCCCGCACATGGAAGGGAGTGGGGTTTAAAAGAGAGGGTTCTGTGACGGAAGGAAGGGAAAGCCAAAAGCTGTGTGCGAAGGGAGCTGTCGGGACCGGCCTGCGGTGGTCTCTCAAGGCTCAGGCAGGGACGCGCCCGCTCCCCACGCATGTGCGGGGCCGCTCACTCCCCGCGGGGGCTCCGGCCCGGCCCCGAGCTCGGGGCGGCTGCCGGGGAGCGGCTCCGCCGGCCCCATTCCCTATGGACGTGGGCGTGCGGCACTTTTTTTAATGCCGTTATCCCGGAGTTTAAGCAGCTCCGCCACAAACTCCTGCCCGCACGAAGGACGGAGCCGAAGCTGCGGCTGATCTCGGCGGCGCCCGGGGGCAACCTCGCACCCCGTGAAGCCCGCTGACATTTGTCTTTTAATTGTTCACCGCGCTGTCCGTGGCAGCGATCCCGAGGTTAGCTATTGAATCTCTTCCTAAAAAGTCCTTTCCTGGAGTAGAGGGAGCCCAGCCGGCTTTGGCTTCCAAAACATGTCCTGAAAAGGGGGGCCGCGAGCTCGTGTGAATCCCCTGTTCTTTCTTCCAGCGCCCCAGACAAAACCAGCCTAACCAAGCGGGCAGCGTTGGGCTCCTTTCCCTGCGATTCCACTTTGACGGTGCCAACTGCAACTGGTGGCCAGCTGGGTCTCTGTGCAGAAGTAAATTAACTGGAAAGCCTCAGTCGGTGCTGCGGTGAACTGGAAAAGGGCCGGGGAGCGCCCGAGCCCTCGCGGCAGCCCGGGGGCACTCGGGAGGGCGCGGAGCGGGGCCGGGGCCGGCGGGGGAAGGGGCTGAGGGTGTGCGGCCAGTCCTGTCCCGGCGGGGACCCCCAGCCGGGCTCGGCCTGTCCCCACCCCGGTGACCCGCACCACGGGTATTTCGATTTCGGAAACCTGCGGGGAAATCGTAACGGCGTGAGCCGGCAGGGCCGAGTCAGCTCTCTGGGAAAGCACCGATCTTTCCCTTCCTGCCTTTACAACGAGTCGGGAAAGATGGGGATGGGGGGAGTGTCGGTGGACGATGGGCAGCCCCCGGTACCCCGGCCGGGGAGAGCCGGGCCAGCCGCGCCGGGGCAGCCGCAGAGCTCCGGGCTCGTTCCCTCCTCCCAGCCCCGGCACCGTCTAAGCCGAAAGAGGAATAAGACCCTGCTCTACTTTTTTTCCTTTTCTTTTTTTTTTTTTTCTGTTTTGAAAATTATTCCCGAATAGAATAATTTTTTTTTTCCTCCAGAATAGCTGGCCCTTTTTCTCTCTCCTGTCAGCGATTCTGTTTGCTCTGCTGGTCCTTGGGAAGGGGAAAAAAAAAAAAAAAAAAACGATTGTTTCTGGACTGTTTAGATATGGAAATGATCGCGCCAGATAATGAGTTTCAATTTAAAGGCGTTGTTCTGATATTTGGTCTATTTGTTCTAGACGCTTGGCCAGGCTCTTATTTTATCCACTGTTTTCTTCTCAGAAAGCGGTTTCTTTCCCATAATAATGGTAACACTCTGCCGTTAATAAAACCCTGCGCCGCCCGCCTCTGAAAAAGTTGAAACAGCCTAATTTAGGCTGAGCCGAATGCTCCAGTGGTCGGGTGGAAAGTGCCTGCCCACTCACATCCCCAAACAACCATCGGCTTATTTTGTTTGTATCCTTCTTGAACTCCCACGGCAACGTGGTCAGCTTCCATACTTTAAAAAAAAAAAAGAAAAAGAAAGAAAAAAAGCGCCCAAACAACAAAAATATTCCGAAAAACCAAACAACAACAAAAACCTACTACGAAGAATCAACAAAAGACCATGCTAATTATCTCTTCTTATTTTTTTCCTCCCCCTGTACCGTCCTTTCAGTATTTAATCTCTGATAAAATGAGATTATCTGTACCCTTTAGTGAAGGCAGCAGACGTGTTTAAACTGGTTTAATTGATTTATCTTTTTGTTGTTTTGTTTTGTTGGTTTTTTTTTTTAACAGAAAGTGCATTACAATTAACTGGTCTTGCAAAGGGCTTTTCTTCTCTTTACAAACCGAATTATTTTTAATATAAATTAATAAATGTTAAGATGCTATATCACGATATATCATCGTTATTAGCTTTAAAAAAAAAGGAAAAGAAAGAAAACAATTTACATTCTCTAGTATTCCGTATGATACAAAAGAAAACACACTTTAAATTCAAATACAGCAACTAAATGAATTTTATATTTTGACTGACAGTGGTTGTGACAATTCCCACCAGTTACTTTTCCAACACGCGGTTGATTGGAAAAGGTGTAAATGAAAGCGAACTCTGTCCCTCCGCCCTC
>JANRGV010000084.1:11369181-11382861 GCA_024734035.1 Alethe castanea
CTTCCTTCCTTCCTTCCTTCCTTCCTTCCTTCCTTCCTTCCTTCCTTCCTTCCTTCCTTCCTTCCTTCTTTTTTCTTTTCCCCCCACCTCTCTCTCTCTGTCTCTGTGCCTTGGGAGCGACCCCAGAGAGCAGTGCTGTACACCCGAGGCCCTCGGTAACAGAGTCCCCCGTGCCCAGCGTCTCCGGCTGCTTACGGTTTTTCACGTCGCCTAAGGCTGGAAAGAAAAAAAAAATCCCATCTGTCCCCTAAAGAGCATTCCACCGAAGAGTGATGCAAAATCACCCTGAACAATTTTTACCCTGTGCGGTTTGTGCCCGTGCGCTGTACCTGTGGGGAACTCTGTTTTCCTCGAGCGTGGAAAAGCGGGATGGTGTGGAAATTAATTTTATTTTAATTACGAATCTTAGCTAAAGTGGAGGCACGTTGGTTCTCTACCTGCAACGACGTCTCCTATTTCTAAATAATCCATTGTTGCTCTGAATTGTTTTAGTTTAAATTATAAAGCTGCGGAATACACTTGGAGAAAGGGCACGTCGCCTTAACTTTGGCACAGGCACACGAAGGGTTCCTCCGGGAAGCTCGAGTTAAATCTCCAAGTTTGAATTTTTTTATTTTATTTTTTTTTCGTCCTCTTGTCACTTCGCAAATATTCTAAAAGTAAAACCAACAAAAGTGTTTTGCTGCTGGTTGCCGAGGAGCCAGCGAGCGCTCGGCCGCGGCAGCCCCGCAGCCCCGGCAGCGCCCAGGCTCGGCTCCGGCAGCGGGCGTGGAGAGGGGGGAGCCGCCTTCGAAAGAGACGGATTTGCATTTGAATTAGGGGCGAGAGAAATGCTAAACCGCGTTTGGAAGTGCTGCGGCAGGCGCGGGGCTGCGTGTCCAGCGCCCAGGGGAGCCTCTTTTCCTCCCTCCTGCAGAGGAGACGGAGCGGGGGCAGGGGCTCTCCCGCGGCCCGGACCCGCTGCCTCCCTTCTCTCAGCGCCCCGAGGGAGCTCTGCCAGGGCCGGGTACCGGCAGCTTCGGCCGCGGGTCGAGGGGAAAGGGCCCCGAGCCCGCAGCGCGGTCCTGCCGTGCCGGTCCTAGCTGCGGTACCGCCCGGGGCTGTGCGGGCAGCGGGCGCTGCCAGCCCCGCGCTCGGCCCGGCGGTACCGGCAGTACCGGCGGTACCGGCGGTACCGGCCCTTTCCCCTCGCTCCGCGCCTCCCTCCCGGCCCGGCCGGCAGTTCGCCGCCCGGCACCTCTCGGCGTGTTTTCTAGCGGAAGTAAAACAAAACGATCCCTCCAGCCGCTTTTCCTCTCTTTCTACTGTAAGGAACTGATGGCATATTGAAAAAACGAGTGTTTATTTGGGGGACTCAGTGCAACTTTTTCCCTAAAGATAGCATCGCAGGTGGGATGGCACCCGTAGGGCTGCCCCTGCATGAGAAACCGATTCAAAAGCCAGAATTACTTCCTCTCTGTCTTTCATAACCGAAATATTCGGAAATGTTAATATTTGGTTCCTTTTCCATACTCAGCTTCTGTTTTCCCTAAGCTGGAGCTGAAGTAGTCAGGCAAAGTAGCTCAGGAGGCAGCCGGGGCTGTGCTCAGCAGCTGAGCAGTGGGCAGGGGTCACCGTGAGCACCCCAGGCAGCGGTGGGAGTGAAACCCACCCCAGCAACACGCTTCACTAACGGGGTGAGCACGCCGCAGCCGAAGCGCTCCTTGAGCAGATGGGGTTACTGACCGGACCCGCTGCAGCCGGGGCTGCTCACCAATACCCGGCTGCGTTTCACCAGTTTCACTTCGCCGCTTCGTACAGAGCAAGGACCAAGTTCAATAATGAACGAGGGAACAGCGGCCAGGGAGAGCGCGGGGAGCGAGCGGGCGGCCCGCGGCCGGGGCAGCGCAGAGAGCAGGGGCGAGCGGCATCCCGGAGGATGCAGCGCCGCAAGAGCAGGGCAGCTCCCTCAGGATCCCCTCGGGGCCTCTGGAAGGCAGCCTGCAGAATTCCGGGGACATCAGGGTGGCAGTGACAGGGGCGTCCCGGGTGCGAGGGGCGGGGGCTGGGGGCAGGGAGGGGCTGAGGTGCCATGGGGAGCCCCAGGAGGAAGAGAAGAGGAGGTGTGAATGAATTCACAGGTATACAGAAGAAGTGTTGTCAGGGAAAAAAAAAGGAGAAAAAATAAAAAAAGAAGAAGAAGAAGAAAAAAAAATCTGTACTTATTTGTTTGCTCGTTCGAGGCATAGGAAGTACGAGTGCTGGAGAAGCCGTGCCTCCAAAACTCACTTCGAGCGGAATGGTCCCAACGTATCTGAAAGGGGGAAAAAACCCCAACCAAACCAGGAGGACACCTAAAATTAAAATGTGCTGTGGCATTGCAGGGTCAGATGTTCTTCAGGCTGACGAGACAGAGCCCGCACTGCAGCACCGTGCCGCCCGAGCGGTCCAGCTATGTGCGGGGCGCTGCCCTCGAGGGAAGGGCTGGCTCTGCCCCACAGAGCTCTTCCAGCCCCCCAGCAGCGGGGACAGCGAACCCCACCTTGCCCAGCTTTTTCCCTAGTAAGTCATCGTGGCTGTGAGAGGAGCCTGTCTGAACTAAATCAAGCAGTCGCTTGATTTAGCAAATAAAATATTTTGCCGCTACCGTATGTTCCTCATTGCAAGCAAGCAGGCGGTGACTTTCCTGAAGCGGTGGATAGGTACAGAGACACCTTTTTGTTGTAGCAGCACAGTAAAGCCACTGAATCATTTGTTGCCTGCCCTACATCGTGGGAAGGAACTGAGCCAGGAAAGCATAATGTTCTTCTGGGTGCTAATTCGAACTCTTAATCAAGATCTGATTACCAAAAAGGAAGACAGAGCATAAAAACGCTATAAAGATTTAAATTTTTTTTCTATCTTGGCCATAACTCACTCCACAAATGCGTCCATTATGGCATTCACTCTAGCAGGAAAATTGTGATGTTGTTGCAAGATTCCCTACAGCAGAGCTGCTGCCAATGATGATGAATAATCTCGGTCCATATGTTAGCTCTATACATCTCTACAGCACTAGCTTGCTCTCATCCTCTTTCTGCTTCCTCAAAAACACGGAATATTTGAAGAACAGTAAAAGCTAATTAAAAATAGTTAATAGGTTAATCAGACTTGGTCTTATATTTATCTAATGCAGAGCACTGATTCTTTAGTGATGTAGCCTGAGGCATTACCACGAGCCAAGAAAATGAATCAGACATTTAATGGAGATGTGGAAACGGAAATTTCTTGTAAGGCTACAAAATCGCACGCCAATAATACACTAAAATATAATAAATTTATCATTAAAATTCCACGCATGAAATGCCATCCTGTGCCCTCTTGCTAGACGATAAACTGAGACAAAGCTGGCCAGAAACATTTTCCGGATACGGGCCTTTGGGTACATCTCACCTGCTTTTTAACATTCTTGTCCCAGAGTGTCTGCCCGCAGACCTCTGGTGACAGCTAAAGTCAGAGGCGTCGCTTCGCGGGCGACCCCACTGCGGAGTGCCTGGGTTGCTCTTCAGAGTGCCAAGGACCGTGAAACGCTGCCAGCTCTCTCTGGGGGTGCGCTGGAGCCGTCGCGCTGGGGCTGGCCCCGCTCTGCCTTACTTACTTGTTCTGCCCGCGCAGGAGTGGTTTGTGCGGGGAGCAGCTTTCCCTCTCCAGCCGCTGGCGATGCTGCGAGCTCTGCCTTCCCCGGGGGCTTCCAGCCACTTCTGAGGACACGCTCCCGTCCCTTTGCCGCCCTAACGCTGCGGTCCGCGCATTCTGTCCGAATTTCTCTTTGCATTTACACTGAAGCGTATCTAGAGTAACTGGGAGCGGAGGCTGAGGCTGAGTGGGAACAGGACACGGTCATTGCCTTTTTAAAACAGCTGCAAAGAGGAGGGTGTTGCAGGCTGCTGCCTGCACTCACCTCTGTTACCACTTGAATATTTCTTTTGCTTTTCTTAAGTGAAGTGTTCAAGCATTTTCCATATCCTTAGGAAGGCAAAATATTTTTCCCGTTTCTGGAACATTGAGAATATTTGCTGCTGAAGCGGAGTAGTTACTTTTACTTTTGATTTGTGATCGTTGGTTCAGCCTGACCCCTGCTGGGGGAAAGCCAGGAGGCGAGGATTACAAGTGCAGAGCGTCTGTCCAGAATGCACAGGTCCACCGGAGACCATTCCTGGTGCAGTCCTGCTCCCAGCCCCATTCCCACACCAGGCCCGTGCCCTGCTTAGGCTCTGCCTACACTGCACGCTCCCCTCTGGGCACTACAAGCCTTACCTGAAGTTTGTCCAGCTTACATCTCCAGAACTTGTCACCACCTCCGCTGTTACACTGCACTGTGGAAACATCACATCTGTTTTAATATGCACCCATCCCTCTGCTGACATCCTGGCCCTGAAGCCCTGTGGCACTGCTGATTACCAGCCCTCTGTCTGTCCCAATAGATTTCTCAACATTTCCATGTTTGTGTATTCCTGTGTGGTGCTACCAAACACTGCAGCCAACACAGACAGATATGCCTGTGGTGTGAGTGGCACTCAGACAAGGCATTTCCCTCTAACTCGCTGAGGACTGAAGTCCTTGTGGTAGGGATGGTCCTTCTCTCCATCTGGGAGCAGCAGTGACAGGACTGCTGCTGCCTCTGCAGACCTCAGTCTGTGGTGTGATGGCTGGTGAGAGGCCTGCTCCATTTCCAGGTGGGAATTCTGTGGGGGCTGGATGCATGTAGCTGATCAGCCCCAGGCAAGGAAACTGTTTTGGAAACCCACTGTTAACAGTGATGTCTAAGTGTACATGCTGTAGGCCAGGTGTGCAACTGCAGGGACATCATCTTTGCCTAAAGGCTGTGAAGGTGCCACTCTTCCAAAGTTACCCTCCTTTTTCCTTCCATTGAGCATTGCTGCACTGAAACTTCCCACTCTGCAGTGTGGGTGCATATGAGACGTGGGTAAAGACACCAGTTTAGATCCAACACAAGTTCACCCATCATTCCCCAGTCCTGGCTGACCAGTTGAGCTTTGCAAGCACCTGCAGGGCAGTGAGTGTTGGATATGGATCCAGGCGCTGCCCTGATATCCATGTGTGGGATTTCTTGGTGTGGATAACCACATATCCTCCTCTATGGCTAAAAGTAATGTCTGGCTTTACTTCGGTTTCACATTAGCAACCAAAATGTATGGAAATCTAATTGGCAGAGCAGGAGCTTTTATACAGTTTCTTTCACTCTGTGAGGCAAATATATGTACACTAGGCCATCGCTGCTATTGATCTTTGAGCAGCCCCACCATGGAAATCAGCAGTGAGAGCTTTGCTTAGAAATTGTTGGCACAGGGTGGTCCAGTGTCAGGGAACTGAAAATCATTAAACTGATGATCTAAATGGGGGTGGGAGGGGGAAAGCAGTGGCGGTGGATATCATTATGTGCATAATTTTATGATTTTTTTAGAAAATCGTATTTCAGCATTTTCCATCACATCAAAGGCTGACAGGGGCGCATTGATTAGCAGATTCAGCCCAAAGGATGGAGAAAACCACAGACAGCGGTATTCTTCATACCACCACTTTGTTTGAGAAAAGTTCTTGTTTTCTGCGTTTTGGTTTCAGTGTCACCGAAACGAGCCGAGGGATATCGGCGGTGTCAGGAGCACGGGGAGCGCGGGGAGCAGGGCAGAACGCGCTGCGGCTCGGGCAGCGCCCGGCGATCCCGGCGCTGGTTCCCGGTGATCCTGGGGCTGGTCCCCGGCTCTGGTTCCCGGCGATCCCGGGGCTGGTTCCCGGCGATCCCGTGGCTGGTTCCCGGCGATCCCGGCGCTGGTTCCCGGCGCTGGTTCCCGGCCCTGCCGTGCTCGCTCCGGCAGCTCCACCTAGCGAGGAGCGCTGGCCTGCCGCTGGAAAGCACAGGAAGGTACAAATCAACTTGTCCAACCAGAAAGGACAGCAAGCCTGCCTACCCCATGCCAGTGAAGGCTGTTGTGCAGTAATGGAAGGAGCGAGAGCATCTCCTTGGATGGGTTAGGGCTGGAGGCTCCACCACTGATTTTGGTGTGCACAATTCCTGCCTTTGAGGCTTCCTGGAGCAGAACAGCCTGGCACGACACTGGGCAGCAGGGAAGAGTTATTTCCCTCCTTTTTTCCGAGGTGCAGTGCCATCCAGCCCTGCCAACTCCACCTTTCTGGCCCCAACAGCAGCATGGGGGTTTGTTAAAGGGAATTGTGAGCACTGTGCCACAGACTGAGGGGATGTGGTGGCTTCTGTCAGGCTCGATCCCATTCTCTGGCAGAGAGGATGAAGTGCTACACATGACAGGGGCAGCAGGCTGGGATGACCCTGTGCAGGGAAGCACAGGATTGCTGGATCTGCTCTCCAGAGGGGTGAGAGAGCTGCTGAGGAAGCAGGAAAACCGATGGCCAGATTTTTCTGTAAGAAACTGAATCCTTAGGGGAACTGTTCAGCGTCTTAGGGGATTTTTTCCCCCATGCTTTTCCCTCTCTAGTGAAGGATCAGAGATGTAGACCACTAAAATGCCTGCATCCAGAAGGGGCAGTTTCCCACTGTGAGCGTTTGAATCCCAGCTCTTGCCTCAGTTTGCAATTGCAATGCCAAGAACTCCTGGGATAAAGTATACTGCTGTTTCTTGCCTGACAGACAAAACTCTCATTTTTCTATGGGTTTCTCAGTCATCTCTATAAGCTCCTGCTCTGATTACATTCACACTTGACTTTTCATCTCTCATAGCTAGTGATGTCAAGTCATGTTCTGCATCTTGCATGAGGCTCTAGTGGCATTGAGGACAGGACAGCAGGGAATTCTCGGCTGTAATGAGATACCCGGGTAATTTCTTCCAGTACTATCTTTAGCCAGGTGTCGTGAGGGCATGAAGGATGCTGTTCAGAAAGTACCATGCTGGTACAGCAGCTGGCTGAAGCTGAGTCTTCTTGTGCTGGCAGACAGGGAATTTCTTTTGTTTGCTCTTACATGAAAAAAGATTACCTGGATCAAAGATTGAGTGAGCCTGAAGATATGGTTCTGGACTTCTTTCTCTTGTTTTTACACTGAGGACTTTAGGTAAGCAGACATAATATGGCACAACAATAGAAGCTATAGAAAGCCTCTTGCTATGGTTGCTTTCCATTCCCATTTTGGGTCCTGCTCTCCTGGCAGTAGCTGGCTGAGGACCAGCCAGTTTGGTCAGAGCCCCCAAAAGAGCGAAAAATGCTAAAACTCAGAATTGGTGCCTCTTTTAGGCAACTAGTACCCATTCCTCCTGGTGTTGCACCTTCACTGTGATCAAGGCAGGCAGCCAGCTGGGGGCTTGAGGGCTGATGGAGCACAGATGCCTTTGCCCATTTAGCACACAGAGCAAGCCTCTAGAAGAAGCTTTCCAGGATCAAGTGCTTTCCCAATAAATCTGGAAACTTTGGGTAAGAAAAAGAGCTATAAAAAGAACTTCTTGGGAGCTGCCTCTGCACGTGCTGGTGACTTAGGGAGGAGAAAAGTGAGATCAGGAACAGGAATGCTGTGGCATATATCCAAAAGTCACTGGTCAAGATTCATTAAGGGGCTTTCAATACAAACCTGGAAACACAGAGAAAAAAAGAAGAGGCCATGAGTCTCTGTCTTTTGAAACTCACTTTGTCTTGGATCTTCATGTACAGGGAATATGCTTCTCTCAGCATGTATCCCCCTAGTAAAAACCTCAGGATCTCATGTAACACAGTTCCAGTCCACAGGGTTTGAAGAAAGGTGGAGAAGATGTATGAACCGCTGGTAATTTCTAGTGTATTTTTACAGCTATACCACTGGAAGGTAACTTTCAGGGAATTTACCTAAGTGAATACATAGGAGCACCTTCATAAAGTACAAGATGTACTTCAGTCTGAAGACTACCACAACAAAGTGGCAGCAAACCAAGACTTTACAGGGCAACCTTTCCAGATTGTGACTGTAATATTTGGCTTAATTGCATCCTGTCGGCCGCTCACCATTTATAAAATACACTCTGAGTGTGCCATAATGCTCCTCCTGTCCCTTGAGATAAGAGAGTTAGATGGTATTGCTGGCAAAACAGAGTGATATTTCATAAACTGCTAAAAATCAATGGTGATGTGCCTCATCACACCTTAGATGAACTTTCCTCATGAACTGAAATGTAATAGAGTGGGCAATACTGGAGCTCAATTAAAGGAAATGATATAAAACTTATTGAAAGCGACACAAAGAGGAGGGGACAGAGAGCAGAGATGAGTGCAGGTTGTGCTCCATGCACCACAAATCCAGTAAAGAGTAAATACTTCCTGTGGAAGTTACTCTGAACTGAGAGTGGGACATATTGCTGAAACTGTCAAAGAGCTTTTGCCTCTGCCTAAGACGGCAAAATTCCCACTGATGGGACCAGGGCACAGCCTCACATCTGGCATATGAGGCAGCACATGACTGTTGCCAGAGGATAAAGTGAGGGTTGCTCATAGTGTGGTAGGAAAGCCCATTCCCTGAGAGTCAGCCCATCAGGGAGCATTGTGGCCTGCTCAGTTAGAAGAAAGAACCAGAGTGACCTGGGCTTGAAGAGGGCAGTGAAGTTTGGGCACAAACACCACTCCCTTGACATCATGCAGGAGGGATTACCTCTAGCAGCTGGCTGTAAATTGCAGGCAGCTGTGATGTTAGGGCTGGTGCCAACCACGTATGTGTTAACAGAAATGGTCTCCACCTCCAGGAAACTGCTGGGAAGTGACTCTGGGCACAGTCAGTTTGCTTGGCCAAGTTTCTCCTATCAAGGAGGTATTGCCAGAGTGATGGGAGCTGTGTAGGAGGCAATCACTCTCCTCTTCCTTCCTCCTGCCCTTCCTGCTGCAGGCTGTGGGTTAGGGCTCCTGACTGTCCTGTGAGGGATCAGGTGTCCCAGCTCCCCCTGAGTCTCCACCAGGCTGGTGCCACTCTGAAGGTGCTGGGGAGCTACCATGCATGGGGTCACCTGAAGGAGCTGTTGTGTATCTACTGAGGCCTTTTCAAAAGCATCTTATGAAACTTTTTGGAGAATGGTTTGCTCTTCAGTCCTGCCTAAAGGACACAGAGGGTAAGCAAGTATCTCCAAATACCTTAGACTGAATTTGTTGGGGGACAGCTGATTCTGCCAGTGTCTAGAATGGAGCCAGCTCTTCTGTTTTCTCTGGCAGCCACCTGTGTTTTGACAGAGTGGTGCCATTTGTCCCTTTAAACAATCCAGTGCTTACCCCTTCAGCCCTTCCCAGTAGGAACTGTAAATGTATAGTCCTTATCCCTGACAAGACCGTTTCCTTATCAGGCTTGTCTCCACCTTTTTCTGTGCCCAGAGCTCCTTGCAAAAAGAAGAGTTGTAAGTATGGTGTTCTAAAGGGAGGCTTGTATGAAAAGAAAGGATCTTCATGGATAATATAACATATAGTGCATGTGTGATTGCACAAGGAAGATGTGTTGCAATTTCATGGCATGTTCAGACAGCCTCAACAAGTTCAAGAATTAATTTCATGTCTAATGCAAAAACAGCAGCAGCTTGCCAAGCACCCACCACTTATGAACTCTGTTTTGTTGGTTTGTTTTTTTTTTTTTTTTTAAAGTACCAGCATCCCTGGGATTATGGTAGGAATAAAGGAACGAGAATAACTCAGTAGCTGTGCAATATTCAGTCACTTGGACCAAACAGAAGGTGACAGCTGCCTAGGGCAAAGGTTTCTGCTGCCAGAGCTTTCACAGCAGTCACTAGATTATGTTCCTCAGACTTTGGTGCATAACTTGGAAATAATGAGGTCAGTTTGTTTTGTTGCTTTGCTTTTTCTGGCATAGTAGTGGCCTATTTTATAAAGTTCAAATGTACAACTAATAAGCAAATAGTCAACCACAAATGCCACAGACTACGAGGTTTTTATGCCAGACTAGCAAATGTAAACGGATTACATGACATATTAACTAAACACAAAAGAACAATTCAGTGGTGTCAGTGGATTTAAATTACTAAAATATAGATATGTATGCTCTCTTCAGGATGCCTTGGCAAAGTATCACTGACTTTTGACTCCTGTTAAACCCAGTTAGACAGTATTAGAGCTCATGCTGTATTCATTTAAAGAGGGGGGAAAGCAGCTTCTTTATTGACTCACAAGACAATTTCAGTGCAGCTTTCCCTTTTTCTAGCATCTGAGTCTAGCATCTAGAGATGGAGGAGGATTCATCCCAGAGTGCACAAGTTGTGTAATAACAAGCTTCTGACCTGGAATTTCAGCTTTAAGCTTATCCTGAACCCCTGGGCTCTCGTGCACTCTCTCAAGGCAGCAC
This sequence comes from Alethe castanea, assembly GCA_024734035.1. NCBI lineage: Eukaryota > Metazoa > Chordata > Aves > Passeriformes > Muscicapidae > Alethe > Alethe castanea. Next base: position 11,379,488 of record JANRGV010000084.1, read on the forward strand.
CAGGCAGTGTTTTGCAGCTCCTGGTTTCATCAGGGGAGCACAGGGTATTAATAGCTAGCCTTGTGCTTTGGAGAACAATCATACAGCCTGATTGAGGCTGGTGTATCAGTGTTTCCTCTTGCTTCTTTCTGACTTGGGGTTATCCTCTTTAAAATGATTTAGGGATGCAAAAGGTTATACAAAATGATTGAATGCAGCATATTACAATATTGTTCATAATTGATATTATTTAAGAGGATACTGAACTGCTGCTGACAAGGCCGACATAGCTATCTGTGCTGACCAGTGGGTATTGACATTTTTCACTTGTCTCACTTCTGTGCAGTAGTAGGAATCCATTAAAAAGAAACCCCAAACCCCACAAACCACTTCCATTTCCGAGACTGCTGGCAATAGGGATCCTCAGTGTTACAACTGCAGATGTGCTGCTCTTTCCAAAACATTTTGAGCCAGGCACTTCTGTTCTCCAGGCTCTGAGTGGACAGGGAACCAGTTCCTTCCACTTCCTTCTGCTGCTGCAGCCACGAAGCAGCTCTGCTCTGCCTCTTCGCCATGCTGCCCAGTGGAGACAGCAGCACTCCATGCCGGCTGCTTTTCCAGGAGGCTGGATGCAGCTTGTGTAAGGGCTTATATAACTCTTTTAATGTCAGGGCTCCGGTTTTGCGTCTGCCTGCAGAGAACTCCTCCTTTTGTACGTAGGTTGAGGCACAGAGCAGAGGCAGCTCCAGGCTCAGCTGGCAGCAGGAGAGGCAGATCTGCCTGCTCTGGATAACCAGAGTGCAGGGCAGGGGCAGCAGAGCCGGGGCAGGAGATGTGTCCTAACCTGGGGAGCTGGGGGAAGTGCAGGGCTTTGCTTGTTAGAGACTTCCCTGTGCTGCACATGATGTTTAATAAGTAGATGAGGTTTGGGTTGTTTACTGGCAGCTTTGAACCACTAAATTCATGTGGGAATACAAGACAAGACAGAGCAGCAGAAACCTCTGAGGTCTCCCACATCAAGACACTGAAATCCATTTGGGAGAGGTGACCATATTTCGGTATCAGGAGAGTCGTCAGCTGACATGCTAATCCCCCTGTCCTGGGAGCACATGGAAGTTTCTGCCACACATTGTGAAACCATGCCTGGTCACAACATTTGGAGAAGTGATGTTACATTCCAGCCAGTGTAGTTACTTGCCCCAAAGGAGCCTGAGTAACAGGGTGTTGACTTGGAAAATTCCCATCCAACCAGTCTAACCGGGTACTGGGCTCCCATGGCTGCAAGGTGCTGCAGCTGAGAATGGGACAACCACACTCCCACGATCTGCTTCATCCCTAAACCCCCTGCCCCACAGCTCTCCTGGGAGCCCCTTGACTCTTTCCTCTGAGATGGAGAGGCTTGAAGTGGTTTTGCTGTCCCTCCTCACATTTCCAAGCACTCCATGGGTGAAAAGGTGCATGACAGGAGCCAGCTGGGAGAGAGGAGTGAAGCTAGGGCTGAATTCCTGCCTGATCCCGCCAGGCCCTGGTCCTTGTTTGTAATTTTCTATCTCCCTGTGGCCCTGCCCAGAAGATTGTTCACTCCTCACCCCACTGTCACCAGTTGTTCATTGCTTGCTGTGCACTGACTCATCTTGAATGTGCCTTGCCTCTGCTCATTAATATACATCGAGTACTTCACCTTTTCCATCTTTGACATTATTGTTACATTTTTCCAACACACCATTTGCTAAACAAATTTTGTTTTTCCTCTGAGCTTTTCCAAACAAATTCTTTTCCCCTGCACTGTTTAGGTTAGGGATGGAGCACAGATGTAGAAGAAATGGAGGTTCTTGTTCTTCTCCTAGATGGGATGTAAAGCTCTGCCTAATGATCTTTATGCAGGTATTGAAGCATAGTCTGCTTCGTCGACCACAGAGAGGTTTTTTCTTGCACTTGAAGTAAGGGAAACTGGTTTCTTCTGAGAGCTTTGCTGGAAGGACACTCACAAGAGAAAACTCAATAGGAGGAACAACTGAAAAAGGAAAGAGCAAAAAGGACACCTTATGATTCATTGGGGTCCCCTCTGCTCACCCCATATGGTTCAGGTTTCTGACCTGCTGGGGATCTGTTTCCCACCCTCCCTATTCTGAGTAAGGAGAGCTGAATTTTCCAATTCAATTTACCCCATAATATTTCCCTTATGGAGAAATACATCAAAATTATACTTAGCAAGAGCAAAGTGTTGGAGAGGCCTGGCCATATCACTGACCTGCAGTGGGCTGCTGCTTCCACCTTTGTCCATAAGGGACACAAAGCCAGAAACTGCTTCTGTGACCTTTCTGGCCTGGCTTTGAGTCTCTGCTTTGCCTTGTGCTGGACCAGCCCTTCTCTTAGCACGTTTTTGCAGCTTTTTGAGGGATGCTGCAGATGTACTACCCCCTGACGCTGTCAGCAGTGCACAACTAAAATCTTTCACATAAATGGCTGTTTGTCTGGAATACTGGGGTGTCCACACCTCCTGGCAGCAAGACAGGAATTGTTTTACTAATGTCATAATCCATGTCCACCCACAGCATCAGTTGTGAACCACGGCATTTACATTAAAAACATGCCAAGCATACTTTTGGAGGGACATAATAATAATCTTGTTTATGTAACAAAACTAAAAGAAAAAAAGAAAGAAAGAAAGAAAGAAAATCAATCAGGCTTGGTGAAGCCAGTCACCATATGGATAATGTGAATGACAGCAGGTGTGGCTTGACCCTGCCTCGCAAGAGGTGCTGGCCCTGTGTTTGCAGGCACGGTGAGCCAGCGTGTGGACATTGAGGTGACATCTAGGCTAGTGACTTTATGGGAATGCTCCCAGGCAGCAGCTGTTGCCATACAAACATGGTGGAGTGGCACAAGCACCAATACAGGGCGCTGCAGGAATTCAGCACGTGTAGCCGGCCTTGCAGAGAGCTTTTCTCGACTGAGAGCTCCTAGACAGGAGAGTCTCATTTCTGTGCAGGCTGGTGGCACCACACTCGGCAGAGCACTCGGCATGGTGGGGCAGGGACGAGCCAAGCACCGCACCTGCCTTTATAAATGGGCATAGAGCAGGTGGGCATGAGCATCCCAGAAGGAAACAAAGCACCTTACGATGATACCCAGCGATGCCCACGCAGGCTGCAGCACGGGCGCTGAAGCCGGGGCTGCCTGGACATGCCTGTCCCGGGCTCCCTGGGGATCCCACCGGCGGGCTGCAGCGTCCCGCGGCCGTTCTGGCACCCGGCACAGACCAGCCCGGAGCTCCACGCCCGCGTTACGGGGCTCTGCGGGCGCCCACCGCCGCACCGCTTCCTCTAAATACACATTACAAAAGGGGTTTAGGGAGCTTTATTTCACAGAGAAATAGGCCCCTGTTTGTGTCA
>JANRGV010000084.1:11383100-11415989 GCA_024734035.1 Alethe castanea
AGGAGGAGGAGGAGGAGGAGGCGGCGGAGGCGGGTAGCGACAAGGTGAGGACGGGCAGGGGCGGCGGCGGCTTTTGGGGCAGGGGGGCGGCGCTGGCTGCCCCGAGGCGCTCCCGGCCCCGCAGCAGGGACCCTCCGGGGCTGTAACGCGGCTCTCGGGTGGCGGGAGCAGAGAGAGGGCCAGGTGCCAAGCTCGGGGTTGTGGGCCCACGCGTGTTTCACCCCGCTGCGATTCCCCCGTGGCGAGACCGAAATGGGAGCGGCTCTCTCCGGGCCCGCAGCGAGAGCTCAGCGCCGTGGCTGCGTGGCGTGTCTCAGCTCTTGAGGAGGGAGCTGCTGGCGTGTCTCAGCTCTTGGGGAGGGAGCTGCTGGCTGGGGTAACCCCAGGCGGCTGCTGAGCGCCGCCCGGCCGCTCCCTCACACCCCTCGCTGCCCCTCGCCCGGTGGGATGGGGAGGAGAGTCGGGAAAAAAGGTCAAACCCGCTGGCTGAGGTAAGAACAGTTTCATAATTGAACGAAATAATGAAAAAAAGGCAATAAAACCAAGGAAGTGCAAGAGGTGCAGAATACAATTGCTTCACCACCTGGGCAACAACGAGCAGCAATCAGCCTTTCTCAGCCAATACCCCCAGGAAAGCCTTTGGCCCGGTCCCATCAGCTGCTCTGGCCAGGTCCCTCCTGGCTTCTTGTGCACCTCCTCACTGGCAGAGCACGGGAAACAGAAAAGACCTTGACTTTAAGGAGTGCTCAGCGAAGCCAACACATCAGCGTGTTATCAACATCATTCTCCTGCTAAATCCAAAACACAGCACTGTAGCAGCTACTAGGAAGAAAATTAACTCTATCCCAGATGAAACTGGCAAAGAGCATGCTTCAGTGTGGTTGGGCCAGTCCAGTAGCTCTGAAACTAACTCAGAACAGTGATCTGCTCCATTAAAGGCTGTGTCAGCATTTCCCCAGCAACTCTTTCTGCTTTATGGCCTGTTAAGTGATAGGCATTCACCTCTGGCCTGGAAAGGACTTACAGTAGGACATTTCTGCTAAGGCAAGAGGTTTTTGAAATACTGAGTCTATGCATCAGGTTCATTACAGTGGCAAAATAGCCACAGTGCTGTTCTTTTGTTTGCTGTGGAGTTAAGGCTTATCTCTAGAAAAGCTGAGCACATCACCACATCACAGTTGCTAACTGTCTGAATGAAATGAAAGAGAAGGGCTCATTTGGGCAACTGGAATTAAAGTTTAAAAAAAAAAAAGCTTTCTGGTTGCTAAAGTGAGGTAGCAATACTTGTCTTTTTACTTGAATCAGTAACTGCTTAAACTTGCATGGATGTCAATGTTGCAGAGTGTGTAGTCTGCCTTAGGCATTGTGGCAAGGAACTGGAAAGTGAAACTCAAGACTCTTTATTCCATGCTATGGCTGCTTTAACTCAAAGCCAATGAACCTGCAAAACTGTAGTGCTGTGCTGCATTGAGAGCTGTGATCACATAAGGTACTGTTTAGACTATAGCTGTGCACAGTATTTCTCCATAGATGAGAATTAACTTTTAAACATAATTTCTCATCACAGTGTGCTCCAAAAACTGTTTTTCTGTGGAGTTACTCTGGTTTACTTTATTTTGCTGAGTAAGTTTATTTCTGTGGTGTGCAATGAGCTGCCTTCAAAGAATACTTGTGATTCAAAGCCTGTGCTACCCAGACCTCCAAAAGGTCCCCCTAATCTTTGCTTACCTGTGTGACTTTCGGAGAGGAAATTGCTGTTCTTACTTGCAGGCCTACTGTGTTTTCACTCGAGCTGGTGGACAGCCTGGTGTTTCATCCCATTTCAGATGATAAGCAGCCAGGAGGCTGGTTACAAGAGATGGCTTTCAATGTGCATACATTTGTATTCACTTAAACAACAGATAAGAAAAGCCTTTTCCACTGCACAAGAGACTTTCTCATGGATTATTTGTGGGACTCTCTGTGTTCCCACAGGAACCCATCTGCAATGTGCCCAGCACTGATGACCCTTGTCATGGCTCACAAGTGGCAGTAAGGATTGGTTTTACATATTAAGCTGGCTTTAGTGCCCTTGGTAACTGCAGAGATAAATCAGTATTTTGTACTGAGGTTTCAACCAGTGGGTCACAGTTTGGGACTCTGTTTTGAGTATGAGCACACATGTAATGTCTGCTGTAGGTGATTTGATGAGCAGCATCTGGTCATCAGGATTCACAGGTGTCACACTATACAGCTTCCTAGATGGTTATCACTGCTCTGTCTCTTGCCTGGGCTTTACAAGTGGATACTTTTATTTAACTCTGGCTATTTTGAGATTACCTTTTTGGTGTGGTGATCGTATACATTTGGACTCAAAACTGGTCCTTTGGCTGATGACTACTCAGTATAGCCATGATGCAGTGGGTTTGCACTGCTTTCTAGAATGCAGCTGAGAAACATCACCCTCTCCATCACTTGTAATAAAGGAGGAAACTTGGTTTTTTGGATCATATGTGCTTCATTCTGCTTCTGCTCTGGTTGGCCCAAACCAAGCATTCTAGACATATATAGGCAACATATACCTTTTTTTTGCCCAAGTGGAGAAGCCCTGTCTTTGTTGCAGAGCTCCAGAAACACTAAATACATCTGAAGGTTTTTCTACTTTAAGCCCTGTTTTCAGTGTGCTATCTGGTACTTTTCATGTCACACTTACTATGTCTATAGATGCTCATTTCCTACTGAGTTTAAGTGAAGCTGTTTGGGTTATTTTTTTCTCATTTGTGTGCCTTTTTGTCACTAATTGGAAACAACTGGTAGCTATTTCTATATTGATAAAGTTTCAAAGGAAAGTTAAATTCCTTGGTTTTGTATGAAGGAATATGATGTACCCTTTGTGAAAGCTTCTTGAAGTTCCCAAGCTCTGCAAGCCTTAGTGTCTCCAGTTGCTCACTAGCTTGTTGAGCTGGTGACATTTTGCAAAATTGCTGTGAACATGCCTTTGCCTTGCAGGGCCCTGCAATTTCACAAGTTTGTTGTCTTCTTTGTATTGTCCTGTGGCATGACGAGTAATTTTTTTGTTGTCACTTTCTTACTTCCTGCTGCTTGCCCTGGCTGCTCTTTTCCTAAGAATGTTTGGCCAAAGTGCCTTCATAAATACTCTTTGAGCCTTGGGAGAAAGAGGAATGACTTGGCATTCAGATACTTAATATGTATAAATCAATTAAAGATTTACAGGCTGATCTGCATGTGCTCATGATTCTTTTAAAATTTCAGTTGTTTGCATTCTTTGCTAAAAAGCAAGAGACAGTGCTTTCAAATCTTCCAAAAAAATTAGTGTATTCTGGCAGAAATCATACAGTTATTCCTCTTTCTACTGTTGTCAGAGAAGGACAGGGAGGGGAAAATGTGATTGTATTGCATTACTGGCTGTTAATTATTTGTAACCACAACCAGCTTGGAATCACTGAATGCTGCTTCTCTTGTGGCATTGAAAAAGCTGGTTTTGTTCCATGGGACAGCCCTTCCAGGGAATCAATTGCCAGATAAGTTGCTCAGACCTGTGAAGCTCAGTTTGGCACCTGGATCTTTGATGTCCAAAACCTCACACACCTGCTGGGAGATAAATGAAATTCCTAACTGAGACATAGTCTATTGTGGATCTGTGGGTCTGCCATGGATCACTTAATTACTTCATTTGGATTACTTCTCTTGGAAAACCCTGAAAATGGATCAGTTTAATTTTCACAGAGAAGTCTGATCTCTATGCTTTCTGCTACAAGCATGGTAATAATAATAAGGGCAGACTATTTCTAAGCCTCTGTTTTCTTGGAAATGATGGTGAATTAGTACTAATGCAGACAGCAAAGGGTCTGTAGTTTCCAGTCATTGATTAAGTATGTGCAGGTCTCTCACCTGTGTTGCTGCACATGTCAGACTTTAATAGCTTGGAAAAAAAGGTTTCATTATTCAGGATCTTCTGATACTTTGATATCTTGGCTTCAGAAGAAGGTATCAAAGTACACCTAATTAAATACTTTACAATGTGTTCTAACTGAACTATTGACTTTAGTATGAAACTTGTGAGAGAGACTGCAGAAAGATCAAAGATGGAGGAACAAACTTACTTCAAATAACACTTAGACTTATAAAATGACAACTAAATTTTATAAATTATTTTGCTTGTTAACTTTTTCACATAAATTGCTGGATAATGGCTGAATTTTTTCAGTTGCTGTTCATGGACATTCTCAAAGAAGAACATATTTGCTGTCTACTTAGGAGTTCCTTATGGTGTCCTGGATAAATGCTGTGCATGAGGAGCATTGCAAGTGCCTTTGTAACCAGAATAATTCTGATGTGTGATTTGCTTGGCATGTATTAATTGTAGTGGAGAGCGTGTGGTGCAAAACAGCAATTCAGAAGTGTGTGGCCTTTTAAATGGAGATGTCTATTTTTTTCTCCATGACACATGGCTGTATTTTGTGAGCTGTTGCAAAATAGTCAATGAGCAGAAATCCACATGGAAGCTCAATTTATGGCAAGATGTCACATGTTCTGAATCCCTGGTATGGAGGCTCAAGCTCTTGACTGGCTGAGTTTCCCCCTTTGCATGGCCAAGTATTTGTGGTCTTGTACAGAAGATTTAGCACAAGGATGAAAATCTTGTCTTTTGAGAAAACCAAACTTAATCGTCATTACAGACACTTTGGGTGTGATTCAAGCACACCCATCAAGGAGTGGTGCACTCTCTGTGTATAAACAGTTCTGTCACCTGCAGTTTGAAAACTCTAGGAAAAAATCCAAACACCTTGGATAAAACACTTAATTTGGAGTTGGGGTTGAAGAGTTTCCTGAGCACTTAGGACAGTACAACCTGTGCTGGTTTAAATTAACCTTTGAAGACCTCATAAATACCTGCTCACAGTGTGAAACCCATGGCATTTCCCACGGACCTTCACAGGTCCTTGATGTTACTGTGTACTAAGCTTGGCCACATCTCAAATCTGAAGAGCAGAAGGAAGGGCTGCTTGGGTTTGTGCTGAACTCCAAAACTGCTTCTACAAGGTCAAGCTGCAGTAGCAAGGCTCTTAATTTTTTTTTATTTTATTTTTGAGTGCCTTTATAGTGATTAAGTTACTGTTTCCTTCCATAGTGATCGTTGTTATTTGTGGCTATAAACTGGAATGTTTGTAGTCAATCATGTAAAATAATTTTTAAAATTATTAGCAAGAAAGTCTTGTCCCCCAGTGATGGGGTTCTAAGCACTTAATGATGCAGAAGACAATTAACTAGCTTTTAGTGAGCAATGTCCTCTTTGACTCCTGACTTTACAGATTAAATGCCTTATTCAGGAAATTGTTGTGGCTGAGATAGCAGTTAACTGAAAAATAAAACATTCATGGTAATTTTTGAGGTATGTTGCCAGGGAAGTTGAAGACAGTTGAGGTGTTGATTCCCACTGGTTATTTTAGTAATATAAGGTGAAAAAAATGCACCAAGTTCTAAGCAACTTGCAGGTTGCACCAGCCAAGCTCCCATGAGCTACTGAAAATCACATCAGATAAAGACAGACTCCTTCTTCAGGCTGGTTAGATATTCTAAAGAAAGGTGTGCACTTGTGAATTCAGATATTAGAAGTAGCAAATTTTAAATATTGCTGATAATGAAATGCCTGTAAGTGATAGTTCTGTGCTAAAGATCAGAGGGACAAAAATAAGAATGATTAAAAAAAACCACAATCGTTTTCTTCAACACCAAATTGGAATAAAAAAAGTTTTGGGGGATATTCTTAGTTCTGAGTGCTTAGAAGAGAGGACATCTCTGCCATCTGCAAGCAGGGATTAATATTAAAGACGCTAAGTCATGGTCTTAGGGCCAGGATTACTGCCCGTCATCTGCGCAGTGAGCGGTGTCTGCTGGGGCTGTACAGACAGCTTGCTGCACTCCAGAGCAGGTCACAGGAGCTGGAACCTGACTTTGGAGAGAGCTGTGATCCCCCAATTCATCTATAGTTGCTTTCCTAGGCTGTGGTACAGCACTGTGAGAAACATCTCTGAATAGCAGGGTTGTGAGTGTGGTAATTTTTTATTTATGTGCTTTTTCGGGTGTTCTATGAACTTTGTGTAGTCTGGACCACAGCTTATTTGCTCTTGTTACTTGTATTAATTATGGGCAGAGTCTGCCTAATAATTATTCAGCTGTGGGGTTTCAAGGTCTGGGGAAGCATTGATCACCTTTTTGAAAGAAGTAAATGGTGTAAAATTGAGAATTTCCTCTTGGGCATGTGTGTGGAAGTGAATGAGAAAAACCCAAGCCCAGCTGAAAAAAAGAGAGGATGTACCCCCTTGGCTTGTGCGTGTGCATAGAGCCAGCTCCCTGTCTCGGGTTCTAAAAGGTCCCAAGTGGGAAGGCTGGTGTTTTCCCTGGGATCAGTGTCCCTGCAGAGCCTGGGCAGGTCGGAGCTGGAGCTGCCTGCAGCACCCTGGTCAGCTCCTGCCCCCTGCCCCTCCATGGCACCTCTGCCCAGCCCCGAGGTGCGGGCTCAGCCCTTGGCTTTGGCTGCCAGCTTTGGGAAACCTTATCTTCTGCCTCGAGCTGTGTGCAGAGCCAGGCACTGGGACAGAGGTTACAGCAGGGCAGCTGCAGGGAAAAGGCCGTGGATTATGAACAGAGTGCCCACGCTGGGCTCGGGTGGGATGGCTGGGGGTGCAGGCACCTAAATTCTGTAGTGTCTTGTAGTGGGGGTGAAAGAGAGGATATACCTCTGCAGAGCAAGGGAACAAAATAATATTGTTAAGGAAAAGTAGGAAAGAAAAGCAGAAATTTCTAATTAATGGAAGTAGAGGGGAATGGAAATAAAGGAGAAAGAACTCAGATGAGGAAGTTGGAAAGAGAGGGAGATGGAGAAATAGCATATAACAATGGAGAAGAAAGTTTTAAAGCACAGTTACTTAACAGTCCCCAGAAGTGTTAAGAGCTGATGAACTTGAGGCAGCAGGGCAGGCTGGAAGCTGTCTGAGATTGTAAGAAGGTGAGGCGAGTCAGGGAGGTCAGGAGGAAGTTCAGGTCTCAAGAGAGCCAGACACTGAGCTAGAGATTGCTCTCTGCATTACTGCTGTGCCAGGGCTGAGTGCAGCTTTCCAGCTCCCTGGAGCTGTGGTGTGCAACTTTAGAGCAAGTGAAGTCACCCTTAGTGTTGGCTTTAACTGAGGGAAAAATAGTCCTGACAGTGTGCTCTGAGAGTTGGAGACAATTTGTACATTGTCACCAAAATTTCTGCCTGTTTTGAATTCAGGTTAGACACAGAGTCTGTCTAGGTGATGTCTTCCCTAGCAGTCCCCAGTGAATACTGAAGGAACAATCATAGTGTGCAGCCATACACTAAATTATTTTGAGTAATACTATGTCTGTGGGACGCTTGGTCACGTCACAGTTTGGTTTTGGATTGTTCTTTTCAAGCCCTACCATGTATAAAACTGCCAGCAACCTCTTCTCGTTGTGTAAAGGGACTGTTTCTTCATGCATTACATTTCCTTTTTTTTACTTCTTAATGTGACATTAAACCTTCCCCATATTCCATAGAAGGGCAGTTTGAGATGCAGATGAGGGAGTGTGTTAGAGGCTTGGGGATTTCTGGCTAACTCCAGCATTCTGTGTCAGCTGTAGTATTTCTAGAAACATATATCCATGAAATAGTGATGCCTAGAGTGGGGAGTTTCTTGAGTACAGCAGGTAGTGTCACAAAATCCAAGTACAGGCCTTCCTATAAACATTTACTGGCATACATTAATCTCCTACAACATCTACAGTTTCACTAGTACACCATTGTTGTATTTTAGAAGATAATGCCGGTATTATCAGTTCCTAAAGTAATGTTTGACTCAGAATATTGTTTTCTGACAAAATAGCTCATAATCTTTCATTTTGTGTTGATTTTTCTGATAGTTTTGTTTTTCTTTCTGTGATAGGAAGTGGATTTGGAAGAAAGACTCCATGAGTTGGACCTTAGAAGTGATTCAGATATTCCTGATGTTCCTCCACCAACAGACAGCACTCCAGAAATCCTCAAGAGGGCTTTGTCAGGCTTGTCTGCCAGGTAAAGTGAAACAAAGGCCTCTCAAATTTAACAGCTAGTGGCTGAAATTCATATAGATTGTATTGCAGTTTTAAGTCTTACAAATTGTACTGCAATTCTAAGATTCATATGGTAGATGTGAACATTTCAAGGGTAAGTTGTTGCTGGATGTTATTGATTTATTCATGCTTTGATAGTCCCTTCACTGGAATGTTTTTTGCACACACCTGTATTTACCCATTGCATGCTTTTCTAAGTAAACACAGTTTACATAAGCATCTACTGAGTCTAAGCATTGCAATAACACAGGCTAAAGAATTTGAGTTACAGAATGATTATTTCTGTAATTTCTGAGGTTGTAATAAACTGATTTCCTACTTTCAAGATGGAGAGGGGGATTGGTTTATGAATGAAAAGATGTGTAAATTCTCAAGATAAGGTTTGCTAGATTTTTGTGACATTTCCACTTCTAAATAATTTGCTGTAGAGTGAAATACATCATAACTGATACATCCATTCTTTTTAGAACAACACATTTTTTTCCTGCTTTCTTTTCAAACATGTATTTCTACCTCCAGCCTTCCAGGAGCTTGATGGCCAGCAAGTGTGGGGGGATGTGTATGTGTACAGATAGACAGATAATTGTGTGGACTTGCATATTCATGAAGGCTGTCAGATAAAGTTCCTTGTATAATTATTTTTTATGCAGTCCCTTTACAACACCTGATCAGCCAAATCCTTTCGGGGCAAGAAAGTTGCATTATGTTTTTTTCTCTAATGCAATGAAAGAGCATTTAGGTGATAGATACCAAAAACTACCTACTAAAATGAATATGGGTGTTACATGTATGTTATGCTCAATATAACAAATGAAGCAATATACAGTGTATATTTTAGAATCAACTTACATCTTGCAAGAGTCAAAAGAGGGATCTCTAACTCAGACTATAATTAAAACCATCCAAATCCTTTTAAAGAAGCTGGTTTCCAGCAGACATCTCCAACAGTACTGTGAAATGAGCTTTTTGCCTTGCTCATTTTCTAATCTGTTGTCTGTTTCTGTTATGTCCATGAGCTATAAGCAGATGTAATGTTTCAGGTTGTTAAAAGCCTGTTTCTAAACTGCACCAGCTGTGAGCAGAATGGGATATTCTCCATTGCCATCACAGTGCAAGGAGTGTCTATTTCAGAGGTCTATTGTTAAATGTAGAAATCTTAGGCCTCCAAATCAAACTTGTTCCAAAGGGCATGGTGATATCTCAAAGCCTGCAACTAAGAGGTGCAGGGTAAACCTTTCCTGTTTCATGTGCTTGAAATTCTTTATTGGAGTGTTTGCACAAAGGTGTACAAGGGGTGCTTTGAGTGAAAAATTAAATTCTTGGTGCTTTATGAATGCTAGAATTGAAATTACCTGCCAGTTCAGTAGCCAGAAGTCCCAGCAGAGCCATTGTCATCATGTGCAATGTGAGGGGGCTGCACTGTAGAAATATGGAAATATGGATAGAAGTATCAGAAATATGGATATTCCTTGTATTTGACCTTTGAAAGAAATAGTATCTATAACTTTCTAGCGGAGAGTTAGGATACAATAAACTTGCCAGGTAGCTTTCTAAATTCTGGTGGTTCTTGTCTTACTGAAGTTGTCTTTCCTGTGCTGTGCTTGCCAACACCCCCAGGATACCGTGTGGTATTTCAACATTACTCATAAAGGAAGCTGAGTTCTTTTTTCTGGAGGAGGCTTGCTCACTATGGATGTGCCACCAGGGCCAAGATGCTACTGTGTATGCCACCTCACAGAGCAACATAAAACATGTTGTGATAAAGCCTCTTCTGCCTCTGTTCTGATACTTAAGGCAAATCCAATGAGTGGCTGTGGCTGTTGTTGACCTGTCATTGAGTCACATCCTAGAAAATCAAATTATTGCAGTTGAAGTTTACATTGGAACTGGAGTCTGATTCAAAACTTACACTGAATCAGGTGTATCTCCTGATGGAGCAGTGAAACACAAGACTGATGCAAAGCAAAAAATTAGGAAAAATGTCTTCAGGTTATAGTAGGGGGCTTTGTGTTTAGCAGTAACTGATGATTAGTTGCTTCAGCGGACGTTTAGAGGAAATGGTCTCAAATTGTGCCAAAGGACATTTAGGTTGGATGTTACAAAAATTTAATTTAGGAAAAAGGTTTGGAATTAAACCTTTGGAGAGGTTTAATTTAGGAAAAAGGTCAAGCATTGGAACAAGCTGCCTGGGGAACTGGTGCAATCACTATCCCTGGAGGTATTTAAAAGATGTGTAGATGTGGCAGTCAGGGACATGATTTAGTGATGGACTTGGCAGTGCTAGGCTAATGGTTGGACTCTATCTTAAATGTTTTTCCAGCTTAAATGATTCTATGATTCTGTAGTGACAGAAATTTTTATTCTGTTTTCCTTAGGTAGCCACTAGCAGCTGCAGGGTTCTACAAGGACTAAAGAGTACAGCTAGTTTGACCCACCAACCTCCCTTGTCACACTTTCTCCTGTCCTGGTCCCAGTGCTCACAAGAGCACAGGACTGCTTCCAATAGATAACCCTCTACCTGGCCAAAGAGCTGCTTTGCTGCTGTAGCAAGTTGATGGTCATTTGTCCAGAGGTTTTGTTGTGTGTCTGTCACTCCTCAAAGAATCATTTGCTTTTTACCTGGCAGCCTTTCTTTCATATGCCAGTCTCTGCATGGCTGGGCCCCCATCAGTCTTGCAGCTGAAGTGATGCTTTTTGAGGGTCCTGATGTATTTTCACAGCAGCTTCCATGTGGGGTTGTACCAATTCATTACAAACAACGTTTGGCAGGGTTGAGGCAGCACAGAGGAAGAAGAAAGGTGTCTTAACTTTAATTTCTTTTACTGTGCATCCTGTTTATTTGGGTAGTTGCTTGATTTTGTGTTTTTTGCTATTCACTGATTAAACACAAAAACTTCTGCTATTCCCACTGTTTCTGATACAGCTTAATCTCTAGTTAGCAGAGGAAGTGGAATTTATTTTCATTTGTAACTGCTTGCTTTTTAATTTTATTTTTTTAATAGATGGAAAAATTGGTGGATTCGTGGAATTCTCTCCCTAGCTATGATTTCTGGGTTTTTTCTGATTATATATCTGGGATCATTTATGCTGATGCTTCTGGTAAGTTTATTTAAATTCATTCTTCTGTGCAAGAGTTATTTTGATCTCTTCATTCATCATGCCTAAGCTGACAGGAAGCTGCATGGACAATTCAATGCAATTGTCTTTTATTTCTGTAAATGTAAATACTTTTGGAAAACACTTGAGGGATTCATAACTGGACCTTATGACTTCTTATATACTGCAATTACTTTTTGGGATTTTTTTTTTGGAATTAAAGTAACTCCAAAAAGTTGAATTACTATTGCCTTACTTAACTACTATCATCCATTTCAGATGTGCACCTTTAATTCCATATTTCTCTATAGGCCTTGCATTTATCTGTAGGTTGGAGCTAGATCCCTTTCTGAGATACAGACAAAGTGCATTTTTAGTTCATGAAGTGAAATACTGATAAGGATAACAATAAAAAAGTTTATAATATTCTTCATACATGCTGTGTAGCAGGTCAGCCTTTACTGCTTCTTTGCACCACTTTAATTGCTGGTATTTTTATGGGATGATGGTTTAACTACCTTTCCCAGTCTTGGCAAGGAAGGGACAGGAATTTAGCTTTTAGTGGGCATGGGCTGAAATTTGTCCTTCTAGGTAACTGCTTCAGTTTTTGACTTTTTTTCTTGGCCTCCTATAAGACAATTTTAGGATTGTATACCTAGAAACATTTAAGTTGGAAAATACTTTTTAAATGATTGAGTTGAACTGTTAACCCAGCATTGCCAAGTCCACCACTAGACCATGTCCCCAAGTCCCCCATCTACACATCCTTTAAATATCTGCAGGGATGGTGACTCAACCACTGCCCTGGACAGCATCTTGCAATGCTTGGCAGCCCTTTTGGTGAAGAAAATTTTGTTAATATCCACTCTAAACCTCCCCTCCCATCTAAACTGAGGCCATTTTCTTTCACTTGTTACTTAGAAGAGACCAACCCCTGTCTCTGTCTCCCAGCTCAGGGAACAGGGTAATCAGCTCATCAACTGGTGTTAGCATTAAAGAGGCAAAGAAAGCATTAAGGACCTCAGCCTTTCCTTCATTCTCTGTTACTGTGTTTCCTCCTGCATCCAGCAAAGGATGGAGCTTCTCCTTAGCCCTACTTTTGCTTCTGATATATTTATAGAGGTGTTTTTATTGTCTTTTATGGCAGTAGCTGGATTAAGTTCTCATTGGGCTTTGGCCCTTCTGCTTTTCTTCCTGCCTAACCTCACAACATCCTTATAGTCATTCTGAGTCACCTGCTCCTTCTTCCAAAGGTCATAAATTCTAGCGTCTTGAGAGACTGGAATGCTGTTTCACCAGCATTATGGTCTGCATTACAGTTTCTACACCTGAATTAGTCTGCTTAATATTGCCTGTTTTCAGATGAGTGATATGACAAACTACTAATTCATTGTCTCATTCATGAAGGATTTTCTTTTTTGTGTCCGAAGAAGCAACAAAAAGCCCTTTTAAATTGCAGGTTGCTGTGAAAAGATTTTTTTCCCCTGCAATCCTTCCTTTAGTAGTCTGTTACATTTGAGAATTATGATTATGAACAAAAACGAACTAATTAATTTGCAGGGTGATTTTGTGTATTCATGGTATACTGTGAGATTGCCATCATGGGCAAGCTGTTAAGACACGAACCAAAAAGTAATTAAAATTAGTATAGGATTGTAATAGAGTTCTTATTTTGTGCCATAAAGCAAAAAGTCTGTCTTCTAATACAATGAGCTGGTAATTAAGTTGATATTTGAGACGATGTAAAAAGGAGAATAGAGGGAAAAACCAATCTTGTTCATGAATTATTTAATTTGACTGGAATAAAATTGCTTGTATTTAAATAACAGTTGTCATGTTAAAACTGAATCTCAGTGCTGAAAATGCCCAGAGCTTGTAGGAAGAGTTATCCCATGAGGTTTGGAGGGCAGGACCTGAGACTGCTCTAAAGAGCTGGGATGTTTGTTCTGCCTGTGCTGGGGTAACAGGGTAACAGACTTGGACCCTGGTGCCCTTTTCCACTGTCCGGTGCAATCCTGTAATATTGCCCTTCCCTATAGCATTTAAGTTTTATAAGGCTGGCCAAGCAGAAGAAAGAGCACAGGATAGGGGAGTTTCAGAGTTACCTCACTGAGATGGATTAAGGCTTTGAGTCTGCATTCACACCTTGAGCAAGATGAGCTGTGCTGGTGAGCACTAAAGCCTTTCTGGCTGCCTGGAGCTTCTCACTCCTCCCCCTGCATGGGATAACCCTGGACTGAGTTTGGCAATCCCATATGTCTGGGTAGGGTGATCTGCTGGGAGACTGAGTGCTGGACAGAAGTGGCAGAGCCCTTTGGCATGACAGGACATACTGCTCAACTCAGGGGAGCAGTGAGGTCAGCAAAACAAAGTGGAGGCTGGGAGGGTGTGACATCCAGACCTGGGTTAGATGAGCTTTGCCTCTAATCATAAATGCTAATTGCCCTTAATGAGACACTTGCAAGTGAGAGACGTGGGTGTCCAAGCTGTTTTGCACAGCTAGTTTTCTCCATTGGGCCCAGAAAATATTTCTAGAATGAAATGTAAAGATAAAACTTCGCCAAAAGAAATAGGAGAGCTTTCTTCACAGGAAGCACTTCTGAACTGCTGCTGTCAAACTGCTTTAATGCAGAAAGGTCAGGAGTCTTCCCTTGTTTCATGAATATATTCTTGAAGCTAGCCCAATGTGATGGGTTTTTTTTCTTCATGTACAGTGCTTTGGAGATTTTTTTTTTTTAAGTTTTAAATGGAGCTTAGTTTTCCCTTGGATTTGCTTTGAAGCTGTTTTCTGAATGGAATTTTACTTCAGGATAATGTCTTCTCTTAATGCAGGCTGCAGTGCTCCTTACTCCCTGTAAGAAACAACTGCAGCATATTTACAAATATTTTATTTCTCTTATTTTAGGTCTTAAGCATCCAAGTGAAGTGCTATCATGAAATCATTACTATTGGTTACAGAGTCTACCACTCGTATGATTTACCATGGTTTAGATCCCTCAGCTGGTGAGTAGCAAGCCAGAACATCAATAAGAAATCAATGTGAAACTTAAATCATCTTCTTCCTCTCCTGTTGTGATGGAATGACAGCTTTGTGGGTTGTGTGTAGACATAAAACTTGACTTTTGTCTCTAACACAGAATTTTGTAGTTGTGTTCCCCTTGTGAACTTGGACAAATCAGTTGGGCTTTTATTAATTAGTTTTTTAACTCGTTATGAATAAATCCTTGTTTGTTTGTTTTATTTTGTTTTTAAGAATTGCCTTTAATCTATATTGTCTTATTAAAATAACTGTTAGCTGTTGCATATTGCAGGTACTTTTTGCTGTGTGTGAACTACTTCTTTTATGGAGAGACTGTAGCTGATTACTTTGCTACGTTTGTGCAAAGAAGAGAACAGCTGCAGTTCCTCATTCGTTACCACAGATTTATATCTTTTGCACTCTATTTAACAGGTAATCACAAATATGAAAGAACTTTTTGCTGCCTTTAATTTAAAAATATATATAATTGTTCCTCATTGTTATGCACTCCCAGTTTCTTTTTCCTCTTAATGATTGAGGAAATGAGGTGTTTGCAGTTACATTTTTCCTGTGGAAAGATGAGTACAAATTTTGCATTCACTGAGAAAAGGAAAGCAGCCTAAACAAGGAGATGATCTTGAGACAGTTGAGGTAATAGTGCTCAAAAGAGGTTGGCAAGAATTAATTTTGATTGCTGAAGACCTGGTGCTATTTTGGCAGGCTATGGAGATGACTTCTGTGTGTAACTGCTGTGCTGAGTTGATTCTTTATTGTGCAAGTGTTCCCCCAGGTCTCCAGTAATAGGATTTACTAATATATTTTTAAACTGATTAGTCAAAATGCCTGAGTCTTAATTTTGTCTGCAAGATACTCCGATACTTGCCTCATGGAAAAATTTCCTCCCTGTCCAAAGAAAAACTTTTAAAAGCCTTTTTTCTAGGAAGAAGAGACACAAGTTGGGACTCTTGTGGGATATTGCTTTGTGAACATGTAAATATGTTTTTTCAGCAATGCAGGTTAGAATAAAATTAAATCAGCTGAAGACTCAGATTGGCTTAAGGGACAGGGGCCTGCTATGCTACAACTATTTCTGAAGTGTCTTGAGAAATCTGATCTTTGTGATTATCTGTCAGTTTTTCTATTTTTATTATTTTTCTTGAACCAAATAAAAATTCTACTCAGTGCTTAGATCAGACTTGAAACCAGCTTTGCAGAACTTGACCTTTTTCAGCTGGCTTTGGCTTGGGGAAACTAATGTAAATAATGCCTTGTGAGCTGGTGAGGGGAGGCATGAGACAAGGCAAGCATGAGCAGCAGGAGGAGGCAGAGCATAGCAGAGCCCCTTGGCATTGGGATTGTGGGGTCACTTTGGGGCCATCCTGAGAGTTCAGGGTCTTTTGAGGGCCTCTGGCCTCCTGTTAGTGCAGGAAGTTGCCATAGGAGAGAAGAGGTGCTCAATTAGCCACCCAGAAAATTCTTTTTGATCAGCTGAATTCTCTAAACCTGTGCTTCACACTTGCACCACATGCAGCCATGTGCCTGTCTGGGGGAAAGGGGAAAGCTGGTCTTTTCCTTTCATTTATTTCTGCTAATTATTCAAAACCAGTTTGTTAACCTTGGCTTTTGAGTGTTTTTCAAAAATGATGATTTCCTGTGCTAAAATTTGATGTCCACAATGGGACATTGTATGTGCCTAGATGGATGTTCTTTACTGATGTTAGCTAAACCTGTGTTAACTAAATCATAATCTTGCATGAGAATAACTCTATATGTACTATCAACTGAATATAAGCCAACACTTCTAGCAGCAGAGGGATTTTAACTGCTTCAAAGGAAGAGAATTGCTGGTATATCACAGTTCAATGTCATTAAATATAAGATGGTACAAACTGCACTTGCTTTGTTTTGCAGGATTCTGCATGTTTGTCTTGAGTTTAGTGAAGAAACATTATCGTCTGCAGTTTTACATGGTGTGTATTACCCACTTTGCTGTGGTCATTCACCTTATGGATGTCACTAGAAACAATCATGCCCATATGCTCATAAAATAATTTGGAAGAGGGGTGTGGAAGATGTGCTTAAATTGAGAGTAACATGAAATCAAGTCATGCTGGCCTGTATCTGTTCACCTTCCAGATGATGATGATGATTGTTGCTATTATTATATCTGGGATGTGGCCTCTCAGTCAGTACAAGCTGTCCTTGGTGAGGCCTTGTGCACGTCCAACATGATATGTTTCCCTTAGTGATAGGCTGATATGAAAGAGGTTGCTGGAGAAGGGGGATGCATCTCCCTGCCAGGTCTGAAGCCAAACAGTTCAGCATTGTGTGGAAAGTGGTTTTTGTGACTCAAGTGTTGCTTGCTAGAGGCCCCACTGAAGTGCCATGAAGGGAACTTGATCTTAAGCCCCCTGTGGAGTATTTATTCTGTGGCACTTCACAGCTGTTCTGGTCTTTTGCTCTGCAGTGTCTTAATAGATCATTGATGTGTTAAAAGAAACCAGCATTCTCATCCCTCATATTTGTCCACCTAATAATCAGCATAGTAGCTAAGCAACAGCATGAACCTTTTCCTTATATGTGTATCTTATATGCTGAAAACTATTTCTGTAACATTACAGGTTAACACCAAAGCAAATAAAACACCCAAAGCACCCCACTGGCAACACCCCACCTCTCACTTCTATATAGGAATGATTTGAAATCACAGGGAAACAGCAGTGCAGTACAGCTCCTGTCTTGAAAGAACTTGAGCAATCAGAGCATTGCACAATTTAAAGATTTCCTAAAACTCTGGGAATGTGGTTAACCCTCCTGTTTCTGCACTGCTTTAGGTAGCACTTTACTATTGAGGATTCCCAATTCTAGACTAGGACTTATCTGAGCCTTATAATAACATGCAGAAAAAGAATTTACTCAAAATAATGTACCCTGTTTGTAGGAGAGCTTACCTGACTGTGAGATGCAGCTTTTCTAGGAGATACAGCCTTTATCTTCTAATCTGCAAAAAAACCCTCCTCATGTTCAGATTGGCACAACCTAAATATATTAATTTGTCATTATTTTTTTTCCTTTTTCCCCTTCTGAAAATAAGGTGAAAATGTGTAGTGTCAGTCACGTGACTTGGTGCCTGCCCAGAAAACATTAAAATGTGACTACCCAGGAATCGCAACAAAACAGAGGAGCCATATATCTACTGTGTGGCAACACAGTGTTTAGGAAGAAAAGGAGAGTCTATCTCTTCCCTGGAAGTGTCCAAAGCCAGGCTGGATGGGGCCCTGAGCAACATGGTCTAACCCTAATAGAAAGTGTCCCTTCCTTCCTATGGTGAGGGGGTTGGAAGTATGTGATCTTTAAGGTCCTTTCCAACGAAACTCTTCTATGATTTTAGTACAGTAGGCATTTGGGTTTAGGGGGTGTTCCAATGCCACTGTACAAATACTAAAAACTTAGCTGCAGAGCTGTTTTAATTAACCAGCAGGTAATCTTCTCAGAAACCTTTTGTCATTTCATGTACTCTACCCCCACCCCCCTTTAAGGGTTCTCAAGTTGTCTTATCTGAAGTAGAGTCTGACTGCCATAGGTAAACACATGTGATAAGGGAATTAAAGAAGTAGGACATATTGAGTGTAAATGGCCCAGAAGTTTGGAGTGCTTGAGTTTGGTGTATCATGAGAAAACTACCAGTTCTTGATTTAAAAGTGCTTGGAAAATAAAATCTATTGCAGAATCTTTACTGGTAACCTGGAAAGCACTTTATTGTACCCTGACTCTACAGATTATACACCAAGTACATACAGTAGTAATGAACCAAATGATTGTTTAAATGACCATGCCCTTAAAAACAAACACTTTATTTTTTGCTAATCCTGAGAATTTTCATGTTTCATAAGAATATTCTGTTATGAGAGAGATCCACATCTGTGTAACATGACTCTTTCATGAGTAGTTCATTGCCATTTTATTGTTACAGTTCTAACATGTCTGTTATATGTATATACAGAATATCACATTGCTTAAACTTCTTTGCTGCTTTCATGCTGGAGGTATATGTCTTATCAAATCAGGTGTTAAACCACATGTTAAAAAATTCTGGGTGGAGGTAAGTGATGAAAAGACCTGCTGAAGTTTCAGCACTTTCTTCAGAAAGCCAGCTCACTTGTGATATACTGTATGCACACATCTCTTGCATTATCACTAGAACTGGTCTTGCCAGGGAGCTCCTGAGTAGCTCCTGTAGCTGCTGTGCCAGGATTTATGGAGGTGTGCGGGTCGGTGTTTTCACTAACTGTTGTGTTGTTGCATTGTTAACAGTTCGCATGGACTCATGTCACTTTGCTGATCACTGTAACTCAATCTCATCTTGTCATCCAAAATCTCTTTGAAGGCATGATCTGGTAAGGGGACAGTAACAAACTCATTTGTACCTCTATTGCATTGAAAGGTTGGTGCTTTTGCATAGATCTGGTTAGGGAATAATTGTGGGAACAGTTAAAGCAGTACAAATTAGAGGAGCATTAGTGTCCAGTTGGAAGGGGAATCAAAGGAATTGGGAGTGATGAGGCAAAGCATATAGGAGAAGAAGCAGAAACTTCTTTATCTAGATTGACAGACACAAGTCTGATAGTTTTGAACAACCACTGCATTTACTTGCAGGGAATAGGATTGATTGCATGCTAGGTCAAATAATTTCCACAGCATGTTGCTGAATGGATGAATATCCAACAATTCTTTTGCAATTACTTGGGAGCTTGGGTTGCTCAGAGCCATTGAAGTTGGACCATTTAATTTGAAATCCCCAATCTGGCCATGTTCCCTGCAGCCTGTCCTGTTCAAATAAATTCAGAGTACTTAAAATACTTTAAGAGTTTTAATCTTGGTTATGGTTGGGCAATCTTTGTGCCTCATTTCCAGTGATACGTTAAGTTTTGGCAATGCAGTTAAACGTGATTACGTAAAGCCGCTCCTCAGAGAGCGGCTGTGTTTTCTACCCCTCACTTCTTCAGGGACAGGGTCAATTTCAAGTTGAGAAAGCAGAAAGAAGCACATGGAAGATGATTTGTGTTCTTCCAAGGACATAATGCTGTATGTTCCTCTCTTCCTGTATATGTACATCTGGGGAGATTATTGCAGACAAGGCATGCTTACAGTTAGAAAGAAGGGCCAAAGCCTTTGACAAAGTTTCTACATGCAAATTCTTTTTGTAGTGATTATGTTCACATGTCAAAACCTGAACCTAGTTACTTTGCTAGCCTACTATTTCTTATTGCCACTCTTGCTAGACAATTTGGCAGATGATCAAAATATCTGACTTTTAACTTATTAATACATCCCTGCTTTAAAAAGGAGGGGGAAAAAAGAGCTTAATAGGCTTGAAGAACAACTTTAGATGTAGTCTGCATGCAAAGAACACTTAAAAAGTTGCTCCAAACTGACAAGAGCAGGAAAAAATATAAGGAAAACTATTTTCTAAAAAATTCAGCTATCATTTAAACTTTCTGAGTAATTTGCTTGTTTTGATGTTACCAAAAACATTCACATGTTTATATCTGTTGATTTCTTCTTACCTGTGGTACCAGTCTTTAATCCTGATAGGAAAAAGCCAGCCTGTTCATGTTTTAAGCTCATGCACCAAAATAACTCTTTAACTTGAACTAACATGAATCTGTTATGATCTAGTTTGGCTGAAGACTAAAACCAATATAGCTAAGTGTGGTGCTCACAGGGGAATGAGGTGAACACATTATGAAACATAATTCCTTCTAAATACGGCAGAAAAAGTTCCCAGAAAGAAATTCTGCTCTTTCAATTTTTGTCCTGTGTTTGGGTTCAGGCACAGTTTTTCTCTGTGAAATTTTTTATGTCCTTCTCTAGGTTCCTGGTTCCAATTTCAAGTGTTATCTGCAATGACATTACCGCTTATATTTTTGGATTCTTCTTTGGCAGAACTCCATTAATTAAGGTAGGTGCTTAGGCACTTCCTCACTAACAAGCTTTCATCATTTATAGCAATTTTGTCACTTGTTCAAAAGCATGTTAATGGAAAAAAATACTTTACCCAGTACTGCATGATTCACATCTTTGCTAAAAAAAAGCCCGAACTGACTATCCTGTTCCTGAAAATTTGTACATGGGAAACTGGGATTAATGTCATGTTGGCATTACAGGATAATGCAGTTTGAGCCTATTGCATCATTGTTTATAATTGCATTCTTTTTGGATTTCAGATGCAGGTTTGGCTTCATGCTTGCTGCACAGAAACTGTAATTTGAAATAAGCCATGAGGTCATATATACCTGCTCCTCTAGTTGACTGAGAAGGGTTTAAGCATTAATCTTCCCATTCTGGTAGAATATGCAAGACCCCACAGGAAGCCATGAATTATTTTCATTATGTTGCCACTTTAACTTTTGGGGATTTAGTTGGTTCTGGTACTAAAATGCTGTTAAATGGAAAATGTGATAGAATTTGGTGACAGCTTGGCATAATGATTTATCACATTCAGTGGCTGCAGCTGCTGACATTCATTCAGTATTTCACACAAATCTTCGAAAAACAAAGTAGGTGCTTAATTTTCACAAGCAAGATCAATAAATAGAGTTTAAAAAGGGTGCAGTGATTTAACTGATGGATTAACACTATCTCTTTTGTGCCTAGCTGTCTCCCAAGAAGACCTGGGAAGGGTTCATTGGAGGCTTCTTTTCCACTGTTATATTTGGATTTATTGTAAGTAAGCACAGGACATTCATAGAACCAAAGAATGGATGTGTTTGGAAGGGACCTTTAAGATCTTCTCATTACAATCCCCCTGCCATGGACAGGAAGGACAGGAACACCTTCCACTATCCTAGATTGCTCAGAGCCCATCTAACCTGATCTTGAACACTTGCAGGCATGGGAATTTCCTTGAATAGATTCAGTCGTTGTATTTTTACTTGAAATAACCAAATTTATCACTAATTTCATCTCAAACTCCTGAGAGCCTCAGAGTTAGAATGCTTTTTTTGCCTAGAGAATTCTGCCAATTCATAACTAGCTGGAAAGAGTAGGCAAGGTTTTAACCTCTCCTGAATAGATTATATTGACCATTTTTTGCCATTTCTATTACAGTATCTGTAGTAGTTTTATCAATTAGCTGCATCCCTATTTTGAAATTGAAGTTTATCAACAGCATTATTTGTGCTTTGTGAAGTAGTCCTTCTGTGTTACGTGCTTTATAATCATATTTCTCCTGGAAAGCAATTTATTCTAATGATATGCACAGATAATAATACCAACATATGTAACTGTTGTGATAAGTAATTTGTCACCAAGGTCAGCAGAATTCATAATAGCCAAACTTAACAGAAGAGATATTCAAGTTTTAATGGACAAGTGAACTGCAAAAAAATGATGAGTGGACATTTTTTGATTTTATAATGTAGAAGATACAGTAGATGCAAATCTGAGAGAGAGAAAAAGGAAAACAATTTTGGAAATCATCACTAAGCTCATTAAACATCTGCCTTGTTGAGGCATTCTCTAGTTTAAGCAGGTTGATTTTTCTCCATTCTGTGTCTCTTATTAGAAAGATTTTTATTACCCTGAGCTTGTGGTGATAAAACCATTCATTCAAGCATGATTGAGTGTAATAACAAATGCCTAATTCAGGAGTTCTTGTTTTGCTTTTCAGTTTTCCTATTTTTTGGCTCAACATCAGTACTTTGTATGCCCTGTGGAATACAACAGTGAAACCAACAGATTTGTGACAGAGTGTGAACCTTCAGAGCTCTTCCAAATGAAGAAGTACTCTGTGCCACCATTACTTCAGCCTGTGCTGGGATGGGTAAGGAAAAAAAACAGGCTTTGGTTAAAACTGAAATCACACTTCCCAGCTTAAATGGGTTTCCAAACCATTCTAGAAGAATATCTGAATGCTGGTAAAGCTTAAGATTAAGAACTGAGTCAATACCATGAGCCTCTCCATTGCTCATGGAGGCTATGGTCACTCAGAATCACTGCTGGAGTCACCTGAGGGATCCTGCATGTGTTCTCTTTGTGCTGCACATGGGTGCCACTTAAGCATTTTGCAGACTTATTTTTGAAGAGCAACCTTTGAAATTTTTTGGTGGGAAGTGGACAAAGGCTTTGTTATGGCCTGAATTAGTGGCAAGCCTGTAGAACTTCATTCTCTTTTCAACTAGTGTGTAACTGCTGCTAGGACTGGAGTTTTACTCTCTTCACCACACCGCATCCTGTGTGTTAGTGCCATTACTTCTATGCTGAGTAAAGAAG
Source organism: Alethe castanea (assembly GCA_024734035.1). NCBI lineage: Eukaryota > Metazoa > Chordata > Aves > Passeriformes > Muscicapidae > Alethe > Alethe castanea. Next base: position 11,405,602 of record JANRGV010000084.1, read on the forward strand.
TACTAACAGCAATAGTTACATGTAATGTAACTCTCTGACTCTTTAAACATGTAAGCTAAAAATGCCTACAACCATACATATTGAAACACAGCATTAATTATTTTTTCTTGTAGGAAACAGTGAATATGTACCCATTTCAGATGCACAGCTTTGCACTGTCAACATTTGCCTCATTAATTGGGCCATTTGGAGGATTCTTTGCCAGTGGTTTTAAAAGAGCTTTCAAAATCAAGGTATGTAACGAATCCTGTAAGCCTCTAAGTTTTGTTTTGGTTTTCTCTTTGGATTAGATAAATTGGTGGGTTAGGAGTTAGGGTTTTATAAAATCCTTCATTGTAGTTGTGTTTCTACTAAGTTGCAACAGTGTTTTGACTGGCTTTTAGTATGAGAAGCAGGACTTAGTTTTATCAGATGTGTGTGTGTGATATTCTTCAAACTTTGCATAGTCAGCATCTGACTTCAATGCTGGAAATCTAAGAATAATTTGGTTACATAGTTTGGTCGATAATTACTCTTCCAAATCACGTTGCAGAAGTGGTTTAGGCAAGCAAGTTGTGAGATATTATACTTGACATGAAAGGCAATCTGTGGGTGCCTCAGAAGTGCTGACAGTGGTTTACCCTTCAGATTTTGGCTGGCTGGTTTTTACCAGTGGTGTTGGTGTCACAGGCAGATGCTGGTGTGTCAGGCTCACCAAAGCATGAGATGTTTGGCTGCCTTTGCCAATACAGTGCTGCCTTGTAACAGGAGTGTGTATTGGCAAGTTATGTGACCTGCTACCCTCTGTTTATTGCAAGGTGTGCGCTGTCGCTTGTGGCAATGCTGTCCTTGGCTGGTATTAAATGGCAGCAGGAGTTTGGCAAGAGGGCAGCCCCAAATTTCTCCCGACCTTCTTTATGTCTTGGTAGGACTGCTGGAATTCTTACCCCGTTGCTTGTTGTCTTTCACGTTATTGTTCTGTATGTCCACCAAGCTGGCATGTGCTTTGCACAGAAGTGTGTAAAACCTCTCTGTTTGTGCTGGGCTCCTGTACATGTGCTTGTACTTACCCCTCTTTCTCATGCTGGTCCCAGCAGCTTGCCCAGCACTTTGCTGGCCACAGCAATCTTGTACCTGTACAGCCCCGTAGCAAAAGACTCTTTGTGTGAAGAAGGAATCTGGGATGAAAAAAATACTGCTGAAAAGCAGCACTTATTCTTAAAGTAGAGCATTAAAAAAGTAGATTCCTTTTTAAACTTCTGGGCCCCCAAGTGATGACTTAAGGACTGTTGGGAAGTCAGGGGTATTGTGGAATTTCTGCTGAAGGCAATACACTCCATGCCTGCCCTGCACTAGGCAGGACTAGTTTAACCTGTTGGCAGTCACCCCACACAACTAAGGTCAGGGTTTTCACTCAGCAAGGACACAAGTGAGTGTGGCTGACAGAAAGGAGGTCTGAAGGCATTTTGATTGATAAAGCTATTCTATAGACAAGACAGATAACACAAAGGTAGTGTATCAAGCTTTCCTTTTCCTTATTTCAGAAATAAATTTTTTAAGTAGTGATCATTTTTTTGCAGTATGTTTTTTTGATTCTGTTAGATACATTTCTGTTGTTTGCACTTATTATGGTTTTTAACTATGGTAGAGGATAAAGCAGAAAAGGTATTAAGGAGAAGAATTAGATTCTGAGGAGGCAAGAAACAGCAGCCAGTAGCTTAAGAGGTTTGCTACAAAATGAAGTGTGTATAGGCACACAAGTGTTCTCAGTACTGGCACACCAGCACCTGACCTACTGCTGTCCTCTTGTGTGATACTGCAGACAAATTCCTGCTTCTCTTCTTTTTCTTCTCACCCATTGGCTCACCTTTGCAGTTAAAAACTCCTTTAGCAGAGGAGCCTCTTGCTAACTTTTGGCTCCATGCAGTGAAACCATGGCTGACTTGCAGGCCTAATGTGCTACTGCCAAGTGATAGTGTAGTTTGTGTGTTTCATGGGAACCACTGACCATCTTCTTTTTTTCTTCTTTCCCCTTCTTGTCCTTCACACCCAAAAGGATTTTGCAGACACAATCCCTGGGCATGGTGGGATAATGGATCGCTTTGATTGTCAGTACCTGATGGCCACTTTTGTCCATGTCTATATCACCAGTTTCATAAGGTATGGACTTTTTAAAGTGTTAACTGCTGAAGCATGCACGGGAGCTGTGCCATAATGAATGCATAGGGGAGTTATGTTAGCATAGCAGGGATTGTAGGTTGCTAAATAGGATTTATCCAATCACTTCAAATACAGGACTTTTAAGAAAACAGTGTCCCTGCCTAAGATTTGTGTCAGGTTCAAGCTATGCCTTAATGTTTCTGTGACTGCTGTTGAAGATAACCTGTGAACCTGAAATACCAGAAAGTTTTGGGTAGCAGCCTATTAGAAGTTTACTAGAATTTACTGATTACAGAAAAGTGTAGGATCGGGTTTCAGTAGGGTTGTGCAGCATCTGCATTCCCTGTGTGGTTCCTAAAGAGCCTATAGGTTGTGAGACTGCAGTTCTCCCCATTATTTTCAATATTTCTCAGTTGCTTGTCTTGGGATTTTCTGTTTAAGATGAAAACACTATAGCTAAAGAAAGGAGACAACTAAAATATTGCTCAGCTTCCCTGAACCACACTAATTTTCAAGAAGAAATCATGAGAATCACAATTCTTACAATAGACATTTTAGTTTCTGAGGCAGGGATGGTTCAAGGGGCCAAATCAAGACAGGCCCTTAGTTTTGTAAATGCATATGGCTAAATAATTATTAGATACCTAATCAGCAACAGATTCTTTGCCTTATATTTGGTTCATCTTAGAAGTAGATTGTAAGTAAGTGGCTAGCTAAAAATGAGCCTGATATTTAGAAAAGCTTGGTTTAATTTGCAGTTTTCTTTATCAACTTGGCCAATTTCCCATTTAGTTCAGTAGTACGTAGCTTATCTGGCAGGCAACAGATACTAAATGAAGATCTGCTAATAAAAAACATTGATTACATTGATAAAGGATGAATCAAGGAATTGTATTTGTCATAAGCCTTCTTAATATCCCTATTTGACAGCAAATAGAAATGCTTTTTAGTTTCTGTTTATATTAAGCTAAGAGTATGCTTTGCTAGTTGTGCTACCCCATGCATCCTGAGGAGACAGACTGGGAGAAATCCTTTAACTTGGTGCCCTCAAGAAATGGAAGGCATTGTTTGGGCAGCAAGAAGAAATCTAAAAGACTCTTTTGAGCTGTGATCACACAATTTTTTTTTTTTTTCATTGACAGGGGTCCAAATCCCAGCAAATTACTGAAACAGCTGTTGATACTTCAACCTGAACAACAATTAAGTGTGTATAAAACCCTGAAATCTCACCTCGTTGAAAAAGGGATCTTGCAGCCATCCCTAAGAGGGTAGTTTGTCAAAACAGAGGACTAGAAGAAAACTCTATCTACAAGAAGCCTGTGGGAAAACGTTGCAAAAGTGCACATAAATAATGGCTAAAGGAAGAGCAGTTTGTAGTCTGGAAAAGGTGAATGTTTCCTGAAATGAATGTGAATGCTATGACTTTCTACTAGGACACTAAAGATCTCTTACTCTTAAAATAATTCAAATGCTTACAAAGTAATGGTACACACGCTGTGTATTTTAGTTCCTGAGGTGGATGACAGCAGTCTTTGTTCAGCACCCAGCCTGACATTCTTTGTATTTAAAAAAAAAAATTAAATTCACTGTAAGTTTTTAATTAATTATTTGAAGCTGTATATCTTAGCAATACGTTTTTGGTCTCCAGTTGGTTACTGAAGTGTAAGCACATCAGGGAGGCAGTAACTTCTGTATAAGCTGATCCTGAAATTACTGTTGGCCAGAAAACATTTGTTAGCCTGCTCAAAGAAGTACTTCTAGCCTGCTGTATCAGACTAACTGTATTTACTTAGTTGTTATGAAGATTAATTAAAAACAGAGTAAGGTTGAAACAGCTTTCTTATGAAACCATTTCATGCTTTCAAGAGAAAAGTATATTTATGGAAATACAGTTGGGCAGTTTGGGCTGCAGAGCTGCTTTTTTTTGTTGTTGACATTACACATCATAAACAAGTGTGTACCTCCAGGAGTAGAGATTACGTGAGAAAACAGAATTCTTCAGCCCAATAAACAGATCAGGGAGAATCTGAAGCTTAAGTCCCTAGTTTCCATGGCCAGGTCAGTGTCTGAAGGCAGTAATTCAAGCCTTATTCCTTGTGCCTCTTAACTGCTGTGTAGAATCGGGGTGTTTCCTTCTTTTTAAAAGCACTTTGAGGTCCTGAGTAAAAAGTGAAGTTTAAGTGGTGTGTGTCAGTGTGTTACTCAGTGAAGGCAGGAACTTTTATCTCATGAATGTGCACAGTGCAAGACAGGATGTGTGGTTCTTCTGCTGTGTGTTATTATTTATTTAGAAGATCCTCAAGCAAGCTTGGGTAACCACAGAGGGGTTTGAATGGAGAAATTTTATAGAAAGCAGCTATTCTGTAGGCTTAGTGGGACATATGAGGAGAATTAATGCTCTGTTCTCAATCCTAGCTGTTTTACAACTTTTTTCATCATGTAACATGTCTTGATGCAAATAAAAATATGAACTTTTATGAAATGACAAAAATTACTGCTGTACAAACAGAAAGCACAAATGCCAATTTTGTTTTCATGTACTGTAAATTGATACAATTTCATTTTTCCAACTAACTGTAAATAAGTTTCTCCACATACCGATGCCACCTCTATGTGTGTGTATATAAATTATTAAAAGATGTATGTATATATACTGAAGATTAAAATTTGAATGGTTGGTGCTTCTTGAGGATACAACCATGGATAAAATCACTTGAGTGGGTGATAAAATGTATCTGTAAAATTCAAACTGCTTTTTGTGGAGCTGAGACCACCGTGCACTCTGTTTTTGCACTTGGGCTTGTACAGCTTGTGTATGGAAAGGCACCTCCTTGTACAGTCAACAAAATCCAGGTCTAAAGTAATTCCTGTTGAGGTCAGGTATTGACAGAGTTAAATTATGTCAGTACTGTTGAAGGAACACTCCAAGAGGTGAAAAACATCACCTGCTGCTTGTCCATCAGTGGCTCTGTGACTTGGCTTATTAGTTGGAGGGGACTAGAGTTCAGCCCTCATTCTGGATAGAGTGTAACCTGAGGTTAAAAGGTAGCACAGCTACCTTTGGAAAGGTGATTTTAAAAGAAGGGAAGAGAAAATGAGAGGGAAATCAAAGTAGAATATCTTCAAAACTAGCTTTTAGATGAGGCTTTGGTTATGTATGGGACTCTGGTAGATGTTATGGTAAAACGCAGCCATACTGGAACTAGTTTATCTTTATCCTGGGTTTTCAAAAAAAAATCTAAATATTTAAAAATAATATAGAGAATATATGTGTAAAAGGGTAATTGTTAATTCAGAAACTTGAAATTTTTAGTGTAATTTTATAGCATGTACAATAAGGAAGTTAAAATATATTTTAGTATTTAATACAACAGAGGATTTGAAATTAATTGCTATCTATACATAGCTCTATGGTAAAAAATTCAACACTGCAATTCTGCTTTTCAATGTTAAAATGAAGATGGGATCGCCTGTGAACTCACACATCAATTTTCTAGACAGAGTAATAGCTTCCTTCTGGTCCTTCCTCGGTGTAAATATGGCTGAGCAGGATTTGTCACTGTGAAGTGACATCTATGCTTGGTTACTATAAAGAGAATTTACCACACTGGCTACTTCTGTTAGTTCAAGCATTGCAGCTTGATCAACAGGGAAGTTTAACTTTTTACACCAGTAATTCTTTTCACTTGCACTTTTGTCCCAAGTGGCTATAATTACCTGCTGAGCAAAAAAAAAAGAAAAATGTATATTCTGTAAATATTGTAAATGGTATGAGCATTTAATGTCTGTTTTAGTTTGACTGTTTCAATCTTCCATTGAAACAGGTGTTGTAAAAAAATAAAATAAAATTGGGACAGAAGTCCTCCTGTCTTTTATTCCCTGTAGCATGTACAGTGGGCAAAGTTTTCTTAACGCGAATTTATATTCCTTTAGCTTCCTTTGCATTTGTGTTCTTAATAGAAAGTCTGCTATTAATTTCTAACCTTTTGCCCCTCAAGGATTCAGACCATCCATGTCTATTGCTGAAACTTGTACAATATGCCTCATGTCCAAAGATATTCAAGCTTGTCATCTTTTCCTAAAGGTGCTCACTCCAGCAATAGTGATGTAAACCTGTCAGTATTCACTATTTGTGGTGCTGACGGGGTGGCAGCTGGCAGCTACTTCTTGCTTTCCTGTTCCTTTTCTTTCAAGTCTTGAATTTGAGATCCTTCACCTCCTACAGCCTCAAACAAGCAAGGTAAGAAATGCATCTTATTTCTAAATTACACAGACTGTAATATCTGTTAAACACTCATCCTCAGCCAACTGTGTGTGTGCTGTGCACCTCCTTGGGTTTTAGAAAACTTGTGGAGAAGCACAAAGCTTACCTGTGGTCTGAATGTACTTCCTAATGGCCTTCTGAGGAAAGGAAGGGGAAAATTAGCAGCAAGTTTTTTTCCTGCTAGACAGATAATATTTGAGACTGTAACTTGCACAGAGTCCTTTTGTCCAGCTGGTATTACTACCTGCAGGTAGCTAAGTTGCAATTTCCCTTTTTCTTGCAAGTAGTTTCCCAATTATAAAATGGATATCCAGTTCCTTGTTTAGCAATTTCAAATTGCATGAACTTAGGCGTGAGTCCTGTATCTGACAGGATGCCAGAAACAGGTGGGAATGTGTCACCCATAAACACACACCAAATTTAGATTGGAAAATCCCTTTGAGATGATCAAGTCTAGCCAGTAGCCGAGCAGTCCAAGTCCCCCATTAATGTACAGCTGAGTAGTACAGACACTGGGATTTGTTCATTGGATACATACTGCACACTGACTTCTCAATACTGATGCTTGTTCCTTAATAAATTACAGGGATAAGTTTTCATCCCTAAAGAACAGGTGCCAACAGGTGGTATTATAAGGATTTTGTTAGGATGCATGTACCCTTTGCAAGTGATTGTGTAAAGGCAACGTATTTTCACAGGGAAGTCAAAGTGTAAAGCTTTAGCTGCCTTTAATTGCCACCAGGTGACTTGCACTTCTCTGTGTCCAGGTGCAGTAGAAGCAATTTGCTTCCTCAAGGGTTGCTGCTCTCATCTGAAGTGACTGGGCCGGTTATCCCCAGCTCAGCAGGAACTTGAGTTTTGAGCTAGTCCCACAGAGTTTTCAGAGCAAGAGGCTGGATTTTCACTTCTGCTGTTCGGACCCTGCTCTTTGATTGCAGAAAGTGAAATACTTGTACTGTCTGGCAGATATCATGCACACCTCTAAAGAAAACATACCAAGAGCTCTGATTGCCCAATAGTGGCTTATATTACCTACCTAGCTGGGGCTTATCACTGGGGGTTGTGTGCACTTGAAGGGTGTGTGTAGCTCTGCATACTTTGACCTTGTTTCTGATGTGACAAACTATGATACAAGCACAAGCTATTCAGGAACAGGGAGAAAACCAATCTCTGCCAGACTCCATGCTGTGTCATGTCCAGCTGCAAAAAACAAGTTTCTGACTTCAAATTCAGATGGAAGCAAAGCTACACGAGCATGTCTGTTGGCCCAGCTGGTCCTATGGACACCAAGGATGAGCCACATCCCTGAGTTAAGTGTTGTGCAAGCAAGGGCAAGCCTGGCCTAGCCATCACAGGGAGCAGCACCCAGGCCAGCTCAGCACGCCCACACCCACAAGCACTGGCCAGACAGAATCCACTCCTTCCTGGGAGGAGCCCCCAGTGCCTGGAGGGCAGGCAGGAGCTTGTCTGATGTCCACACAGCTCCTTGGAGACGGATCTCCTCCCCTGGCACGATGGCAGCGCCCGTCCCTGTTCAGGAGGGCACTCAGGGCTGTGTGCAGGGCGTTCCTTGGCACCCAGCACCCACGGGAGCAGGAGCAGCAGGGCCCTGTGCTGGGAGCAGCTGCCTGGAGATGGCTGCTCCGAGCTCAGCAGCATCCTCTGAGAGAGTGACACAGGGATGGATGCAGGGATGGATGCAGGATGGTGCCTCAGGCATCTGGCTGTCCCCAGGCCATCCTGCTGCCAGGCTCTTCTTGGCCATGTCTTCGTGACACCAGCCTGTGATTCACCTTCAGACATTCTGATTAGCTCTAGTTCATTTTTATTGCACATATTTCGCAAATGGACTGTATTTTATATGTATTTGTATATAATAGGGTATCATTTTTCTTCAACAAATGCTCAGTTTAGCCCAACTAACTGAGTTGTGTGCATTAAAAAAAAAATTTGATTCAAAACCCAAAATAATGGTTTTTATATGGTTTCTTATATCTTCCGTGGAAGATATGCACTGGGAATGGAATCAGGTGCTTTGTGATGAGGGGCCCAGAGAGCACTGTGACACTGCGGGGCCTCGCCTGGCCGGGGGGCACTGAGGGAGCGCAGAGCCCGGGCGCCCTCGCTCAGGAGAGCGCTTCCACAGGGGGCTGCAGCTCCCCTGGAGCCCCGGGCAGCGCTGCAGCACAGGCTGTCAGGGACAGACATGGAGAACCGTGTGAGGAACGCCGGCTCCCAGGGGCTGCCCAGACTGGACTGGACGCGCCAGGTGAGGGAGGGGCAGGAGGGACAGGCCGGGGTGGGATGGGGCTGCACGGAGCTGCCTGGGGCTGGGGCTGGGTTTGCTGGCACTGTGAGGGACACTGTGCCAAGGCAGCTGCCTCCATCCCACTCCTCTTCCTCCTCCTGCTCTTGCTTCCCAAGGGTGCGTCACAGGCCTGGAGAGCCAGGCCCAGGCCTTGTCCCTCCATGGGGACAGGCTCAGGCCGCTCCTCTGCCCACAGAGCTCGCAGGATAAAGGGAGCCCCCCCAGCCATCATGTCAAGCAATGAAGCCTCTGCAAGGCCAGGCCCATCCCAGGTGCAGGGCTCCACAGAGGAATGCCATCCTGCCACAGCAGCAGGACAGCCTGGAGGAGAAAGAGCTCCCAAAGCAGGAAGGCAAGGAGCAGCTTGCCTCCCTGGCATGGTCTTGGTGGCTCCATGGCAGACTCCACGGCAGACGAATTGTGGTTAGATCCAGTCTGTCAGGCAGCTGACTGCCAAGGACAGGATGGGATAGGATGGGACAAGGAGATGAGCCTCCCCCTGGCCAAGGTCAGCTGCTGCACTGTACCACTGCAGCCCCATCATCTCCCACAGCCCTGTCCCAGCAGCTGCTGCTGCCAGGTCTCTCCAGCAGGCATTTCCTGGAGAGAGCCAGGTGACCTTTACAAATAACAGAATCACTGAATCACATAGAATCAGAAATGTTAGGGTTGGAAGGGATCTCAGGAGATCATCCAGTTCAACACTCTGCCAAGGCAGGGCCATCTTGAGCAGGTTACACACATGTTCAGGTGGCTTTGAAAAGTCTCCAGAGGGAAAGACTCCATGGCATCCCTGGATAGCCTATTCCTGGGCTCTGCCACCTCTGAAGCTGAGGAAGAACTCCTCAAGAAATGCCCCTCTCTCCTTTCTCACCTTCCAGGGGACCACAATTCTCAACCTTCAGCAGCCATCGCCAACAGGCCTGGAGGGGTTGGAGGCCATTTCGAGCATGCAGAAGGTGCTGCAGTGGCTTGAAGTCCATGTTCCCAGTGATCCAGGGACCTTGGCCAAGGAGGATGAGGACAGTGAAAACAAGACTGACAAGGAGCACTTTCGTGAGATATTGGAAGAGGACATCACATGTCCGGAGCCCTCAGACACGTACGAGGACAGAAGCGGAAGCCAAGACGTGTCAGAAGACTTCAGTGACCAAGAGTTGTTTCAATGGGAACAGGATGAGAACAAAGCAGCAAAAGGAAAGGCTGTCAGCAAACCGCAGAGGCTATTTCCTCCCCTGGCTGGTCCCATGGACACCAAGCATGAGCCAGCCATGTCCTTAAGACACCAACGAGGGAAGGCCAGCGTCACCACACCCACAATCACTAGCCAGGCAGCATCCACTCCTACCTGGGAAGTGGCCCCAGTGCCTCAAGCGCAGAGAAGAGCTTACCTGTCACCCTCACAGCCCCCTGGAGACAGATCTCCTTCCCTCACAGCCACCCACACCCCGGTGCAACAGCAGCGCCCGTCCCTGTTCAGGAGGGCACTCAGGGCTGTGTACAGGGTGTTCCTTGGCACCCGCCGCCAGCAGGAGCAGCAGGGCCCTGCTCCCAGTGCCAGGCAGCTGCCTGGAGATGGCTGCTCCGAGCCTCAGCAGCGTCCTCTGAGAGAGTGACACAGGGATGGATGCAGGGATGGATGCAGGATGGTGCCTCAGGCATCTGGCTGTCCCCAGG
>JANRGV010000084.1:11416089-11432047 GCA_024734035.1 Alethe castanea
TGGGATGGGATGGGATGGGATGGGATGGGATGGGATGGGATGGGCCCCCTCTGCTCAGGGTCAGTCACTGTGCTGTACCACTGCAGTCCTATAAGTATAAGGCATGTCTGCACTACACTGAGACATCCTGAACAGACAACACCAGTACGTGGCCCAGCATGAGCTGAAAATTATGAAGACAGATGAGTATTTGGAGTGTCCTAAGGAAGGCTCTCGCCTCATGCTTTTGGTGTCAACTGGTTAATGTCAGCTTTGGACACAGGACACTAAAGTGAGGCTTGATTGGATTGGTACATCCTGGCTTTGAATGGACTCTCCTTCTCCTCTCTATCATTTCATCTCCCTTCTTAAGCTTGGTTTGTAAGACTCATAGTGTTAGGCTAAATAATAAGTGTGTGCCACCTGCAAACAGCCATGCTTTGTGGACTCGGTTTTGTGGCAATTACTCACACTGAACTTGTTTTTCCCTCTTTTGAACAGAGTGGTCCAAAGAAACAGACTTTACTTTTTCCACAGGGATTTCACCAGGTACCTGCGTGAGACAGCAGGACCTAAAACTTAAACCTCTCCTGGCCGGATCTCGGTGCCACTAGGGGTCCCCGCCGTCCACGCATCCCGGCGCGTTCCTCCTCATCCCGCCTCATCCCACTCCCTCCCGTCGCAGGAAGGAGCAGCGGGATCGGGAGATACGGGAGACCTTCTCACTCTCTGTAACTACCTGAGAAAAGGGTGTAGTGAGGTGGGATAAGTCTCTCCCAAGCAGCAAGCAATAGGATGAGCTACACCAGGGGAGATAAAGCTTGGGTATTAGGAAACTTTCTTCACCAAAAGAATAGCAAGGGATAGCCAGCCATGGTAGAGGTCACAGGAATAAAGGACAGCTTCTAGAGGGCAAAGCTATGTCTCAGCAGACTTTTAGTTGCACCAGGGATACACTGTTTTGAGGTAGAAATCTGAATGTCCTGATGTGTTTGGAGATTTCAGGATAATCTTGGTAACAGGAATTTTTGTAAATGTTTATAAGAATTTGGTGTTTCAGAAGGAGGAGCTGGCAGAGTCAGTGCAGACAACTTCCTGTGCACCCTAGAGCCCCTTAAATTTCTGATCAGAGTACAGTGTCTTTTGATGCTGTGATTTATAGTGAAGTACCTCCAGCTGCTGAAGAGAGAGAACGAATTCTCTCTTGAGAGCCAAGCAAAGACCATCATTCCCTCCACATCCAGCAGCAGGGCAGGGATGCAGCCATCACCTCTTCTTGTCTACTCCAGTGTACAACAGTGGCCAGCTCAGATTCCAGTCTCCTTCTTGTCTCTAGAGAGAACCTCTGCACAATATCAGGAATGAGACCCTGTCTCCCACAGTGGCTGTTTGCAGCAGCACCCTGTCATGCAGAGGTTGTCTGAGAAGGAAACTCCGTGTTTAGCTATCCCAAAGAGCGAGGGATTTACCTCCAAAGCTGCAGGTCCCAGCTCCTGGTGCTCTCTCTGTCTTGGGAAGCAATCTTGTCTTTCTGGTCTCTTCTGGAAAAAGCTGTCATTGGCAGATGCTGCATGCCAAGCCCCTCAGAGGGGAGGATGTGGCAGGCAGATCTGGGTTTGGTGTGCTCAGGATAAGCACAGATATGCAGGCTAATCCTCAGGCTGAAGAGACTCATGTTTTGAGTTGTCCCAGAAGCAAAGTTGGTAAATCTGGGGAGCTTTTATTTGAAAGCTTGTGGGCACTTGTGTTGTCAAAAACTTTCAGGATCAGTTAACAGGAATCCTGCAGAACACATATATGGATTTGAGTATTTAAACACCCCTTAACCTTTCTGTTTGTCTGAGCAAAAGTGACTTCAAATGTATTTTGAGTTTATGGCTTCCCAAACATGCAGCAAAGGCTAAATGAAACTCTAGATTTCACATTAACTGGAGCAGGCTTAATTGAAACATATCGTGTTGATCTGAAAGATTTTTTTAATCTTGAAGGATTTTCTTCTAAAGGCTTTTATATCGAGGCACTTGAGCAAAGTGGCCAAATTGCTCCTACCCCATGCAATCAGTACTACTTCAAGGCTAAGCATAGTTAGCAAATAGAAAGGAACAATTTAGGTTTTCAACTTAGGCTCAAAGCTGTCTGACACCTTGTTACTAAACAGTTTTTTCCCAATTTTGAATGGTCCTTCTCTCTTCAACAGAAATGAATTCCCAAACCAGTCCTAAGGTAGCTAATTTCAGCTTCAAACAAAAACTAGGGAGGCTACTTGGCAAAGCGAATGGAGGTGAGGGGAAGCTTTTTTTCTTCAGCTTGCAGCATCCTTGGCTCTTCTAATGCCAGATGTACTTTCAAAAGCAGCATGTAAATTTGACCTTAGCCTGCTCTGTTGTAAACTGACAAATTATAGTCATTATGCAACTAAAGTAATTTCACATTGCAAAAATACGTGTTTACAAACACTTCCTATTCAAAAGGAAAAAGAAGGCACAGCTAGAAAAGGAGTTGTTCAAAATCTTAGTGTGTGACATGGATGGTGGGATTGAGTGCAACCTCAGCAAGTTTGCCAGAGACACCAAGCTGTGCAGTGTGGTGGACAAGCTGGAGGGATGGATGCCATCCAAAGGGACCTTGGCAGATTTGAGAGGTGGGCCCATGTGAACCTTTTGAAGTTCAACAAGGCCAAGTGCAATGTCCTGCACCCGGGTCAGGGCAATCCCAAGCACAAGTACAGGCTGGGCAGTGAAGAGAGTGAGAGCAGGCCTGAGAAGAACTGGGGATGTTGGTGGATGAGAAGTTTGATGTGACCTAGCAATGTGCACAGAGAGCCAAGTGTGTCCTGGGCTGCATGAAAAGTGACATAAGCAGGTAAAGGGAGGTGATTCTGTCCCTCTTCTCTGTTCTCCTAAGACCCCACCTTGAGTACTGTGACTCCAACATGAGAAGGACATGGAACTTTTGGAGGGAGTCTGGAGGACATCACAGAGATCATCAGAGGGCTGGAGCACCTCTCCTATGAAAACAGGCTAAGAGAGTTTGGATTGTTCAGTCTGCAGAAGAGAAGGCGCAGAAGAGGTCTTTTAGCAGCCTTCCAGTATCATAAAGGGCTACAAGAGAGATGAAGAGGGACTTTTTAAAAGGACATGTAGTGATAGGAAGAGGAAGAATGGCTTTAAACGTCCCACGCCTGGAAGCATTCAAGGCCAGGTTGGATGGGACTTTGAGCCTCCTGCTAGGGTGGCATTGAAAATAGTGCTAGTCTGTAGGCATTGGTGTATTGACCTCATTTCTAAACCAAGGACAAAGTCCTCTGAAGCTTTGGCTAGAAGACAATGTAGTATTTGCCTTCTGCCTTCTCTTAAACAATTTGTCAGCATTGAGGTTATCATGTTTATTCATCTGGGATGCAGCAAATGTAACGCCATCCTTTTTGAACAGAGGCTGTAGGAAAAAAAACATCTTGTAGATTTCTGCTGCTTTTAAGCTTTTTTCTGTGAAAACCCCTGTACGGCAGAACAAAAGAATGGCCTGTCTGCTGCGGGTGGCATCATCCCTAGCCATCAGATCACAAAGGGTAAATCTCTAGGAGAAACCCTGAAGTCATTTTTTATTTATTTACAGTGTAGAAATTCACCCCAAAAAGGTCAGAAGAAAGCATTTGTTAGAATCAGACAAGGTCCCTTTGTGTAGTTCATGGTCAGTTTTTAATTTGTGCAGAGATTTGGCACGTCCTCAGCACAAGGATGATTTATTCAAGCCTGATAACACTAACTACAAACAAATCCTTCTGGTTCATGGTTGTTTGGTTTGGTTTTGTGGCCACAGCTTCTGTATACTCACAATATGTGAAAAAGGTCCCAATTGTCTGATAATTTGAATGTCCCTGGGCTAAAAACTTCAGAAACTTGTAAAACAGATTTGAGGCAATTTTTTCCAGTCTCTTTCATTCCTGTCCCTTGCCTGTTTGAAGGACTCATTTAGAAACAGCAAAAAGGCAGCCCAAGAAACACTGGGTTTTTCTTAACTGCATCACCTAGAAGTTATCTGTCTTTAGCTGTGCTGTAAGACAGAAACAACTTCCAATTTACACACTCCCATGCTTGAAAACATTCACAGGTGAGCATTTATGCCCAGTGATTTTTGTTTTCTTGCCACTGTCAGACAAAGACATTTGGAAGGTGAGAACTTTGAAAACCTCCCTGGAAGAATCTTAAGAGGTAATAAGCCAAGCAGTGTAACTGAGCAATAGTTTTTGCATGATGTAACCCCTCAGTGTTAAAATCCAAGGCAGGCAAACCACCACGAGGGTGCAGTGGTAAGGCAGCCTTTGCTGGTAGTGGCAGGAAGCTTTAATTCGTTGCTCCTGTTCTAAGGGGTCAGATGATGATCTTTACATCAGCTCATCAAAGGAAATAATTTAAACATAATTAACTTGAGCTAACACTGAAACTCCTGGGAACGTGATGGTGTTCATTGCAAAGGGAAGTTTAACTTGCTCTTTATCAGGGATGGGATATTATTGTTTGAATTAAGACAAGCCTTAATTAAACTTGACCTAAGTGAGAACACAGTTGAGTGAATACTATTACATTTGCTCAGACTGTAGTTTAGTGTACTTCTTGAGTCGAGAAGGACTAAATTATTACTTTACTGAGGATTAATATAGCAACTTTTTATTATTATTATTAAATGATGTGTAATTTCTCCATTGCTTAAACTTGATTCTCACATTCTTCTTTCACTAATTATTTTCTGGGAAAACACATTATAATTGTCACCATTCAGCTTTGTTCTACATCTAGCCATCAGTAAAGAGGTTATTTTATGTTTGCATTTTTAGATATCCTATAAAGATGGATGTTTGTTTGGAGGGGTGAATTATTTTTAAAAACACACCCAAAACATGAAAGCAGAAATCTCTACAGCAAGATTTTTGAGGAGAAACCTGGAAATCAAGTGCATTCACATTGGAAGAGACTGACAGCTGAATGCAGTATTTTGAAAAACAGCACTTATGTCCTGGACTAAAAAACTAGGATATACTTTGGTAGTTCAAATGAAACATGTCTCCTTTAGACAAAAAAGACTAAGCTAGAGAGCTTTACCTGCTCTCAATATCTTTAGAGAACAGCCCTTGTTTCCACAAAACCAGACTAGTTTTTTTGAACACTGTCTGATTTGACATGTACAGTAAGAGAGGAGAGGAGGAAGTTTGTTTGTGTGCCTGCCCCCAGAAGAAGCTGCTTGCAGCTTCAGAGCAGATCCTGATTCCCTCGCCTCTTGCACTGTCTGCAGCCTACAGCCCTCCTGCAGGACCCACCTGCTCGGCTGTGAAACACAGATTGCACCAGGCATCTCCTCTGCAAGGTATTGTAAAAAAACCCCTCCAAGCAGAGCCAGAGGTTTGAGAATGGGGCTTTTTTTGAGTGTTAAGTGCTGGGGATGCCATTCTGCTGTTCCAGCCACCCTGATGGCAAGTCTGCAGCCCTTGGCACTGAGGATGGCCTTGCAGAGTGCACCTACGTGATGGTCCCATAGAGCCACAAGCACCAGATCCAACATCCATCCAGCCAAGAGAATGCAGTATAATGCCTAAATTAGCTGTATTCACAGACCAAACTCCCCAAACCTGAGGGAAAGATGACACTTTGCCAGAACTAGCTATTTAAAACACAAGTGAGTTTCTACCTTATGACTCTGTCTAGGTGCAACAACTTGAAAATCAAGTAATCTACTTAGGTACCACATCTTTTTCACAAGAGCATGCAAATGTCTCTGCAATTTTGGGACAGACCATCTTTCTGAATTGGCCACTTATGCTTATCACCTGCTCATTGAGCCAAGAAAAAAAGAAGCAGGAAAAGAAAAAAAAAGGCTTTTCTGTGTTTTGGAAAGAGAATGATAGAGGAAGCAGATTTTTCTGTAGGTTTTTCTGTTTTTCTGTATGGACTGAGATGATCTGAAATGAAAGCAGTTGTGCAAAATAGCCAACTCTTCTCCATAATCAGGAAGAAGCACATAGCATTTCCCAACTGAAGCTGGCCAGCCTGGTTGAACCTGCTCAAGCACACAAATTATATTATTCAGGCCATCTCCATCAGAAAACACTCCCATCCCCCAAAAGCTCTGTCCCTTTCCTGGCACCTGTCTCTGGCAAGCAGCTGTCACCCCCTACAATCCACCTTCAAAAAAAAATCCCCTCTGCAGCCTGCTGGACACAATACCTCTTGCTCTGAATCACTGTGTGCAATAAAGACAAGGTGAGTCTGGCCTGAGTTCAGCCTTCTGGCTGGTGGTGAGAAGGTGCTGGGATGCTGTGTAGACAGAAATAGTGTTTTGGTGAGCTGGGGCTGCTGTGTGGCCACGTTGCATTGCCCTGACAACAGTGAGAGCCCTGCTCTGGAGGCTGCTCCACAAACGGCTGCTGGTGGCAATAGGACATCTGGAAACCACGTGGAAGCTGCAGATGGTGGAAATGTGGTACGTGGGAAGCATGTGAATTGCTCAGTAAGCCTCTAGGAACAGTGATGGAAACTCCTACATGGTAGAGACCTTCCCTGGGTGTCTCAGGAAGGATTTTTATCATCACACTGCAAGCTAGAGCTTATACTCATGCAAAAAATATCAACGTTATTTCTGGGTAGGGAGATTGAGTCACCTTTCAATTTTAGGAATTCTGCTGGGCAGTTTGTGCGACAGAGAAGTAGGAATAGAATGGTAATCATAGGTCATGTAATACAATCCCCTACAGCAGGTACAACTACACCACCACGTCCTGATGACTAAGCAATCTCACCTTTAATTTAGAAGCCTTTTTACTGTTGGCAAAGGCTCACAGAAATGTGATTCTCAGAGTATTAGGAGTCAGTCATGTGAGCCAATATAATTTGAGGTTTTTCATTTCTCTGGTCTTTACCCAGTCTTTAGACAGTCATGGATGAAAAGAA
This sequence comes from Alethe castanea, assembly GCA_024734035.1. Lineage (NCBI taxonomy): Eukaryota > Metazoa > Chordata > Aves > Passeriformes > Muscicapidae > Alethe > Alethe castanea. Next base: position 11,423,010 of record JANRGV010000084.1, read on the forward strand.
AAATAATGTAACTTAACATTATGTTGATTTTTTTCCCCAATTAGTCTTTCTTGTTTAAGATTGTATATAAAGGTTAAAATCCCCTAAATTAATCCAATACTGTGAGTCTACCACAAAGCCTGTTCTTAGCATGAATTCTGCTGTGAACACAGGATGTTGTTCTCCGCTTTAATCCTAGTATTTGCTTAAATTTTCTTCATTTCCCCCTTTCAGTCATTGTGCTAGTAGAATCTGAAGACCACTTCCATAGACTTGTAATAGGTAGGCTTAAGAACCAGCTGTGATTCCCAGGTGAGGAGAATGAGAAGATTCTGTATCTGAGGGTGATTCCCTGGTGAGGGGAAATGAGAAGAATCTGGAGAGTCTCTATTGCAGAGGTTGAAGGCCAACAGCTTTTCTTCTTATCTTTGACCAAAGGTGAGTCATTTGCATAATAATTCAACATTGTGTCACAAATGACAGAATAAACTAGATCAAAGACTTCCTTGTGAGAGATAACTGAGGCTTTGGTGGCCAAAAGATTGGCATCTCTTGAAGATGCTGCGGAATGGAATTACAGCAACAACTTCTTCTGCAAACATTACCTTCTACCACTTTGGCCTTAGCATAAGCAGCTAAATAGGGCACTCCTCCTAAAAGTGTGATTTGTGGCTTTCCTTCAAAAGAGACAGAAAAATCTCCTTGCATGTTTTCTCAATAGGTGATAGGGAGAATTAACAGTTGAAGTATTTTGTGTACAGGTCCATCTTGGTAATTATTAGAAGCAACTGAATTGACATACATTATTTTCCTCATAAATATCAGTCCTTAACCCTGATTTCCTTCCTGCAGCCTCTTCTGGAAAATGTAATGTTTCAGATGTACTAGTGGATGCTCCCACTAACCAGCTAGGAGAGGTTATCCAAGCTCTGTTGGCCACTTCCCAGAACACAGATTTTGCAGGAACTGCCATCTCTTTGCTCAGTTGTGACAGTCAGCATTTTATGCTGATGACTCGACAAGAGAATATCCCCGTGCCTTTCTGGTCAGTGCCTGAATGAGGAAATAAAAGCCAGTTGCAGGGTTTGCAGTTTATCTCTTCAGAGAGCACAGAAGGAAGTGATGAGGAGAGCAAGCAAATGTGTTGACAGGAAAGATTTGTGCTACAAATGAAGGAATATTCTCTGGAAGAGTTTATGGGAAGAGACTGTTTTCCAAGAGTCTTCATTGGATGTTTTCAGAGAGCAGGGTGGCTCATGCAGAGGCAGCAAGTGTGCAATAATGCTCAGGACTGCCTTCTGTCAAAGGCCCATGAAATTCTGGAGGGTCCTGCACTTGGTTTCTTACTGCTGACAATGTACAAAGCTGTTGGGTGTTTTGAGGAAGAAAGGATCACATGATGGAAAAGAATAGATGACAGGATTAAAACGAACATGCAAGCTAGTTTGTGTACTTTTTGATCAGCTGATCTAATGGGGGGAAAAAAAACCAAGCTTAAAATAAAGCAGGAAACTGCTGCCTTTCAGACCCAAGTCTTATTTTCAGACATGCTGTCCATCTGCAATAAAATAAGTGCATGTGCTAGCCACAAACATTGTTGGGATGAATGTGCATCTGGCAAACCAGTGTTCAAACCCCATCCTGTGTTATCAGCCATGTGGCTGACTTAAACTTCAGAAGTGGATTACATCAAGCTGCAACCACTTCTTCTGCTTCAGGGGTTAGCTAAGGGGTCTGCTTCATTTTCAGAAGTCAACATTCTACATCTGACAGTGGCAAATGGGTGTTGAAAGAAGCCATTCTTTTAGGTAGCCTTTATGTATGATTTGTTTTTTTTTAATGTACGGAAGCTGATGCCCATATACCGAGCTGGTGGTAGTTTTACTACGGGATATTTGCACATACCTTCTTCCAAAACTGGTTAGTCATCCATTTTGTGTATCAAAAAAACTTATTTGCAAAAGCTGGTTGGCTAAAGCAATGACATGAAAAAGCCAGGAGTCACTGCTTTCCTCTTGTGTCTAAAGGCAAAATGCCATTTTTACATGTTTAAAGTAGCATATGCTAGTGTACAGATGGACAATGGTGCTGACAGATAATTATCTGCACCCATCTGCATAAATCAAGGAAAAGCTAAGACATGCTACATCTTTCTCTTAGCCATGCAAAGGAGGATTTGAAATGCATGAGTGCCCTGAGCAATGATTGTAGGCCAATGGCTAAAATATTCTGAGAAACTAATTGGGTTTGTAAGGAAATCTCATGGTATCATGGCAACCTGGGCCCAGAGGTTAACACATTTAGTCATTTGGAAAGCAGTGGGCAAGTCATTTTAGAGAGCATGAGCTGTGTTTTGTTATCCTCAAGACCCCACATATATACCAGGGCTATAACTTATCTCTGCTATAATTCCACTTCTCTGGACGCCTGCTTATTTTAGGCTGGTGTTTTCCCACTCTTCTCAAAAGCCAGGAAACCTAAAGAGTGATCCAGTGAACATGTGGACCTTGTAGAGTGGGTTAATATAAACCCACTGACAAGGCTCTTTCCAGCCACATTTCCCATGGCTTGCTCATAAGATTTCTTGGCCACCTGTCAATACACTGTAGAAAACTCTCACCATCTCCCTTGGGAATAGCCAGAAGTTTGGCTACTAACTCTTTGGATCACCTTGCTGGCATGATTCAGTTAGTCTACTTGGAGGTGGAAGCTGTGCAAAACCACTTTAATGTGTGAAATGAAATGCCCTTTCCAGACTGTAATTTGAAGGGAGACTGGTGACTGAAGTTGCTGTTAACAAGGGTACCACAGGCACTGACAAAACTTTTCTGTTGTTTCTTAAACCTAGTTTTATATGACATGGCTAAGAATATTAGAAGGGCTTCAAGTGGACTGATTTGTTCATGGTCAAGGCACTGTCAGAGAAATTACTCCTCTACCATAAGTTAGGTACACATCTGAAAAATCCAGGCTCCCTCCATGTACCCACAAGCCATTCCAATGCTGTTGGTGAGGAAGAAACTCCAAATTCTTCCAATGCAACATTAGTGATATAAGGATCTATCTCTGTTTTGAATGAAAATGTAGGGATTTTTTAGGAAAAACATGTATAAAGTGGCTGTAGATACATTAAGGCTAGGAACTAAATAGAACACATTCCTTTTCTTTGCTCAGCAGAGTTGTACAATAAATCCTTTGCAAGACTTTCTGGTCCTTGGGTTACTCCATGAGTTTGAAGCTGTTCTTAGATTAGAGTATCTTCCTAGGAAATCGATGATGTTGAGGGAGTTAGTTTATCTGCAAGAGTGAATTTTATTCCTGAGGTTTTGTGACCACTTAGTTACAAAAATGCTGTGTCTAAAAATGAAAATGGTATATGAACCACTTTACACAGTTTACTTCCAGTGGGAAGCTGACCTGTGGCCCTCACATTTTCCCTTAGTCAAGGAATAAACAAATGTAAGTTCCCAGAAAGAGCTATCTTTATTACATCTAAAATAGAGCAATGTATGGGTTTTAATTCAATCAGTAATTTTAATCTCTCCAAGCTACCATTATGGCTTTCTGTGAAAGCTTGTAAAAATAAAAATACCTTAGACAAAAATAACACTCCCTCATTCGAACACTGTGGAGTGTCTCAGTACATATTTGGCACATCCTCTGAGGCTCCATCAACAACAATCCAAAATAGGCTGATGTAAAAGGAGGATTATAAAAGTAAGTGGTGTTTAGTGTCTGGTCCTGTATCCTCTGAGGCTTCTGACATGCACTCAGTATCATCTACAATGCTCATAAGGTAAAATAGTGGGCATTGGAGGCTGGGCAGCATGGTCAAGGTCAAAGTCAGTTCTGCAAAAGAAATGCATTGAATTCCTGTTCTGTTAAACTCTTTCACTCAATTTGGTGGCAAAACCCAGCATCTTCATTCTTTCTGAGATGTACTTTACAAAGTACACGTTTCTTCTGCTACATAACAGTGAAATATATATATATATATAGGATTTGTAATAGGACAGCATTTTGCAGTCTCTTGTGTGAATATGCATAACTTCATCAAAATAAATAAGGTCTATGTTATTCTCAAAAAGTGACTCTGTTTGAAACCATCTTTCCTAAAATTGTCTTAAAGACTACATTAATACTTAACGATATTCCTCTTGCAGGCAAACCACTGTAAAATGCACTTTTTCAGCCTGTTTGTTTAAAGTAACACTTGCAGAATGGTAACACCTCCTGAACACAAAAAGACCACTGGAGGTCTGCAGGACTGAACCAGCAGCACTGATACCACTGCAGATGAAGCACACCATCAACATAATCATTATTTTTTTCTTTCTTTTTTTTTTTTTTTTTTCCTCCAGAGGCACCAGATGGCAGCATTTTTCCCTCACTGACTGTGATCTCATCCTCTCAGATTCACTCCTGGGATCATCAGGCTTTGAGGCTTCGTAAGCCACAATGACCTCGGCTGAACTGCGCCTTCTCTGTTGCCACCTGCTCCTTTTTCCTACTTTTATTGTCACATTCAGGTGGCCTGAACGCAATCCAGGCCCTTGAAGTTGTGGTTGCCTTTTGCCTGTGCAGGTCTGAGAGTCTAAAAATAACCATTAGCATACAGGTATGCAAAAATGTACACCCAGAGAATACAGCTCTGACCTCTAAATTTTCCATATCCTATAAATATTAAGTATAATGAAGTTTATTTGATATTCTTGTTAACTACATGCTCTTTTCCATACACACACATGCACAATATAATACTTGTTTACAAGCAGGTTTGGGGTGTGTCCTTTTCTATCAATGCTTTATTCCTTGAATAATATTTCATTGTACACAAGTTATGTATGACAAGTTATGCTCTACTAGACTTGTAACCTCTGTAGCAAGAACTCTGTTCTGGACAAATAATCTGAAACAGGGCAGGGATTTTGAGAACTAAACTGCAAGTTCTGGGATTTTTTAGTTACAGATGTGGCCTAAAGCTTTGTGGCCTGGGAATTCTGTTATCTCACCATCCTCTGTTCTGCTTCTTCCCTTCATCCTCATGTTCTTGCTTTCAATGCTGCTTTGTTAGTGGTTTTGTCTTAGAAGAAAAAAACGCACACATTATGTCCAGCTGTTACAAACTGTTCTTAAATAATCCACCTTTAAACTTGGATTCTGCAGCACTGGGATGCAAATGTTTATTCATTTGAACTATGTGACTAACATTGACAGCAGAAGAAAGGCTTTTTGTCCAAAGTGGGGCTGGATTGCTGGGCCCCAGAGGGTGAAGGAGTAGCAGCCCGGGCTGCTGCTTTCTCAGACTGTTACTCCATCAGGTTGCTGATGTTTCTGCTGTGGTGACTGTGTTAATGCTTTACAAATGCTATGAGCTCAGCAGTGGACTATTTGGGGATTGTATAATTTATTAACTTCTGATGAGCAGGCCATTATTTTTCTGAAGAATATGCGTGATGAGGGAATTGACTTTTTTATTATTTTTCAAATTTCAGCCAAATTCAACATGAGCTTCACAGGACAGGGGCACCAGACGCTCGATAGCCCCACCCTTCCTCTTATTTAATACCAAAAACTATCTGTAAACAGGCAAGAAGGAGGGAGGGAATAGTAATTCTCAGAGGAAGTATTAAAAATCCCATATGATTAAAACATTAGGCTGTGTAAATTCGGGAAGGAGTGCTATTTTCTTCTGTTAAAAAAAAATATATATACACATATTTAAAAAAGACCAAAATTCTTTCAATTTTATTTCATTTTCTTGTAGCAATTTCCTTCCAGTTCTGGATTTGCCTGTACTTTGCCATAAGCTAGTATATGCAAAGAGGATGGACGTAGCTTTATGCCCACAATGTGTGAATAAATGCAATGGAAGTATATGAGCATCTCACCTGAAAGTAGAGTGGCATTGCACTACTGGAAGTCAATTGTGTTGCTTTCACCCTACCCTCCAAAAAAGGAGGCCAAGACATTTAAACATATCTCCCTGTTTTTAATGATTGATGCAGTCCCCTGCGCACAGTTGCTTTGCAAAGTGGAAGAAAGATTAACTGTAAATTCTTTAGTCTAACTATAGCACTGTACTTACTATTTCGCACCTTCTTTGAGAAAAGACAAGCAGGTACCTGTGATGAGCTTTGTGAGAGGAGAGATGCTGAGAAGGTGAAAAGAGTGTCTGGTGTCACTCAGTATGGAACTTACAGCTTGCCATTATTTATTTTGGAACTGTGACAACTGACCAAAAGATGGGAACTATAAATAGGAATGCAATGAGCATTAGCTGCACAAGAAGAAAAAAAAACAGCGTAACTTGGCATGCAGCAAAACGTGTATCTGGCATAGCATACAGCTGTCCCTGCAACTCCCACTGCCATCCTGGGGGATTTTACTGATTTCCCACTACTTATAGGGAATTAGGAACAGCACCATCTCTGTTAGCTCTGATTCTTACTCAGTAGAGCTGGCTCAGATAGGTCCTGCTAAACCTTTACCTAAGAAAGATGCGAGTCTCCTCCTACACATAAATTACAGGGAGAAGATTGTTTGTTTTGTGAAGTGTGACTGCTGTGTACCATTCACAGGCTGCATCTTGCACAGTAAGTGAAATAACTGTCGGAACAAGCTGATGGAATCAGTGCTTTCCTTTGCTGCAGCTCAGAATGAAAACACCAAACCGGGCCAAATTCTGCCTAGCAGAGCTCATTGTGCTTTTACTTCTAGACTGACATGGCTGGAGGATGCACCTGTAAAAATTCAGTGCATGTTAGTTTCAAATGGACTGAGATAGAAACCTTGGAGGTTTGGTAGCAGAAACATATTTTCCACTGACTCCTGAGCTTAGCCTTCACTTCAGGGGTAAATTATGTCAGTCTGGTATGTGATAGCATGTAACTCAACACATACTTTTCCTTCTGTGTATACACTGCTACATGATGCATACAAAACATGGTGAGCGCCCTTAGAAAGGCATCCCCTGAAAGAAAATCTCTAGTTTGATGTTTTGACCATTCTCATTTTCCCTTCATCTCCTTCTAACATTTCTTATATGGCCTTAGCCATAGACAAATGTATTTTTTTCCATAGCAGACAGTGTCAATTACAGGTCTTAGCATGGGAATAGGAGGCTGCAAAGAGTGGTTGGGAAGAATTTGTTACAATGCTCTGTGTCTCAAAAGTAGGCAAAAGTAAGCATTTCATTAGGAGAGGCAAAAGAAGATACACATGGAGTAAAACTTTTCTCAAGAGACACGAGAATATCAGCTGTCTTAAGAGCTTCTGCTACTGATACAGTTGCTGTGACAGGACTGTGGCTGATATACTGTGCCTGATTTCTCTCTCGGTGCCTGTTCTTCATTGATCGTCCTACACAGAAAAATAATACAGGTATTCCAAAGGGACAGTCAGCCCCATTCCAACCCAAACAATAGCCTGGGCTGTCCTCCTGAGCTGGGCTAGATGTTGCTCCTGTCCACACTGTGAATTTTGAATGCCTGAAGATGTCTTTAACAAGTAAAGGTGGCACTGTATTGTGTAGGCAAGGATGTTACACACTTGTCCTTGCTTGTTTTGTTTTTAGTTGGGAGAAGTAGGCTTTCTTTGTTTGGAGTTATACTTTTGTCTTTAGTGAGTGCTTCTTAGGAGCTGAAGTAGAGCTAGCCTCACTTAAGACATCCATAAGTTTTAAGCGGAGGTTTTCCCACCTGAATGGGACCAGATAATTTCCACTGCCATCTGAACAGCAGAACATCAGCCAGAAAAAACATTAAGTGCATTTATATGTTTGATGCTAACGGCCAGAGAAGGAAGAATGGATAAATGGTGTTTATTCCATTTGTTCTCAAGCACAACAGCGTACACAGCTTCCTTTAATAAACCCCTGTAGGACAGGCAAGAGGCAATAGTCCTGGTTCCTGGTGCTTATGATAATTTGCCAATGAAACACAGAGGTCTCGGATGGTTTATGCATTGTTTATTGCAGCTTTTACCCCTGCAGCCAGATCCTCCAAACTGCTATTTGATTTTTTCAATGAAGGCTTCAGAAGGGATTTTGTAAACAAACAAACAAAAAAATACCCCAAACAAAACTGCCAGAGAGCGAATGGCTGCTAGCAGCTGCTTTCTTAGAGGAGGTAAGTTTATAAGTGACTGGAAGAAGGCAGAAGGGTATCTGGTCACACATGTGTGGACACACCTTTGCACTGCTCCTCAGGAGTGTCCCAGGGGATGAAGCTTGCCTGGGGTTGCAGTGAGCCCCTGCACTGTGTGCCCAGCATGTCCCGCAGACAAAAAGGAGTCTTTTGGCTGTTGGGAATTTAACGCAACTTCTGGATTAAGTAGGAAAAGGGTAACTATTTCTGTTTCAACATCTGGATTATACAGAGGAGACTGGTCAGCAAGCACAGGGATACAATCCTCTTTGTGGTCGGCACTAGGGATATCCAGCAGACTTTCCCTATATGTACACTCGACAAAGAGCGAAAGGGAAAGCACCTCGAGCCCAGCTCAAAGGTGGGTTATTTGCTCGGCATCCACCTGCACTCTCTTCCTCATCCCACATCCAGGTTCCTGCCCGGGACGGCTTCTGCTCGCCTGTCAGCTGCCCGGGCCTGCGGCGGCGGGGCACAGGAGAGAGGACAGGGCGGGCAGCGCTAGAGGAGCGGCAATTCTGTCAGAGAACGGGGAGAAGCCAAAACCACCCCTCCAAACAGTAAGATAATTGTAAAAAGCCCCAGAACGAAGAAGCGGGCCCGCGGCCTGCCAGGACCGAGCGGCTCTCCTCGGGCGGCCTCGCCGGGCCGCTGGAGCGACCGCAGCCAGCCGGGAGCAGTGGGAGGAGGAGAGGGCGGAGCGGAGGGAGGAGGCAGCGCTGGCAGCCGGGCGGGGAGGGGGCACTCGGCGCCGAGGAGGAGGAGGAGGACTAAGATGGCCACCAGCCGCCGCGGGGAGCGGCCCCGCTCCCTCCGCGGCCCCCTCGGCGCGGCCCGGCCTTGATGGGGCCGGGACGACCCCGGCGCCCGGACGGTGCAGCAGCGGCGGCGGCGGCGCCTCCCGCCCGAGCC